>CM050857.1:3775000-4192500 GCA_027580175.1 Siniperca scherzeri
GAAGACGTGCAGACATGCTGCAGTAAGCGTATTGTCTCATTTCCGGTCACCGGTGTTTGTGTGTTATGTGAGAATTAATAATTTAAATGAAGGTTACTTGCCTATTATATTAATACCATGTTGAAACTTTTATACACACATACACACACACAGGGCATGAGGCTTAACAATTCAAAGTGTTGTCCTGCAGACTTGCTGACTGCAGGGAAAAGTTGATTAGCTGTTGCAAACAGGCTTACATTTATACAAAGAAACAGGGATATCAAAAAGAACATCATGTACTGAGGACAGTATGTATTGTAATGACCATGAGAGGAAAAGTATCAGTTTTGGGGAATGAAGCAGAGACTTTAGCAACTTACAAACAGAGGAAGGGTAGGATTCCTCCACTAGGGCGCAGTCTCCACACGAAGGGTGGAATTGTGTGCCAAGAGGCTGGGACCAGCCTGTGCACCACCGAAGGGAGAGCTAAGTCTAAACCACAGCTCCTCCCCACCTCTGTAGAAACCTATCAGATAGTTGTACATTCTCATTTAAAACTCTGTGTAATTAAGAATAACACAGTACAGCACAGCACAGTTAAGAATAGCATTCTTTTTTAGGATGATGTCTACAGATTAACAGCTTGCTGACGGTGGTTTTCTGAATAGAAAAGATCCTTGTACAAGATGCTTTTGATCCTCCAATGCTTTAATAAATGCCAAATTAAGGAATAGCTTCTCTCCAGACTTAGTCTGGACTAGTAGCATATTTTTGCTGCTCTAGCTCATCGCAGTTAATTTTGTTCGATTCTTCATTATAGTGACTATCTGCTATACATTTAACGTACACTAGTTCTGCTCAAGCACTCATAGCTCTCTCCTTCTTTTAACGACTTTCTCGCTAAACCCACAGTTTACATGCTATTCAGTTTTGCAAGCTACTGTTCTTAAGCTTAGCAGCTAGCAATGGCTTCTCTCTCTGCCTCTCACTCTCCTGCTCGGTGTGTCAAATGTTTAGCTCTGCCTCCTGTATTGATAATGGCACATGTAATAAATGTAGTTTATTTGTAGCATTGGAGGTGAGGCTTAGTGAATTGGAAATGCGGTTCCGCAGCATGGGAACTCAATCATTAGCTGCTGTAGTTAGCCCTCCCCCAGTAGCCGGTGCGGACCGAGCAGAGGTAGCTCATGTTAGCCGTCCCGCGGCAGCTCCTGAGCAGCTGAGAAAACAGGGAGGCTGGGTGACTGTCCGAAGGAAGGATAGCCCTAAGCAGAAGCCCACGGTTCACCACCAACCTGTTAACGTTTCCATCAAGTTCTCCCCTCTTAGCGACACACTCGTGAGAAACCAACTCTGATTTTGTCAGAACTCCAGATTTCCATTTTGAGAAATGTGAAGTTAGCGACACCAGCGACCATATTTAAATGTATTCCTGGTGCCAAAGCGGGCGACGTTGAATCCCACTTAAAACTTCTGGCTAAGGATAAGCATAAATACAGTTATTCACGTCAGCGGTAATGACTCCCGATTACACCAATCGGAGGTCACTAAAGTTAATGTTGGGTCAGTGTGTACATATGCAAAGACAGTGTCGGACTCTGTAGTTTTCTCTGGGCCCCTGCCAAATCTGACCAGTGATGACATGTTTAGCCGCATGTCTTCATTTCGCAGCTGTCTGTCGTGGTTGTGTCCAGCAAACGATGTGGGCTTTGTAGACAATTGGCGAACTTTCTGGGGAAGACCTGGTCTGATTAAGCGTTCATCCCACTTTGGATGGAGCAGCTCTTATATCTAGAAATCTGGCCAAGTTTATTAGTGGACCAAAACCATGACAACCCAGAGTTGAGACCAGGAGGCAGAGATGCAGTCCTACATGCTTCCCTGTGCTTCCATTAGAGCAGTTACCCACCCAAAACTCCTTAGTGATGGTGTCTGCCCCCTGACCACTTAAGTTAATAGAATCAAAAGTTAACAGATGAGGAGTTATACATAAAAATTACAGAGACTGGAACATTCAATTGGCATTAAAGTAACCCCACTAAGCTGGTTTAAATCCTATCTATCGGATTGATCTTAGTTTATACATGTTGTACATGCACGCCAAAGTTAGTCACAGAGTTCCACAAGTTTGTGTGCTTGGACCGATTCTATTCACCACCATATATATGCTTACTTTAGGCAATATTATTAGCAAACACTCCATAAACTTTCATTTTTATGATGATGATACCCAATTATATCTATCGATCAAGCCAGATGAAACTAAACAGTTAGCTAAACTTAAAGCATGCCTTAAGGACATAAAGACCTGGATGCAATTTTCTGATGTTAAACTCTGACAAAACTGAAGTTATTGTACTTGGCCCCAAACACCTCCGAGGCACATTATCCAAAGATATAGTTTTTTTAGATAGCATTGCCCTGGCCTCCTACACCACCGTAAGTAACCTCGAAGTTATTTTTTAATAGGATTTATCCTTTAACTCCCACATGAAACAAACTTCAAGGACTTCCTTCTTTCACCTACCCAACATTGCAAAACTCAAGCACATCCTGTCTCAAAATGATGCCAAAAAACAAATCCATGGATTTTTTACTTCTAGGCTTGATTATTGCAATTTCTTACTATCAGGCTGCCCGAATAAGTCCCTTAAGGCTCTCCAGTTGAGTCCAGAATGCTGCGGCACGTGTACTGACAAAAACTAGGAAAAGAGATCATATTTCTCTAATATTAGCTTCTCTGCACTGACTCCCTGTAAAATCCAGAATAGAATTTAAAATCCTTCTCCTCACCTACAAAACTCTTAATGGTCAGGCACCATTGTATTTTAAAGAGCTCATAATACCTTATTACCCCATTACAGAACACTGTGCTCCCAGAATGCAGGGTTACTTGTGGTTCCTAGAGTCTCCAAAAGTAGAATGGGAGCCAGAGCCTTCAGTTATCAAGCTCCTCTCCTGTGGAATCAGATCCCAGTTTGGGTTCGGGAGGCAGACACCATCTCCACATTTAAGAGTAGGCTTAAGACTTTCCTCTTTGATAAAGCTTGAAGTTAGGGCTGGCTTGGGTGAGGCCTGAACCATCCCTTAATTATGCTGCTATAGGCCTAGACTGCTGGGAGCCATTGCCTGATGCACTGAGCTCCTCTCTCCTCCTCTCCCTCTCTATCTGTATGCATTTTTATCCCATTAATGCATGTTACTAACAAAACATCTTCTCTCCCGTAGTTTTGTGCTTTCTCATCTCTCGTCCTCTCTCCTTCTGTCACTTTCAGCAGGTATTTCTGCCTCCAGAGCTGCAGAGTCTGGATTGGTGATTGTCGGCCACCTGCTGCCCCCATGTTCCTGCTCGACAGCTGCTACTACCATTGTTATTATTAGTCTTATTACTATTTTTATGATTATTATTCCTATTGCTATCATTCATTTTATTATTATTTTATTAATATTAATATTACCGCTACCATTACATTATTATTTCAAAATTGTAGGTGGAATTTTTATTGTGCATTGGTATCTGTAAATAATATTACAGTACAGTCTAGACCTGCTCTATAATAAAAGTGAAATGAGATAACTTCTGTTATGTAAATCAATTATTTTTGCAGGTTCACTTGAGTGATACTTATGGGATGCCGATCCTTGCTCAGTTGCTGTGGGCTGCTGCTTATCAGCAACTTGAGACAACACCACCAAAGCCACAGGCTGCTCCCAGGACATCACCGCCTATTCGAAAAGTCATTCCTAAAGTGGTTTTGAAGGGTGAGGTCATCGTGCCATATCCATCCACCATCCAAACAATCAAAATGTGTAATACATCTATCCAATTTTGTCCATACATGATGATAAGGATGGAAGTCGGTTGCTGAATATGTCTTTCCCCCCTTTACTGTAGATGCCCCCTCAATTAACAATGAAAATACATGGTTTTGTTTTATTCATGCAGTTCATTCAACTTTTTTTTTTCTAGGCGGAGGTGACACCAAGTGAAGGTGTCTACAAAGTCATCACCTGCCACTGCTGTGAAAGTGGTAGTGGAGGAGGAGGTTAGTGCACTTGGTGTGAAGGATGTCCCACAGATTTCGCAAATGTTTTTTGAATGGAGCATGCAAAGCTATTTCATTGTCATTGGTAATGCAGTATAAATCAATAATAATAATAATAATAACAATAATAATAATGGATTACATTTATATAGTGCTTTATCTTTGATAATCAAAGTGCTTCAGTGAAGGAGGAAAAATCACCTCAACCACCACCAATGTGTAGTACCCACCTGGGTGCTGTATGGCAGCCATTTTGCACCAGAGCGCTCACCACACATCAGCTTGAGGTGGACATGGAGGGAAATATAGAGGCAATTATATAATTACACAATTATAATTAAAAACAACACTTCAATGTTATTTAAGCTCATTAATAAATAGTTTTAGTTGGTACCCTTTCTATAGTCATATATTCAATGTGTATGTATGTGTAAATAATATTTGATATCAGTGATGTTGATAGATTTTCTGATGTGATTCACTATCTACAGGTAAGTTACCACTGTTAGAAGGAAGAGGGACTGGTTTGTCTCAGCCAGCAGTAAGTTTACAAGAAAAATAGGGTGCGTCCCCTGGACACATCGATAGTGAGTTTACTGCGTCCTTTCGGATTGTAATCCATCAGAGATGCTGGACACGTACATAGCAACATTACTGATTATATACATATGATGATGATGGAAGTTGGTTGCTCTTGTCTTTTTCCCTTTATTGTAGATGCTGAAGGAGAAGGGTCTTCATATGTGGCACACACCAAGATCCGTCAAAGGTCAGACCGATGCTAACCCTAATTCTTGCAGGTGTTCAGAAAAACTGCAATCATCTGTTGTTGCTGGGACTGATGTCAGCGCTGCACAATTGACCTCTGATGTGAATGCATCAATTACATGTAGTGCTACAGCTGCGATCAAACATGTGATTGCTCCTGTGTTTACATGGAAAGGGACAGATGTTGATGACATACGTGTAGAGGGCAGCAAGTTGGCGAGTTATGTAGCTTAAGTGACGTTAAACAGAAGGACTTGTGTAAGTTGATTGAACAGCACAATGTGTTTGGAGTGGAAGTGGAAGGTAGATATTTGTCCGCCAGTGTACAGAGATTTTGGTTTGTTGGAAGAGGAGACTGTGATGAATGAAAAGCTGCAGGAACATTTATTGAGAGATGGAATGTGTCTGTTGAATCTCCACGTTGTAGTTATTGCCATTATTCATCATAAAGATTATGTTGTGGTAGTTGATAGTGGTACACTCAATGCATCTGGGTTAGCATCCAATATTGGCACATCTGTGGCTGTTTTCAACACATGCCTTAATGACGTGATGTTTCATATCAAGTCTATAGATGCAAAGTCGTATGCCATTAGAAGCATTTCTGTGAAGGCAGGTCCAGTTGATCCTGACATAGAGAGTGCGACAGTGTTTACAGACAATAATGTTGACATCAAAGTTTCAGCTGAGCTTGGGTAGCAGTTCTGTCAGGCTTGAAAGGCATGTAAGATCTGTCAGGGGAACATTTCATCAGGGGAACCCTCGGTTCGAACACGGAGGAGTTTAGTGTATGGCTATAAGTTTGGTAGTCCTAGCAAAACATACAACTTTTCATCGTTTTCATGGCAGTCCGACAATCTGGATAAGGTTGTAGTTTTAGGTGACAAGCTGTACACTTCTTTGTGGGACAGCAACACAATCAGTGGCGGATCCAAACTGCTTTGTGTTCCAGATTTGCCCAAACAGTCGGTTATTGATGGACACAAATTTGAGTTTGAATATGGTGACTATGTCGTTGGAGATGTTGCTGTGGTTGAGGGAGACCTTATTGAGGCAGGTGTGCACACCACTCCAAGAAATGGACTGAAAAAGATATGTAAATATGAAACATGCTTTCTGACATTGAATGGCAATACATGTGCAATCATTGGTCAAGATGGACATTACGCAGTGGTCAACTCCCATGCACGTAGTGTGGATGGGATGGTAGACGAAAAAGGGGTGAGAAAAAGAGTGTTGTTGTGTATTTTAGTTGCCTTGAACATGTGTTTGATCACATATGCAAATTTGCAACAGTGCTTAAGAAAACTCAGAAGGTGTTTGAGATTGTTGGTGTTCGTGTCATTCACGAAGGCCGAACTGAAAACAGTAATTTGTCCTTGGGTCCAAGTAGTTTACCTCAGAAGTTTAGTTTTCAGGCAACACCTGGCTGCACCATCAGTCAGAGAGGTGAAAAGCGTAAGTTTTCAATGGGAACGTGTACATTAAAGAAGTTGAAAAGGAGTGACTGCAGTTAATTCTGATCTTTTATTTGTCAGTGATATCACGAGTAAAAGACTGCAGTTTAATCCCCTTTGTAATGAAGTTGCACAAGCTCTATGCACATTGAATGTTGAGTCAGAGAAAGTTGATGTAGTTTCTACAAAAGTTGGTCTGTTAGGCGTTCCATGTATGAATGAGAAAATACTTGCTGATGGAAACTGTTTTTTAGAGCAGTCAGTCAAGCTATGAGTGGTACACAGAAGTATCACAGAAAAATTAGACTTGGTGTGGTTAAGCAATTAATTACTTTCCTATTAAATTTCTCTTCTTATGAACACACACTTTGCTAATATCATCTCATAACTGCTAATCTATGCACTTTGCAATCTAAGTGCTGCATGCACCCTGTGGGAGAGAGGGACTGAGCGGGGTAAGACATCTATATGAAACAGAAGAATAGAGAGGCATTAACATCTAATAGAAATGAATTGTGATTGCTTGTGATCAGCTTGTGATCTCAAACCTGTCTCCTAAATATGTTTACAGTATATATTACTAATTTGATGTGCCAAAACATTATTGGGGAGATGTAATTACTGCCTGGGTTATGTTAAAACACTACTAAAGCTGAACTAATGTATTTTCCTACTTGGTGCCAGTGGAACAAGCTGAAAAACTTATCCATATTATCACCTTGTAAAGTTGTTAACATATTACTGGGAATTCACACCAGGCGCAAGATGCCAGCAGTGTGTAATCACTACTGAAGCACCCATCTGTTTAATCCACACAAAACATTGACCACTGTTACGGTGTCTCTGTCCTCAGAACCAGCTGTCCTGTCACCAGTACACCACCACCGGCCATGTGAGTAACATGGACAAAAATTGTTTTAAAGTAGGGTCCATGAGAAGTATTAGAAGGTAGAAAGCAGAATTTATTTGTTGTTGTTTTTTTGTTCATTTATATTATTCACCCTACCCACCATAGCTCTATATGCCCATGATGAAATCAGAAAGGTCACTGCGAAACTACAGGCCTTGATCAATACTTTGTTATTTTTTATAACTTCCAAACATATGAACAGCAGGAGATTTGTGAGAATTTTGTGATTTTTTTATTTTTATTTAACCCATCATTTAACCAGGTAAAACCAGTTGAGATCAGCAATCCTCTTTTACAAGGGCAACCTGGCCAAGACAGCAGCATAAAAAAGGTTACAGACAACAACAAATACCACAGGACAACATATACAATTTACATTAACGTGTCGAAATAAATTAAAATACCTACGCACAATGACAAGTACCGACCAATACATTTACCATTGTACTTATAAGAGCTTCAAAGTCAGGTAGAGTGACCAGTTCTCTTAGTTTCAAGTCTTTATGAAGGCTGTTCCAAGGAGAGGAGCAGAATACATGAAAGCTTTCTTTCCCAGGACCATATCTTGACATCTCAAACTGTAGCTACACTCAGATCTCTGTGCAATCAAAGTGCAAATGTAAGATGGGAGTTTAAATTTAAAGGGTAGTCAGTGGAGATCACTCTTCAGTAAGTGTGCCACAGAAAAAAAGCAAGAAAAACAGGTTTGTGATTTAATGCCCATTGCATGTCTCTCAGAGTTGGTGTTGATTGTTATTTTGATAAAATGGAAGTATATTTGTTAAGTGAGATGGAAGAGTGTCAGACAGTGTAACTTCTAATGGGTAACTTCATAGTTGGCTGATAATTTTCTGTGGTTTAGATGGTACAACACCTTACACATTATACATGATCATTTGATCCATTGTTTCTAAAAAATATTGATTAGGGCAGGTTAGGGAAAGATTTTGGTTTTCGTTAAATGTTGAAAAAGTCTGCATCCTGTCTTACTAAGTCAGTGTTGACTTTTTAGACCACCATCTTTTCCTAGCCTAAACTTGGTCCATATCTTTTTAATGCTTACATCAAATAAAATCTCATAAACATTAATTAAGGGATGTCTCACAATATTAGGTTTTTATTCATGTGATGCTTTAGTCCAGTTTAAACTCTTTGGTCCACCTGCCAATTATGCTGATAAGAAATATAATCTGGGTAACATTATGTTTCCTACAAAACGTATTTTTCATGACCTGCTCTGCTCTCTAGGTTATGTTTTCCTTTGTTTCTTGTTTTTCTGTCTGTTTCCAGATTTATTTTGTATACTCACCTCTCCTCATGTGTTGTGTAATTTCACTTCCTGTCTTTGTGTTTTTCCCGCCAGTTTTGATTGTTTGCCCTGCTCTGATTAGTTTCACCTGTGTCTAATTATCCTTCCCTCACTTGTGTATTTAGTCGGTGTGATTCTTCTTTGTTCTTTGTCAGCTCGTCTTAGTTGCTATGTTGTCTCCTGCCAAGGTTTTTGCCTCTTAAAGGAAGTTTTTTTTTCTTGCCACTGTCGCCAAGTGCTTGCTCATGGTGGGATTTGTTGAGTCTCTGTAAATAATATTGAGAGAGTATGGTGTAGACCTGCTCCATAGGAAAAGTGCAATGAGATAACTTCTGTTATGAATTGGCACTGTATAAATAAAACTTTACTGAAATGAACTGAATTTTATTTCCTGCCGTTTGGACCAGTATCTGCCTGCCTGTCTATCTGCCTGCCTGTCTACCAGTCTGCCTGCCTGTACCTGCCAGTAAGCAACAATAAATCACTGAACTGCAGCCTTCACTCGAGCCTGTTAGCCTCCAGTCTGCTTCTCGGCCTGCTAGCTACCAGCCTGCTGGCTTCCAGTCTGTACCTCAGCCTGCTAGCATCCAGCCTGCTAGCCTCCGGCTGGGAGGCCCTCCAGGAGGAAGCATGGCTCTCACCAACGTCGGGCCTCTCAGCCGCCCAGCTCTTCGTCATCACCGCTATCCAGCACCCCAGAGAATCAGCTGCCCAGCGTCCCAGAGTCTCAGCTGATCAATGTCACAGAACTGTCATCAGTCCTGCCTGGTCCCCAGTCTTCCCAGTCTGCAGTCCAGCTGACTCCTGCTCCTGGTATCCAGTTGGCAGCCTGGCCGATACCAGTTCCTGTGCTGAAGCAACCCACTGAGCCTGAGCTGCAGTTGATTCTTGTTCCTACGGAGCTACAGCTGTATCCAGTTTCTGCACTGCAGCAATCTCCTGTTTCTGCTGAGCTGCAGCAGTCACCTGTTTCTGAACTGCAGCTTTCTACCAGCTGTTTCACATTACCTTTTGAAGTGGTCATAAAGTCCGATTATGTGTCCATTCCTTGATTATATATATTCCTTTTAGACCGTAAGGATCCACCGATCAAAATAATCAAAACGTTTTTTTCCTAAAAAATAATCCAAGTTGTGGATATTATCATGTGAAGTCCATTGCTCACTTGTCTGCTAACTTTGTTCATCAAACAAAGACCGCACTTTAACTGACAAACAATATTTTCTCTTCTTCCTGCACCATGTTGTTGGGTATGCTTGTTTTCGTTTTGTAGAAGGTATGTTGTGATTTGCATAGTTCTGGCATCATGCATGTCATAATTATTGTTATTCAAAAATTACCTATTATAGACAACGACCAATTGTTTGAACTCATGTAGTTTAAGTTGTGTTTTAACCACATGATAAACAAGCATTTTCAAAAACTAAAAGATGTTACCTTTCAAATAAAGCCTCATAAATGTATTTGGGCCTCACAGTTCTTCTGTTATAAGCTTTTCCATTTGGGTATGCCAAATGGGCAAAAATTCCCAAAAAGGGTGGCGAAAAAAGAGGTTAATTGAGTTCCTAACCTGTGGCTCAGGTGTTGATTATTTAATTACAGTCTGTTTTACATCACCCCGGAAATATATAGCTATGTAAATAAATATGACATCTTAAATTAATGTATCCCGGCGCTGGAACATGTTGCAGCTGGTTATTTTTCTCTGTTTAAATTAGTAGGTGTGATGACAGCAGGTAATAGGTTTGACATCACCAAAAGTAAAAATTGTTTTATGGTGTTATTGTTTTTTTTTATATTTTTTTTGGGTCTAAAGTTACAGTTGTGCCATGCTGCACTGAACACAATTTGGACCTGAGATCAATAGTTTTTTTGCATTATCACTTGGAGTCACCAAGAAATAGTTACAGGATATAACCCTCTGTAAACCACAACCTGTAGTTTCAATAATTCTGTGTACGAATTAAACAAACAAGATACAACCTGTTAATTAATGAGCATTAGAGATACTGGTTTTCTTATTTGCATGTGTACTTGACAAACAAGGGATATTACTTGACAAGTAGTACGTTCCCTGATTGTAATGGATGGCATCGAGCCTAAGAACCACCTGGTACAAAGAGCAGTTTGTCTTGAACTTCCAGATTCACATAAATATTCGAAAAAAATGTAAATTAAATTTGTGTGGTTCTGACTGAGATACTTGTACATTTGTCTACTTTTACACAAATAACCCTAGGTCCGAGTTCTTTAGATAAGCCTAACTTTTGATGTCCTTACCTACAGTTTGATACTGGTGCATTTGTTTAGAACTGCAAACAACTACTTGTGTCCTAGGGATACTGTCCTGTTATTAGAACTTAATCCACAACTCCCAGCCAATTATAATCAAGAATTGTCAGTGGCCATGATATAAAGAAACTTAAAAGGCCTTCTTCATACAAGAGGGGAGTCCTTTCCTGGTGTCCTGTCATAGCAGATCAACACTGACACCGCTCTCCACAAATCCTGTGGTGCAAGTTGTATTTTCTTAAAGAAGAGCTACCCAGCTGTCAAACATTTAAATATGACAAAACAATCTTAACTCAAGGCCAACTTGAACACCTGTCAGTGTCAAGGTGTCAGTTATTAACAGTATAACTGTTCTGTTGTATTGTTTTGCAATTCTAACAATTTTGGTTGTACATCTGGAACATTTTTTGCATTTTCAACATTTAACATTACCATCATAACAGCAATCAGCAGACTAATGACTTGTGTTAGTATTGTTGGTATCTAACTGAGAAACATAGAAGAAGTTGCATTTAGACATGCTGCTGGTAAAGAGCTTGGGTGCTCTCTAGTTGTCACAGTAAAATAATGCAGCCCCATGCATACTTTGGCCACTTGGCTCTTGCATCTGTTCATGTTTCCAGCTATGTTGACGATGAATAATATTCTTCCCTATTAGGTTATACTACCCCTTCATACAACCTTTTTTTTGCAGTCTTTCATGTTTTGCATGTTCTTTAACATTCTATAGTAAAAATGTATGTCAATCAGGAGAGACTTCATTATGAGTGAACAAATATTTTTATTGACGTGCACAATTAAGATGAGAAATGTGAAGAGTCTTTGGTGATTAGACCCCATCGTGACATCATCGTATTTTGAGGGTGTAGTGAAGCCATGAGTAGGATACCCCCCTGTTGTCTAGACACTGGTGGTGGTGGTGAAAGGATGGCTGAAGATCTGGATGTGATAAGAAGTGGACTTCTGATGAGATCAAACCCAGACACTGATTGTGATGAACTGTAGGTGAATGGGGAGGAGGAGGGTCACATTGATTTCACACTGAAATGACAGCTGACAGCAGCAGAGAGGAGAACAGATTCAATGTTTGACAGCAGCCAGATGATTGGCTGATGGAGATCGTGGCAAAATCTGGTAAATGCCCATAATCAGCTGATTAAGAAAAAGCAGGAAGAGAGAGAGAGACAGACAGAGAGAGAGAGGGATGTGAATGAATGAGGCATTAAGATAGTCTTCCTGATTTAACTTACGCTGAGCTTCATTAAAAGTAGTGGTAGCAGTAATTTGAATTGAGGAAACAAAAGTTTATTTAAATCATAATTTGAATAGAGAGAGACACATTCCAGGAAGTGGAGGGCAGTAATACAGTGCTATGATATCACATAAAAATACAATAAAATAATAAAAAGTGATCTTGACCTTGGTCTCCCCCTAAATCATGGGGAAGTGATTGCTCCCAGTTTTGAATACAATAAGATGTTTAAAATGAATAGCCTTTTAGAGTGCAATAACTTGGTGTGTAAAGATGTAATGACACACATGAGAAACTAGTGTCCTTTGATAATCAACACACAGCCAGTTGGGGTGGTAGAAAAGTATAAGTCAGCACAGACTTTGATGAAATGGCTAAAAAAATACCAGCAGTGCCATACTTCCTGAGGAAATTTTACTTATACTTTACTTACTTATATTTGGGGTCAGTCCCAACATTGTGTTATCATTCTACAAATGTCTCTTTTACAGTATTATTACTTTTTCCATATAGTAATAATAGTACTGGTTACTATCCAGTCCTATGTGTTATATTAAGAGATGTGCCAGTGATCAGCTACGTACACTTTTTATGCCCAACTAGGATGAATAAATATACTGAATACTGAATACATCATTATCTCTATATAAACTCATAATATTGATGAATTCAGAGTTCACGCAGATATGTCACTAATCCACCTTTCAGAGGAGACTCTCAGCACCAACACTGACATCACTTCTGTAACATTGGCTGATTGACTGGCTGTGCAGAAGACTTTATATCTGTCTTGCATTACTCCATAGTATGGAGAGTGTTATTTTTTAAAACATTTGTTTGCTCTCCCAGAAAGTTCTGAAATGAATTGTAAGTTCCTCACATTATTCCCTTATGGTGACCCATGCATACTTTTGATTTATGTGAGAATATTGGGAATATCTGACACCTTAGTTTGACACCAATGATTTACCAGCTTAACAGCCATTCTATCAATTGCCCACTAGAGAGCAGAATTGTACATAATATGAATCTGTTGTCACTAGATTCACCAGCATGTGAAAAATCTTCAGTTGCAATATTGAGCTATATAAGCTTTATGTTGTAACATTGCTGTGCTTTTCCTCCTGCAAAGATTTAAAACATTACTAAAGATATATGGTCACTGCTCAGCAGTTGCTGTATGGGTTAAATACACGAGAGTCCCTAATAAAGAATAGATGCAGGGTAAATGCACATCATCCAAATGCAGGATTGATAAATTCTGTGATGGTCTCCACTTAGTCTAGCAATGAGAAGGTGTACCTTTATTTATGGAATTGCACTTTGATACTGTATGCACAGGCAGTAGGTGCAAAAAAACACCAATGACTGTACACAAACAGTATAATACAATCCAAAACACCACAAGCCACAACCTTAAAAACACCTATAAGTTTAATCCCAATATTTTTGACACACTCTCAACAAAAAATATAAGCTTCACAAAGACATTACCTCTTTGGTGGAGGAATTCAGGATTCAGGTCATTTACTTAAAGCAAGACTATGTAACTTTTGCTTTATAGTGGCCACTGTAACCACAAGTGACAACTATTTGATAAGGGCAAATGATAAAAACGAAGCGTGACAGTAGCACAAATTGACACAGTAGTCTCATTTACATAGCAAAATCTATATAAAGATTTCTACCCTTAGTTAGCATTAGCCACCATAATAAGCTACTGGTCATACCAGACCAAGTATCAGAACCAGAATCAGCTTTATTGGCCGGGTATATGTACACATACAAGAAATGTATGGTCTCAGGTTTTTCGTTGCTCTCTATGTACATACACAGAAATAAACATAAATATGGCTAAAAACAAGGAGAACAAGCTCAACAGGTAGATAAACATTAAGCTACTATGTGCACATTAAAGTACTATGTGCAATATAGATATATATATTTCAAGTACAAAAAACAACAACAGTAACATTTGTAAACAGTATGACTGTAGTGATAAAACCCTTAAGCATATTAAGTTAATCAAAGGTTAATTTTATTGCTTATAAAAAGTTTTTGTTTGCAAAAGGAATAATGTATTATTTCTTCTTTCAAAAGTTAGTCTCACTTTAAGTAAAAGTGGAACTGTAAAAACCACAATGTTAAAATGAATGAATTCTGACTTTTACTTCTAATTAAGTCAAAGTATTATCAGACAAATGTACTAAAGGCAGCACAAAGTTTTTTTTGGCCACTTAGGGGCAGAACTCTGCCACAAGCTAAACATCAAACACACAGATTTGACATATTTGCTGTAAAACCAATACAATGATCTGAAATACTCTATAAAGCTCCATAGAACGGAGGGGGGACTGCAGAGTTGTTGATAATTCCGTTGAGCCCTTTCACATCATAGTTATTTGATCCATTGTTAATATAAAAAACATTAATTAGAGCTTTTAGAGCGAAAGAGATTGAAGCTATGAATATTAAAAGTACTCATTAAACAGAATAACCCCTTTTAGAATGTTGTATTATCATTATATCATATATATTACATTACATTGTTACTTGATGATGCATTCATCTGTAAGCAGCATTTAAATGTTGTAGCCAGTCAAGGTCAAATTAATTTTAACTTCTTTATACACTGTTGGGTAGTTATAGCTGTAATATTTTATGAACTGATCATACATTTTGTATTTAAAATCTGCAAATTAGTAACTACAACTGTCATATACATCATGAGGAGTAAAAATGTAATAAATTTCCCTCTGAAATGTAGTGGAGTAGAGGAATAAAGTAGCATGAAATGTAAATACTATAAATAAAGTACTTGAGTAAGTACAGTACTTGAGCAGATGTACTTAGTTACTTTCCACCTCTATTTATTGCATGATTACTAAATTGCATCATATATTGTTCATGTCATGATGTTGGTTAGCTGTATGTATACAATGACTAAAGAGACTTGGCAAATTAGTATTTGAAAGTTGCCAATATTCACCACCACGAAGTAGGTTGGTTCATTATCGTCTTTAATACTGTTGCTAACAGAAAAATAACTATAATGTACTTGACAACTCATACAGTTAAGATACAGTATGTACCATTTGGACAGTATGTGGTGAACTAATGATGACTATGGAGGAGAAATAACTGCCTGTCTGATAGAATAATGAGCTTCCACTTCATCATGTCAAATGTCACTGTTTCAATTCACTGAAGCAGTGTGTGTGTGTGTGTGTGTGTGTGTGTGTGTGTGTGTGTGTGTGTGTGTGTGTGTGTGCGCACATCAGGAGTGTGCATGACTTCTTGTTGCCCTCAGCAATCTCAGGAGCCCCCTTAGAAAGAAAGGGAAGGTTAGATATAGGTCTATAGTTGGCTAAAACCCCTGTATCAAGAGTGGGCTTTTTAAGAAGCGGTTTAATTACAGCTACTTTAAAAGGACTGTGGTACATAGCCTGTTAATAAAGACAGATTGATCATATCCAGTAAAGAAGTGCTAACTAACGGTAAAATGTCTTTAAGCAGCCTAGTTGGAATAGGGTCTAAGAGACAGGTTGATGGCTTAGATGAATTAAATTGTCGAAGTCAGCTGAAGAAGGTCGACAGGAGCAAAGCAGCCAAAACACACATCAGGTTCTACAGCTATTTCCAAGGTTCCTGTGTTTGAAGACAAGTCGGCACCGGTTGAGGGCAGGTCTTGATGAATTTTTTCTCTAATAATTAAAGTTGTATCATTAAAGAAGCTCATGAAGTCGTTACTACTGAGCGCTATAGGAATACATGGTTCAACAGAGCTATGACTCTCTGTCAGCCTGGCTACAGTGCTGCTCTGGCATTACGGAGGGCCTTCCTGTATGTTTTAAGACTATCTTGCCAGACAAAACGAGATTCTTCCAGGATGTTGGAACACCATTTCCTTTCAAGTTTTCGTTTGCTTTAATTTGCAGGTTTGGGGGTTATTCCATGGAGCTAACCTTCTTTGTTTTATTCTCTTCTTTTTTAGAGGAGTGATAGAATCGAGTTATACCAACAAAAAAATCAAACACAACATGGCTATAAGCTGTGGTTGCATCTCTATGAAATGGAAGGATCTTTTCTGTCATACTGTATTTTCTCTTTTGGTGTCTTGTTTCTCATTTTTTCTCATCTCTTTGCTGCTCTTCCCATTCAGCATCTCTAAATGTTTTGCTTTGCCACATTCAAAACAACTCTCATTCAGGAAGCTTGCACTATGTAGAACTTTGATGGACTGCTACTATATACTATACTAGGAATAGTAATAAATATATGTATATGATAGGGGGCAGCGCTGAGCCTCTCAGTGCTGGCCTGGTGTATCCGGTACCTTTTTCTGTAGAAAAGGCCCATATCCGGGTGGTTGGGATGCTTAATGATTCTCCTAACCTTATTCTTGCAGTGCCTGGTGTAAAGGCAGGGTAAAGCACTGCCTGTTGTGTGTTCAGCAGAACGAAATCAATCTTTGCAGGGCCTTGCATTCCTGTTCGATGTTCCCCGTCAGGACACTCTCGATGGTGCAGGAGTAGAAATTCCTCAGTATTTGAGGGGATACCTGGAATTACCTCAGGCGTCTGAGTTGAAACAGTCTCTGCCTTGCCTTTCTCACCAGAGTCAGTATGCAGCGCCCAGGTCAGGCCCTCGATGATGTGGACACAGAGGTACTTGAAGCTGTCCACCCTTTCCACCGACGACCCGTTGATATTAAGGGGTGCATAGTTCCTTCCCTACTTATTCCCAAAGTCCACTATCAGCTCCTTAGTCTTGCTGACATTATGGAGTAGGTTGTTGCAGGTCAGGCCCACCACAGCTGTGTCTTCAGCAAAATTGATGTTGACTTTGGAGTCGAAAGTGGCTACAATTCAATTCAGTTTTTGTCCGCCACGCGTGATTGTGTAGGCCAAATTAGAGGTGTGTGTGTTCTATGTCGGATAATGGTGCCAAGTTAAAAGGAGTTAGCATGCAAAGACTCTGTGTCTGTGTGGAGCATAATGTTACTAACATCAATTTAGCGGTGGCTGAGAACAGTTACAGTTACAATAATAACCTTGCGTTAACCAGGAAGAAGATCACAACAATAAAACCTCTACATGTAGACTGATAAAAACTAAACAGTCCTGTGCATAGCCAAGTACACTGTTAAATTATGTGAAGCTATATAATGCCTAGGTACATTACCAGTCCGTAAAGGAAGGAAGTTGCTTTGGCTGGCGGTTCCGTTGTGGCTGGGCCAGTAAAGGAAGAATTGGGGTTCCGATTGCAGTCTTTGCTGTGCAGTGTCCATTAGCAGATCAGAGGAAATGATTTCTCCGCATTTTGTCTTCCTCAGAGTTAGCAGCTTGCTAGTTGCTCCGGTTGCTTGTTGGCCGACTGTTTGTTGTAACCACTGGCACAAATTAAACTAGGCTACAGGTATCTTACTCATGCTCTTGCAGTGCTGCAGTAAGAGAGAGAGTTTGGTTCTGTGTTTCTGCTCCGAGCAGATTACATGGCAGTGGCAGATGCTGCTGTCGTAGCAGTGCTGGAGATGAAGCCAGGAGGAAAGAGAAAGAACAATGGCATGAGTTGGGTTTTTTTGTTGACCTGGTGACATCACTGGTGAGACTGGCCAATGGTAACAGGAAGTTGGGTCCAGGGGCAGAGTTCACATACAGTTGTAAAGTCTGGAGGATTGTGGGAAACTGAGTTCACTGGCTCAGTTTCAGAATAAAAGTTCAGTTTAAGTCAGAACGTGACACACACATGAACAAATTCATCTGTGGAGTCCCAGTGATTCCCAAAAATGGTATGCAGTGAAAATATCAATATGTCAATGACAATGTGTCAATGTGTCAATATGTCAATGTGTATATATTTACTGAAGTGATTTAGACAGCACTGGCATCATAAGCAGACAGGTGCATCCTGACTAACCTGATCAGAATTGGAGAGCGTCTGCATCACAACTCCAGCTTTAATCCTGTATATTTGATCACCTGAGACTGTGTTGAGAATGCAGTCCACATATTTTGAGCTAAGGTCACAGCTTCTTAAGTTCAGTATCAAGTATAACAACTTGAAATCTATTAATAAGCATATCAAGTTTTGCAGCATGCAGGTAAATAGCCCCTTCACAACCTACTGCAGGCACAAAATTACCTCAGTTTTAAATGTAATCTACCAAAGCTCCATGTTTCCAGCTCCAGGTTTCCAGTATGGAAACTGTATCCTTCACTTACTGGACTTGGTGATAATGATTCTGGACAGAATCTCAAATTGCACAGCCTCATTTACAATAGAAATGTGGGCAAATTATTAAAATTTACATATAATTTCCAGACAGTATATGCATGACACATGTAAACCACAAACAGTCTTAATTTTTTGACCAGTAGTACTTGGCACTTTCCCCTCATTGCACATGAGTGAATACTATGAAAGTCATAATTCTCATAGTAGCATGCTATTTTCTCTTCAAACATCAGGTTAATCCAGGCCTCAGTGTTAAAAATGTAGTTGAATATGTTCATGTAATTCCCACTTGCATGTTGATATTTGTATCAGCTATCAAGCAGAGTTTCAGGAGCAGGATCACACTTCAACCATGCCACTTCTGGCACTTACATAAATACCTACCTAACCCATCTCCTCCTCTTCGCTCTCGTATTCTGCACTTGAACCGAGATCGAGCTACACCACATCGAGCACGCTAGTTATCTTCCAGTTCGTATATACGACCAACTCAATCCCATCCAGCCACTCAGCTCATCCAAGTATGGATTCCATCTTGTTGTCCCCATCTGACGATGACCTTTTTGGATGAAATCAAGAATCACAGGATTACTCCCAAAGAGACAACTCCATGCCTGAGACCCCGCTCACTCCTAACGTTATCCAAAAGACGACCACAAAGCGGGTGAGTCCAGCAGCCGGTTCCAACAGGGGCTTCTGGCACCGAGATGCCGGCGCCCAGCTTTCCTCCACAGCCCTTACAGCAGCCGTTCCCTTCCTCAGGCAACCGGCAACTTCACCCTATCCACAGCTAATCCTCCCTTTCGCCATCCTAACACTTTCATCTCCCGTCCTTCTCCAGTTCCCTCCAATCTATGTAAACAGATCATAGACGGTAATTACATAGATCTTGCTCTTCTCATTATGCCTTCCCTCCACCAACCACCCGCCGACAGACTTTCTGAAGGCCAAGAAGGGCTCCCTTACCCGAAAGGGAGGAAAACCACCAGAGAGCTTTCTTTCACCAAGTTTGCTTACGCTTTCTCTCTCTTCAGGGACGTACTATGTTCCCAATTTCTCCCCCCACCGGCAAGAAATGGACGACTACATGGCAGTCATTCTAAATCTGGCCCTCCGTTTCGGAGGAAATGGTTCTATCAATACCACATTCACTTTGCCTCCAAAGCCGCTGCCTGTCTCCAACAGTTCAATGCGAACACTTACTGGGGCACACTCAATAATGAAATCTATTGCTGTATCTTCGCTGCTCGTGCAGCCCTGCTATGCTCCCTGTGTAGTGCCCCATCCCATCCGGCCTCTTCCTGCTCCATTCTCACTCATGCTAAGCCACACCAAGCCCAAACAAGAACTTCAGCTTTCTCTCATCTATCGTCAGCGACCCCACCAGAACCCATACCTCCAAAGCAAGCATCATCAGCTCCAACCATCTTCTTCCCTATAAACAAAGGTACAGATCAAAAAGGCAGGTCAATCATAATCCAAGGAGGTTGGCCCATCTGCAACAACTTCAACGAGGCTGGATGTACCATGTCCACGTGCCGCTTCCTCTACGTCTGCTCCTACTGCGGTGGAGGCCACCTTGCAGCTAGGTAAGCACCTTTCAACACCCATTAACATCCCAGCCTTAGCAGCGGCACTCCAAAACCATCCTGATTCAGCTTTTGCACAGTTCCTCATCAAGGGATTTAGAGAAGGTTTCCACCCCGCAATTTCCGCACTACCATTCACGTCTTTTTCAAGCAAACATCTTAAGTCTGCCATTCACGAGCCAGATTCTGTCAATCACCCGATCACCAAGGAAGTCAAAGAAGGCTTCATGATTGGCCCTTTTACTCATCCTTCATTTCCTAACTTCCGCATCAGCCCCCTCGGCGTTGCAACAAGGAAATACTCTGGAAAGAAATGTCTCATTATCGATCTTTCAGCACCCCATGGCAGTACCATTCCCAGCATCAATAGCTTGATTCTGAGCAAAGACTTTTCCCTTCACTACTCCACCATCAAGTATGCCTTCACTCTCATCAAACTCGCCAGGAAAGGGTCGTGGCTGTCAAAAGCGGACATCGCCAGTGCTTTCGAAGTTCTTCTCATCCACCCGATCTTCTGGCAATTCTTTGGAGTCCACTGGCGAGGTTCTTATTACTTTGCCATCAGGCTCACCTTTGGTTTCAAAAGCAACCCTAAACTCTTCAACACCCCGTCAGAATCTCTCTGTTGGATCTTGTCGGATAACCATAAGATTCCATTCCTCATCCATCTCTTGGACGATTTCCTCATCATTTCCCCTCTCTCATCGCCACCCACATCATTTCTGGTCACACTGACTTCAGTCTTCTCAGACCTTGGGGTTCCACTGTCAAAGGAAAAGAAAACAAAGGGCCACTCCACATCTCTAGAGTTCCTGGGAATCACCCTTGACACAATTCCAGGCTTCTATCCCATTCAAAAAGCTCAACCATATCAGCCTTCTGATCTCCAACTTCCTCCTCGCTCCATCCTGCACCAAACGCCAACTTCTCTCTCTTCTCGGCCACCTCAACTTTGCCTTACGTATTATTCCACAAGGATGAGCCTTCATCTCCCACCTGTTGTCAATTTCTTCTTCCATCCCATCACTCTTGAGTTCCATTTCCCTGGACAGAGCAAGCTGTGCCAAACTCCGTCTTTGGCTCTACCTTCTCGCCAACTGGAATGGTATCACTTTCTTCTACGACAACCAACTGACTCACCCACATGACATCAGTCTGTACTCCTGTACATGCCATTCCTTCTGTCGGTTTTGGGGGTTTCTACAACGGAAGATGTAGAAATCTACCCCATAGCAGCTGCAGCCATTCTGTGGGGCCATGAATGGTCCCACAAGTCCATCCTCATGTACTCCGCCAACCTTGCAGCTGTTAACATAATAAACAAGGGTCGCTCCAACACCCCATCCATCAGGCCGTTCATGCAGCGCTTAACCTGGCACTCTATTACTCACCAATACGTTCTTCATGCAGCTCACGTTCCCGGTCATACCAACACTATCGCTGACTCTCTCTCTCGTTTCTCATTCTAGAAGTTCAGAAGCTTGGCCCCCCATGCAGACACTCATCCAACACAGGTTCCTCCATATTCGGCACTAGCATTCAACATGTAAATCCTACCCTCATACACCTGATCGTCAACTCCCAGAACTCATTCATCAACAACTTAGCGCCCTCTACCTTCTCGTCTTACTGGTCAGCTTGGAAGAGTTTACGCCACTTTCACAACCAGTACAACATAACCTTCCCGTCGTTTGATCTCATCACCTTGTCCTGTTTCATTACTTGGATGCCCACACCATCAAGTTCTCCAAACTTCTAACTGGCAGCCCTGGCCCAGCCTCTAACTATCCTCAGATAACCTTACTTCTCAGAGGACTCCAACATCAAGAGCCAGCTCAAAATCCTTGCCGTCTTCCCCTTACAGCCGACTTGATGTCAGTCTGCATCCACACCATCCGCTCCGGATTCAGCATCCCTCATGTTGCTCAAACCTTAGAAGCCTATGTTTCTGCTGGCTTTGGTTTCCTAAGATGCTCCGAATTCACTGCCTCTACCCTCTACTCACTTCGACCCATGCTGTCACACCTGCATTTCAGACTTGTCACATTTCTCAGACGAAACCATAGTATTGTACCTTAAACGAACCAAATCCAATAAATCTGGCC
Source organism: Siniperca scherzeri (assembly GCA_027580175.1). Taxonomy (NCBI): domain Eukaryota; kingdom Metazoa; phylum Chordata; class Actinopteri; order Centrarchiformes; family Sinipercidae; genus Siniperca; species Siniperca scherzeri. Next base: position 3,796,948 of record CM050857.1, read on the forward strand.
ATCCTACACTCGTCTTCTTCTTCAAGGTCCATTCACCACTGAACCCTTTCAAGACACTTGCTAACTACTTGCAATTCCGGAAATCCCAGAGCATAACCATGTCAAAACCTCTCTTCATCTCCAAGTCTGGATAAGTGGCTACTCAATTCTGGTTCCACCAGCATTTCTCCCATCCATTACTCTGGTCACTCCCTCAGGATAGGAGCATATAATGCAAATCATGGGCCGTTGGTCCTCCCAAGTGTATCACCACTACATCCATTCTGATCTCAAAGATCTCAGATCTGCTCAATCTTGTCTAAAATAAGTGAAGGCTTTTAGGGGTCCGTCGTGCCCGGGTGCTATGGCGAATTCCCCACCAAAGCTTCCCCCACACATAGTAACCAACCAAGCGAACAGCGAGTCAAGCCTCCCACACAGTCTTGTGTCATCAATAAATCATTTAAATGAATCCCATTGATGTTGTTGTCCTTACCAGTGAATTGGAGCTATCTAGCAGAGTTTCAGGAGCAGGACCACACCTCAACCATGCCCCTTCCAGCACTTCCATAAATACCTACCTAACCCATATCCTCCTCTTTGCTCTTGTATTCTGCACCCTCCCCCCACCCCATTTCTCTCTCCCTTTTCCTCCTCTCCGTAGGGTCCTGAAGGGGGTCCGTCATGCCCGGGTGCTACGGTGGATTCCCCACCGAAGCTTCCCCCACACATAGTAACCAACCAAGTGAACAGCGAGTCAAGCCTCCCACACAATCTTGTGTCATCAATAAATCATTTAAACGTATCCCATTGACGGTGTGGTCCTTGCTAGTGAATAATGCTATAGCAATGTCCCAGTTTCTACACAGCAGACGTTAGATTAACTCGAGTCTAACCATTGATTTTATCCATTCTATTTTTATGATACTGGCTGTCAGACTGACTTTTCAGTTATTCAAGGCTAATTGCTTTTGATATATAAATAAAGAACTATGTGTGCAGACATCTTTAACACCTCACTGGAGACATGCCATGTCCCAGCCTGCTTCAAAACCTCCACCACCATTCCCAAAAATCCAAGGACCACAGGACTTAACGACTACAGACCCGTCACCCTGACCTCTGTGGTAATAAAGTCTTTTGAGCGCCTTGTGCTGTCACACCTCAAATCCATCACAGACCCACTCCTGAACCCTCTGCAGTTCACCTACAGAGCTCTTGGCTCTGTAGACGATGCATTAAACACGGCCCTTCACAGACTTCCTGTCTGACAGGAGGCAGCATGTGAGGTTGGGTAAACATGTCCCTGACCATCAGCACCGGTTCCCCTCAAGGCTGCATTCTTTCCCCTCTGCTCTTCTCCCTGTATACCAACAGCTACACCTCCAGTCACCAGTCCGTCAAGCTCCTGAAGTTCGCAGATGACACCACCCTCATTGGGCTCATCTCTGATGGGGATGAGTCTGCCTACAGGTGGGAGATTGACCACCTGGTGACCTGGTGCAGTCAGAATAATCTGGAGTGCAATGCTCTCAAGACAGTGGAGATGGTTGTGGATTACAGGAAGAACCCAGCCACACCTGCCTCCATCACCCTGTGTGACTCCCCAGTCAACACTGTGGAGTCCTTATGCTTCTTGGGCACCATCATAGCCCAGGACCTCACCAAGAAAGCCCAGCAGAGGAGGTATTTCCTGTGGCAGCTGAAGAAGTTCAACCTGCCATCATCGAGTCCATCCTCACCTCCTCCATCACCATCTGGTACGCTGCTGACACTGCCATGGACAAGGGCAGACTGCAGCGTATCATTCACTCCGCCGAGAAGGTGAAGGTGCGCAGAGAAGATTGTGGGTGAACCTACAAACTATTTCAGTCACTCCCCTCCAGCAGGAGGCTGCAGTCCATCAAGACCAAAACCTCACGCCACAAAAACAGTTTCTTCCTGACTGCTACCAGCCTCATAAACAAGGCCCCCCACTGACACTGACTCATACCCCCCTAACCCCTCACTACACAGATGAATTCATACACACATTCCTTTTGACGCGCATACACACACACACCCTTTGTTCTGTAGTTTAGTGTTTAGAGTTAGTCTTCATAGTGTGTGTTTTGCTTGTTTATCTTTTACATAAATAAACAAGTGAGTAATGTTCCAACCTCTTCTATGTTAAACTCCTTCAACCTAGTAGCTATCAATGGTAATTTCGGTTATAGTTATTAATTTAATTATTAATCTGAGTTCCAATTTGATAGTTTAGTGGGATTTTTTGAGACTATCAATTAATTAATCATTTATCTTTTTTAAGAAAAGTGGTGACCCGAGGACTTTATTAAAGTTATTTATGAGCATCTTTTATAAATCTGATAGCCATAATTAATAGATCGCACCTACACAAGTGGGTGCTCCCCTTTTTAACATTTTTATATCACAACAACACATTATATTAATGTAAAGTCTACACACCTGACTCAAGTGTTACATTAATGCACATCTTCTGGACTACTCTTGCACATTGCAAATTTTCGTTGTACTTCATACTGTGAACTCTTGTAGTAGTCATTTTTCATTTATCCAATTTCTATGCTTCTGTGAGTGCTTTTATTTCTGCTGCTTGTGCAGAAGTCGTTCTGCCTTCAGTGGCATTTCCAACAACATTGCATGATATCTCAACCATCTTGCTGCAGAGAAATTACCAGTTTTCTGTTCTAGCAGAATGATTGACACAGATTGTGGTACTAATAGTGTCAAGTTTTGGTAACCTACCAAATCTCTGGATGCCATAATGGCCTTTTCTGCAGCTGTAGTTTTGATGAGAAATATGCAACTGGTCTCATTTTGTCACCATGCTTTTGTAGGAGCACGGACGACATATAGCCATTTTTCTCCTCAACTGCCTGTGTGAATGGTTTAGTCATATCTGCTAGCCCTAATGTCGGTGTATTTTGTAGAGCTCTTTTTAAGTCATTAAAAAGTCAGCTTCTTCAGTCCATGTCACCTTTTGATGTGCAGTCAGTCCTTTTCCATGTATCATGTTTTTAACTGGCGCCTGTAGCTCTGTATTATTAGGACTCCACTGTATGAGGTCATTCCTAGACCTGCTTCTTTGTTTGTGGTTTTGGAATGGTTTGGATTGCTGCTACACGTTTTGGGGATAGGGGTTACCCTTGTCCGTGATCACATTCCCCAGATAGGTCACTTGCTGTTGTACCCATTGTAATTAGCTTAAATTAGCTTTGTGACCATTATCAGCCAAATGCTGTAATAGTTTTGTTTTGTCTTTTTCACAGGCCTCTTTTGTTGGTGAGCAGATCATCAAATCAACATATTGCAAGAGAGCACTCCTCCCTGGTAAGGTTAGATCCTCCAGGTCTTTCACCCAGGGACCGAAGTCCTCCCAGTTTCTGATTGGCCCTTTTGCTAAAGAGATATGTGGAGTTGAGTCATGCATCTTTAAAAATCGATGTTTGGGGTCATCTGGTACATCCACCTCTTACTCAATCTGTCACTTTCTGCACATGCTTTAAACCATCCCTGTTATTGTCCTGTTCATAAGAGATGTGTGTGCTGCAGTGCAAATCCTCTTGCTTCATGTGTTGTACTTCCTGTTTTTGCATGTGTGCGTGTGCCTGTTTTACCAGTTCTGCACTCACAGTCTTTTCCCGTCAGCTGGCACTCATACACATAAAGTAGGTTTCTTGGATTGTATTTTACAAATTGTGATGCATAATGTAATTGAGGGTCTAAGACCATATCTGATATTTTGCAGACCTTTACCCCTTCTTCGGTACAGATTAATACAATGCCCAGACAGCACATCAAGTCGTGAAAATTCCCATGCCTAGTTCTTATTAACTTTTATAGAGAAGCAATAGAAAGCATCCTGACTGGAAACATCTCAGACTCTTGTATCATATACTGGGAAGTCGAGGGCTGAATTCCAGACTTTGCAAGACTTTGCTTTTGACAACATTGGCTGAGAAGCCGAAGGCTGAAGTCCACAGGAGGCAGAAAGAGACAAGGCCTTAGACAGTATTCTGTCTAATGTAAGACAGTATAAAGTGAATAAGGTTTTAAACTGCCAATACAGTGACTAATTTGGAATAGCCTGACAGTTAAAGAACTGCATTTGGGAAAAACATTAAATACTATGATAAAAGGCAAAGTATCACCCTAAGAAATCATCACTGGATTACCAGCATGGACAAAGCGGGCAACTATCCAAAGGCTGCAGATCCCAAGGGGCACAAAAAGCCCCAAGTTCACTGTGCGTCAATTGGCTTTTAGCCCCACTAGCGGCGTGGCTCTTCGGATGGCAATGTTGGTCGGTTAGTCTACCACTTTGGACCAGGCAGAAATGTCTCAACAACTATTTGATAGATTGCCTTGAAATTTGGTGCAGACATGATGATCATGTCCCCCTCAGGATGAATTGTAAAACCTTTGATCACTTGACTTTACATGTAACGTCATCATCTGGTCAAAATTTCAAATTGATTAATGCTTTGGTTTACGACGAAATACCGGCAAAGCTAATGACATTCCTGTGTGACGTCAAATTGAGTATGTAGTGTGTTCCAACTGCATAGTATATGGATTTTGTGTATGCGAGAAATGCCCCTGATGTATACTAGATTAGCAAGAATTTCTTAATATGTGGCGTGAGATTACTACACATACTCAACTGCCCCAAAATGCATTGCGTCTCTTCAAACTGTCCAATGGTGGACTGCGAGGCAGACAGTTCTAGCACCACACTGTAGTTTGTTTGGGGGTTTTTTTGTTTTTTTTTTACAATTTTCGTATTCTATTTCATCTCTAAATTAACTTCTGAGAATTTTTGAGGTGAGACATCAACAGAGTAGGTTTCAAATATTGGCAGTTTTATGAAAATGTGCTCCAACGTTTTTGGAGTTGAGAAGTTCCACAAGCGCCTGTGGGGTAGCTAGTAAGACAGCAGGCCAGTTACGCTTACAGACCCCTCTTGCCCCACAAAGACCACTGCAGCCAACATTTCTATCTACTGTATCATATTTATTCTGTTTAGTTAAGCCCTGCTTTAGGTAAACATTACGCTAAGATAGCAGAACGGTGTTCCATCCCTCTTCTTCTGCTTCTCAGTAAAGTATACCGATTGTAGCTGCTGACATTCCCCGGCCCATCTTTGATCTTAATAGTTATTTTACCTTAATTCTTTATTCTTCTTTAAATCAAACATGAACCACAAACAAAGCCTTTATAATTTTTTTTACCCCTTTTTCTTAATTTGCCTTAAAATAATACTTGAAAATATTACATTGAGTGGAAGAGGTAATGTTTACTTACTTACATTTGTAATAAACAATTTTCATTCAACGGTAGCTTGGACCGCTAATGTTGTGCTACTGTCACGTAATGGAGAGAAGAAGTATTGCTTGAGTATACTTCAGTGCAAATAGTCTGCTGGTAATGGCATACTTCATTCATTTAGTAGGCAGTAGGTCTATATGTCATGATCTGCTCTGCTTCCTAATTTGTTTTCCTTTGTTTCATGTTTTTCTGTCTGTTTCTTGTTTTATTTTGTATTTCTCCTCTCCTCTCTGTATCTTCACTTCCTGTCATTGTGTGTTTCCCTCCAGTTTTGATTGTTTGCCCCGCCTTAATTAGTTCCACCTGTGTCTTATCTCCCCTCACCTGAGTATTTAGTTCACTCCCTCATTGTTAGTTTGATTTGGTGTACGGTCCAGTCATTTTCCCGTGTTTGTTTTGTTTTGGACTGATTTCTTGGACCTTGCCTGTTTATTGGACATTGTATTTTCTGCCTGCTCCCTGTTGGATTTGTTTGCGTGTTTGGACTGACTCAGTGCATTGTAAGCCTGTTGTTCTTTGTTAATAAATACTTTGAACTGCACCAGCTCTACTTCCTAATCTGTGCTTTCCCTGTTGCCCTGTTTAGCACTAGATGTTATATTATGTAGTACATACTGATTGTGTATGTAGTAGGCAGTACTTTAGCATGCAATATCGAACACAGCCTTTGTCATTGTGACCATGTTAGCATTTAGCTCTGCTGTGCGTACAGGTAAGTATAGCCTCACAGAGCTGCTAGTGTGGCTGTAGACTTAGTCTTGTTGTTAATTTGATGTGAATTTTGATGTGAAATAGAATGGGAGCCAGAGCCTTCAGTTATCAAGCTCCTCTCCTGTGGAATCAGATCCCAGTTAGGGTTCGGGAGGCAGACACCGTCTCCACATTTAAGAGTAGGCTTAAGACTTTCCTCTTTGATAAAGCTTATAGTTAGGGCCGGCTTGCGTGAGTCTTGAACCATCCCTTAATTATGCTGCTATAGGCCTAGACTGCCGGGAGACTTCCCATGATGCACCTCTGTCTGGTTCTGCTCGAGGTTTCTACCTCTTAAAAGGAAGTTTTTCCTTGCCACTGTTCACCACTGCCAGTCCCACCATGACCAAGTGATTGCTCATGGTGGGATTTGTTGGGTCTTTGTAAATAATATTATAAAGAGTACGGTCTAGACCTGCTCTATAGGAAAGGTGCAAAGCTTTCGGTTTCAAAAGTAAAACCTTCTGTTTTCAACAGCAAAAAGTTTGGTTTTTCATTAATACATTTTAAATCACAAATTAATTTCACTTGCAGTAAAAAAAAATTGATTGCAGTGTCAATAGTTTTGCTCTCAAATTTATTTTTTGATTGCATAATAAAGAAACAGAAGTACCCTCATAAAGTTTGTCCTCAGCTCTTTCTATCAGAAAACCTTACTACTTGGTTAGGTTTAGGCACCAAAACTACTTGTTTAGGTTGCACCAATAGTGAGAAGCAAGGTGAAAGCTGCTTCACCTAATTGGGTCCAACACAGTTCTAATAAGCATTGAGTAGACCCACATAACACCAGCATCTGTTTTGTAAAAGGATTATTAGATAAGTTGTAGCAATGGTGCAATTGAACAGTTAGCGTGAAACTAACTTGTAACAACATTGCAGAGACTTAACAAAGGGAGTAGTGTTGACTTTATGCTCTGATCAAACATACATTCAGCTGCTGCAACAGACTGCTGGTGTCCTTATTATCTTGCTTACACACCCCTACAAAACAGACAAAATAATACAGTGAACAGCCCTCACTAATAATGTACAACATCCGAAATAAGCTTAATATGTTTACAAAGAGAATCCTCATAGTTGAGGATGTGAATTAAGGGAATAGTTACTATAAATTTAAAACAAGAACATATCTTGATAGACATATTACACAGCAAATATCTGATTTACATAAACTGATTATTACATATCTTACCTATATAAAGTAACTGCAGAATCTTGTAGATCTTATCACATTTACATGTGCATCTAAGAAAACTTAAAGCCTTAATCATCATACAAATTCCAGCTCTGATGTTTTCTGTCAATTAAAAGTTACTTTTGGTCATTTAAAATCTCACCTTCTCTGTTAACCTATTGAAGGTGTCAGCCATGAGGCCAATAATTAAATTTGGGATGTGCAATTATTCTCAGAAGGTAAAAGAAGCAGCGAGAGAGAACTTCGTTGTGAGTCATGATTAATTTTCAAACACACCTTTTGTTTTGTTCAAACAAGTTTGACCACTAATAAAGTGAGACTGGTAAAAGAGTGACTTTCTTGTCTTGCGAAATTACAGTTATAAAATAAAGAACAACTATTGGATACAATAAAATTCAATTCAATAGATATATATAGACATAGCAGACAAAGATGGCGGCGCGTGTACATTGCGAGACTCAGTGTCTCTCCAGTTTTATGCAGTGTTTTTCTTGCTCATCTCAGGTCTGTTCGTGCAGAACAGCTGTGCCTTAACATCGTACACCTGGCATGAGCTCTTGGATATTGGTTTGCGCTTTTCTGGCAGTTTTATAAGCAATCTTCAACTCATCCCTGAGATCGCCAGAACACCCGATGTTACGCACCCTACACAGCCGGGCGGAAGTGCTCACAGGTGGCGTCGAGATCGTAAACAATGGCAGGGAAGGGCTAAGAGCTAAGCTAAAGCTAACACCACACCAGCTCTCTTTACCCAGCATTTTCCTCGCAAGTGTACAATCATTGTTGAACAAAATGGACGAGATTCGACTCCGCATCATCAACAGCAGAAGACTTTTGAACTGCAATTTCATGATCTTCACTGAAACATGGCTACACAGCGGCTACCGGACAATGCTATTGAGCTAGCTAGACGCCACACACTCTGGGCAGATAGGACGGCAGATGAATCCGGTAAGACCAGAGGCTGAGGTTTGTGCATTTACGTTAACAAAGCTTGGTGCACGAACTGTTAGGAGACACTGCTCAGCTAACCTAGAGTTTCTCATGGTTAAATGTAGACTGTTTTATCTGCCACAGGAGTTCACTTCCACCATTATAATGGCAGCTTATATTCCTCTGGGTGCTGATGCCAAGCTTGCTATGAGCGAACTTCATGTGGCCATCAGTAAATTGCTCACCCGGAGGCTGCATTTATTGTTGCGGAAGATTTTAATCACTCAGGCTTAAAGGCAGTGCTCCCCAAATTTCACCAGCATGTTTCCTGTCACACCAGAGGAAACTAAACTTTGGACCATGTCTACACAAACATGGCTGAGGTTTACGCCATGACCCCTCTCCCCCACCTGGGTCAATCTGATCACCTTTCTTTGTTTAAGTATACTCTCATCAATCGTGTGAAGCCATCAGTGATGACCATCAAAGTATGGCCTGCAGGGGTAGACTCCACACTCCAGGACAGGTTTCAACACACAGACTGGAGTATGTTTGCCTCTCAGGCCACCTGTGGCTCTCATATGGACACAGACAGCTACACCTCCTCTGTACTGGACTACATCAACATCACCATAGACAGTGTTACAACTCAGAAGCACATCACCACATACCCAAATCAGAAGCCATGGATGAACAAGTAGGTGCGCCTTCTGTTGAAGACACGCAACACTGCCTTCAGATCAGGTGACGCATAGGCCTACAGCACTTCCAGGGCAAATCTGAAAGGGGGCATCAAAAAGGCCAAGCACTACTACAAGCTAAAGTTAGAGGAGCACTTTTCCAACTCCGACCCTTGACGCGTGTGGCAGGGCATCCAGGCCATCAGCAACTACAAACCCAGACACTCCACCCCCATAGCCACAGATGGATATTTTCAACCTGTCCCTTGCCCAAGCAGCTGTGCCAGCATGCTTTAAATCCACCTCCATTGTGCCAGTGCCGAAACACTCTTTTCCAATGTGTCTGAACGACTACCGCCCGGTAGCACTCACACCCATTGTTATGAAGTGCTTTGAGCGGCTGGTCCTGACACACCTAAAGGACTTCCTTCCATCCACACTGGACCCATACCAGTTTGCCTACCGCAGCAATAGGAGCACAGAGGATGCAGTCTCCATGGCACTGCACTCTGTACTCACACACTTGGACAATGAGAACACTTATGCATGAATGCTGTTTGTTGACTTCAGCTCTGCATTCAACACTGTCATCCCTTCCAAGTTAATCACCAAACTTGGAAACCTGGGCATTAACACCTCCATTTACAGTTGGATTATGGACTTCCTGACAAAATCAGCTTGTTAGGTCAGGCCACAACTCCTCCACCACCATCACACTCAACACTGGCGTACCACAGGGCTGTGTGCTGAGCCCCTTCCTCTACTCCCTCTTCACACTCGACTGCAGGCCAGCGCATGGATCTAACGCCATCATCAAGTTTGCAGACGATACTACGGTGATTGGTCTCATCAGCAACAACGATGAGACTGCCTACAGGGTGGAGGTCCATCACCTGGCCACATGGTGCTCAGATAATAACTTGCTCCTTAAAACCTCCAAGACAAAGGAGCTCATCATGGACTTTTGGAAGGAGAGAGGAGGCACAGATGACCCCATCCACATTAACGGGGTGGCTGTTGAGCGTGTCCTGGTGACCCATATTTCGGAGAACTTGTCCTGGACCACCAACAGCTCCTGCCTGGTCAAGAAGGCTCACCAGCGCCTCTTCTTCCTGAGGACACTGAAGAAGAACCAACTGTCCTCAGCTATCCTGGTGAACTTCTATCACTGCACAGTAGAGAGCATCCTAAACAACTGTGTAAAAGTCTGGTATAGGAACTGCTGCGGGTGGTGAAAACTGACCTGCGCATCACAGGGACTCCATGTACAGTGGTGTGCAAAAGTGTTTGCCCCCTTCCAGATTTCTTATTTTTTTGCATGTTTGTCACACTTAAATGTTTCAGATCATCAAACAAATTTTAATTATTTGTCAAAGATAACAGAAGTAAACACAAAATGCAGTTTTTAAACGAAGGTTGTTATTATTAAGGGAAAACAAAATCCAAACCTACATGGCCCTGTGTGAAAAAGTGATTGCCCCCCCCCCCCCGTTAAAACATAACTGTGGTTTATCACACCTGAGTTCAATTTTTCTAGCCACAACCAGGCCTGATTACTGCCACACCTATTCTCAATCAAGAAATCACTTAAATAGGACCTGCCTGACAAAGTGAAGTAGACCAACAGATCTTTAAAAGCTAGACATCATGACCAAGCTCCAAAGAAATTCAGGAACAAATGATAAAGAAAGTAATTGAGATCTATCAGTCTGGAAAAGGTTATAAAGCCATTTCTAAAGCTTTGGGACTCCAGCAAACCACAGTGAGTTATTATCCAAAAATGGCGAAAACATGGAACAGTAGTGAACCTTCCCAGGAGTGGCCGACTGACCAAAATTAACCCAAGAACGCAACGACGACTTATCCGAGAGGTCACAAAAGACCCCACAACAACATCCAAAGAATTGCAGGCCTCACTTGCCTCAGTTAAGGTCAGTGTTCATGACTCCACCATGAGAAAGAGACTGGGCAAAAATGGCCTGCATGGCAGAGTTCCAAGACGAAAACCACGCTGAGCAAAAAGAACATTAAAGCTCGTCTCATTTTTGCCAGAAAACATCTTGATGATCCCCAAGACTTTTAGGAAAATACTCTGTGGACTGACGAGACAAAAGTTGAACTTTTTGGAAGGTGTGTGTCCCATTACATCTGGCGTAAAAGTAACACCGCATTTCAGAAAAAGAACATCATAACAAAAGTAAAATATGGTGGTGGTAGTGTGATGGTCTGGGGCTGTTTTGCTGCTTTAGGACCTGGAAGACTTGCTGTGATAAAGGGAACCATGAATTCTGCTGTCTACTAAAAACTCCTGAAGGAGAATGTCCGGCCATCTGTTCGTGACCTCAAGCTGAAGTGAACTTGGGTTCTGCAGCAGGACAATGATCAAAACACACCAGCAAGTCCACCTCTGAATGGCTGAAGAAGAACAAAATGAAGACTTTGGAGTGGCCTAGTCAAAGTCCTGACCTGAATCCTATTGAGATGCTATGGCATGACCTTAAAAAGGCAGTTCATGCTTGAAAACCCTACAATGTGGCTGAATTACAACAATTCTGCAAAGATGAGTGGGCCAAAATTCCTCCACAGTGCTGTAAAAGACTCACTGCAAGTTATCGCAAACACTTGATTGCAGTTGTTGCTGCTAAGGGTGGCCCAACCAGTTATTAGGTTTAGGGGGCAATCACTTTTTCACACAGGGCCATGTAGGTTTGGATTTTGTTTTCCCTTAATAATAACAACCTTCATTTAAAAACTGCATTTTTTGTTTACTTGTGTTATCTTTGACTAATATTTAAATTTGTTTGATGATCTGAAACATTTAAGTGTGACAAACATGCAAAAAAAAAAAGAAATCAGGAAGGGGGCAAACACTTTTTCACACCACTGTACATATACTGCATCATTTGTACTCCTATACTGCAACATTTGCACTCCAGTACTATGTACTGAATACTGCAATAACTCTGCTGCACTGTTAACTATTTCAATAAATTGTACTACTTTATATTCATTGCACTGCTGTTCTGCCCAGTCCAATTCATTATTGTACATTTCCATCAGTATACTTCTGTTTATAGTAATGCCATCTGTATATAATGTCTATAGTATCACTTGTAAAATATTTTCATTATACTGCTCTATCCTGCATTTATGCACACACTTTATCCTGCACTTGCTTATTGCACTCCTGGTTAGACCTAAACTGCATTTCGTTGCCTTGTACTTGTACATGTACACAATACAATACACGATATTGTGATTTTCTGATTACCTTATAACTACATAACATGTAGCGCTATAGTGTTACCATAGCAACCACACCAGCTAGACTCAGCTTATGTAGCTAGATTGGTATGAATTAAACTATTAGCTACAAAATTGATTCAAAAACAAAGAAAAACATTTCCATACCTGGTAAAATATATACAAAGTAACAATTAAATCATTTGGCAGTGTGTGTGTGTGTGTGTGTGTGTGTGTGTCTGGTTGACTCCCCTGACAGAAAGAAGAAAACAGATACAATTAGCATAGAAGGACCTCAAATACAGCGGGGTTGTTAAGCTAGTAGCCCAATTTCTCCAACTTTAAATTAATTCAAAACTGTGGTTAGCAATCTCACATATTGGCAGGATTTTAACAGAATGGAACTGATATGGCATAAGATACAACTATTAGATCATGTTAATATTACATCTAAAAAAAAAGTTTCAATTGACACAGCCTATGTGTCAGTTGGAAAAAGCTTTGACCCGCTTACATGCGACGACTCATCCGAGAGGTCACAAAAGACCCCACAACAACATCCAAAGAATTGCAGGCCTCATAGCTACGCCTACGTAGCTACGCTGAACACATACACACACACACAAACCCTAAATGACACACAGGTAGGAGATGCATACACTATAGAACTAAAATAATAAACAGGGATGATTTGATGAAATTCAAAAGCTATGTCTATGTTAATCTGTTACATTCACCCCTCCTGAATTTCACCAAATTCATTCTACACCAAAGTTGCACTTTAACACCAGGGATCTATAGTGAGCCCAGTTACCGCAAGGATCTCATCTTTGAGTTCAGTCAAAATCAACCAATAGGAAGGTTGATGAGGCCTCCAACCTTAAAGTGCGGCCTACACCCTGTTGGGACTCCACAGATGAATTCATTCATTTGTCTGTCATTTTTAACTGAACTTTCATTAGGAGACTGCATGCTCTTCTGTATTGCCAAATCCCGAGAGCATTGAACGCAGCATCCCAGCCACTAGTGGTCAGCCTGACCTGTGACCCGGATGTCACCAGGTAAATAAAAGGTGTCAATGGCCATTGTTCACCCTTTTTTTCCCCTGGAAATCTTTCACAGCGGCCAACAGCCGTGGCTGTCTCCCTCTCAGTGTGGCTGGTGTGCTCACCAGCAGACACCCAAGTGAACTCTTTTCTCTGCTGTTTCCTCCTGGAAGGACAGCTGCTTGCCATCCTCCCCCGTGCAAAGCACAGGACTGTTTAATTAATGATGTACATGTACTGATGTGTTTTTCATGATGAGGTTTTGTTGTTGTGACGTATTTATCTGTTAATTTGGTAGCCACATGCTAAGTTGACGTTAGTTATGTTATGCTCCACACAGACAGTCTTTGCATGCTAATTAACTCCTTTTAACTCGGCACAGTTATCCTAAACAGATATCACACATACACCTCTAATTTGACTTAAACACAACCACACACACAGCGGAGAAAAACTTTAAAGCTCCTGCTCACACGCTTCTTTGTCGCTGAGTGGTGCCCCCGAGGACTTTATTCATTAAAGTTATTATTTATGATTATCTTTGATAATCTTGCCTAATTTAATTGATTGCACCTACTCAGTTTGGTGCCCCTTTAACCATTGTGAATCCCAACAACCCCATGACACTTGGACCTCAGTTACTTGTGTCTGACACAACATTTCAAATTAACAAAAACACCATAAAGCACATAAGTGTATTTAAAGCCATTTTGATACATCGCACCCTGTCTTCTAGGTTGTTTTTCTTTGATTTTCATACTTTCATCATTTCCTGTTTTGTTTTTTTTGTCACTCACCTCTCCTCTCATTTCAGAACACTTCCTGTCGTGTGTTTCCTGCCAGTTCTTATTGCATGCCCCACCCTGATTAGTCGTACCTGTGTCCTGTTATCCCCATGCACCAGAGTATTTAGTCTGTGTGTGCCCCTCACTCTGTGCCAGTTCGTTGTAGTACTTTCAGTCTCACGTTCCACCCTTGACTCCTAGTGTTTTGTGTTTCCTGGTGTTTGGATTATTGCCTGCGTACCTGACTTACAGACTGAACTTTATTTGGTGGTAACAGACTCAACTCTACCTCAAACAGTAACTTTGTCAGAGTTAAGTCTGTGTAAGTCTGACCATGGACGTCATATTGGTGTTCAGTGGTTTGAGTTATGTCGATGTCAGTCTGTGTCTCTTCAGAGTTAACTAGAAAACTGACTGGAATAGAGTTCCTGTTTCACTGTCCCAGCATATTACAACCCTTTACAATAACTACAATAAACATTTCTGAAGTACAATGTCTGTTCTGTTATCTCAATTTCAAAATAATACACATCTGGCTTTTTACATTTTTTTTCAGTCCATGCACATTACCTTTAACCACAATTTAAATACACACAAATTGCCTTATGTAAAGCTATGCCTTATAGTAAAGCTATGCTGGGATCAACAGTCTCTTCTGCTACTCCCCTTCTACACAGAATGACACAGAATAACTGTACATGGTCAAATCTGCCCCAAACTTCACGTTTGATAAGAGTCCAGGCCTGAAGACATCTACATGACAGTCATAGCGCCTTCTACTGACAATAGGAAGTTACAGACCCTATACTCTTACAAATTACACATACCAGGTTAACCAGATCCACCTCACATTTGTTCAGCAAAATCTTACGACCTTGATGATGCTTCGTTGTGAAGATTGTGAGTTTCCATCAAACACCGTTGGTGGTCGTGGTAACTCATTATTCACAGGAAGTTGTTGTAACTTGTGTATATTGTCCAATCTGCCCCAGATTTCACCTTTAATAAGAGTCGTGGCCTGATGACATCTTCATGCTAATTAGGAGTTGTAGTCATTGCGCCACCTACTGGCAACAGGAAATAAGCCATGCATGACAATCATCATTTGCTTTACATTAAATTTTCAGGGTGTGGTCCACACTTCATATACTGGAACATAATGTATAATTAGTGGGTGTTCTCTAGCACCACATAGCGGACGCAGGAAGTGACATTCAATTCCTCCGTGCAGTGTCCAAAACACATCAAAATTCAGAGCCGCATCGAACGATCTCCAGCAACAAAGTTGCAACTGCGGCACACCCCAACATGCGGTCAGGTGCGAGGGCCCGTTCATCACTGCTTGCAACTTTAATTGGTATTGTTCCTACAAAATAAGCCTCTGAGGTAAGAGAGAGACTTTTTGACTTTGTTGACCTGATGTTGCTTCTGAGAAGGCATGTGAATAGACTCTATACTCCTCCTGAAAAATTTTGACTGAAAGAGCTCACGCAGCATCGCTTGCCAAGCTGTCAGTCTTGGGTCACTTAACTGGTGAAGTTTTGGAAAAATGGTCGTCTCCTCCTCTCACCAGACAGAGTTAGTGCCTCCTCCACATACCAAAGCAGAGATGTGCACTCTCTGCAGGCTTTGGATTCAAGGATCCACTTTTATGACTTTGTCATTTATGCTGCATACTCTGAACTCTGCCACTGAACCCCTTCAAAGAATTGAACCAATGACAATTGCATTCAGAGACGTGAAGGCTGCTCTCACATCAGCACCAGACAATGGTCTGCCTTTTTCGGAGACAAACGGCTTTGACAGGGGCATCTTGGTTCAGAAACAGGGCTGTCATTATCACCTGATGGCTTTCAATTCTTCTACACTGCCTCCTTAATGCAGGGGATGCCAGTGTGAGCTATCACAGCTACGGCTATTATAATGGACTTTGGTTGTGAAGTGTTTGATATATCAAATCTGTATAGCACATTCTGAACACTTATGTCGCCCACCGCATATCATCTGCTCCAGATCAGGTTACAATGCGACTATTCTGTCTAATTCTATTATTTTATTCATACAACTGTGCTTCACATCCAACTACATAGCTCCCATTGATTGACTTTGATATAAATTGCACACGATTGTGAGAGACCAGTGATATAGACAGATGTGGAAAAATTATTCAAAACTTAGTAAAAGTACAAAACTACTAGCATGAAAACATACTAAAAGTGCCAAGTACACACTATTCATAATGGCCCATTTCAAAATAAATATACGTATATTATAATCTTGGATTATGATTTTTGTCGGCTTAGTGTGTTCTTCACTTTAATGTTGCAGCTGGGAAAGGTGGAACTCATTTAAATTTACTTCAATTCGATTCAATTTCATTTACATAGCGCCCATTTATAACAGAAGTTATCTCATTGCACTTCTTCTACAGAGCAGGTCCAGACCACACTCCTTAGACCCAACAAATCCCACCATGAGCAAGCACTTGGTGACAGTGGCAAGGAAAAACTTCCTTTAAGAGGCAGAACCTCGGGCAGAACCAGACTCAGGGTGGGCGGCCATCTGTCGCTACCTAGAATTTTAAAATAATAAGAATGTAATGATAGTGATAGGAATAACAATGATAATAATAGTAATAAGACTAATAACAATTGTAGTATCAGTTGTCGAGGAGGAACACGGGGGCAGCAAGTGGCCCACAATTACAGATCCAGACTCTGCAGCTCTGGAGGCAGAAATACCTGCTGAAAGTGAAAGAAGGAGCGAGTAGAGAGATGAGAAAGCACAAAACTACGGGAGAGAGAAGATGTCGACTTAGTAACATGCACTAATGGGATAAAAATGCATTCAGATGGAGAGGGAGAGGAGGAGAGAGGAGCTCAGTGCATCAAGGGAAGTCTCCCGGCAGTCTAGGCCTATAGCATAAATAAGGGATGGTTCAGGACTCACCCAAGCCAGCCCTAACTATAAGCTTTATCAAAGAGCAAAGTCTTAAGCCTACTCTTAAATGTGGCTGTCTCCCAAACCCAAACTGGGACCTGATTCCACAGGAGAGAGCTTGATAATTGAAGGCTCTGTCTCCCATTATACTTTTGGAGACTCTAGGAACCACAAGTAACCCTGCATTCTCGGAGCGCAGTGTTCTAATGGGGTGATAAGGTATAATGAGCTCTTTAAGATACGATGGTGCCTGACCATTGAGAGTTTTATAGTTGAGGAGAAGGAGTTTAAATTCTATTCTAGATTTTACAGGGAGCCTGGGGTTGTTTTTATTTTCCATTATTAATGATGAGCTGTAGGCTTCTCTGGCATTACGGAGGGCTTTCCGATATGTTTTAAAACTATCTTGTCAGGCTAAATAAGTTTCTCCCAGATTGTTGGAACGCCATTTCCTTTCAAGTTTTCGCGAGTATGGTATAAAGAGTAAAGAGTATGGTATAACCCCCAAGTTTGGGGGTTATGCCATGGAGCTAACCTTCTTTGTTTTATTATCTTCTTTTTTAGAGGGGCGATAGAATCGAGTGTTGTTCGCAGTGAGCCTGCTGCACTATCAACAAGATGGTCAATTTGGGAGTGGCTGAAATTAGCATAGGAGTTATATTGAGACATAGCATTGAATTAAATGCAGATGGAATTGCTTCCTTAAATTTAGCTACGGCACGATCAGATAGACATCTAGAGAAGGAGTTTTTGCCTAATGGCGTGTAGTCCACTAATAGGAGTTCAAAAGTTATTAAATAATGGATTCTGTGGAAAGACCATTAAATGTTAAATTTCAATGCCATATACCAGAACAAGGTTGAGGGTGTGGTTAAAACAGTGAGTGGCTTTATGTACGCTCTGACAGAAGCCAATCAAATCTAATAATGAGAAAAACCTGCTAAGGCATTTTCCTTTGTTAATTTTTCATTTTCATCATTTTCAACGTCTACATGAATATTGAAATCACCGGCACTAATTACTTTTTTAAGGACTAAACTTGATAAAAACAATGAGAATTCAGATAAAAATTCAGAATAAGGACCAGTAAATATAATTGGTCATGTTTTCCAGGTTAGGTATGAAAGACTAAGAACAAGGCTTTCGAATGAGTTGTAATTAAGTTTAGGTTAAGGGTTGATTAATAGGCTTGAGTCGAAGATGGTTGCAACTACTCGGCCGGTACCTCGAGGACTGTGAGTAGTAATATGAGTGGGCGGGGGGGAATCATTTAGGCTAACATATTCTTCATGACCCAGCCAGGTTTCATTAAGACAAAATAGGTAAATATGATTCTCTGATATTAAATCGTTCACTAGTACAGCTTTACATGACAGAGGGTGTTTAAGAGTCCACATTTAATTCTCCTATTTTGCTGTGCTATTTTAGCTGTGGTAATTTTGTTTAGGTTTTTATGTATAACTCCTCTGTTAACTTTTGATGTTAACTTTTGATTTTATTAATTTAAGTGGTTGGGGGGCAGACACTGTCACTAAGGAGTTTTGGGTGGGTAACGGCTCTGGAAGCGCAGAGAAGCATGTAGGACTGCAACTCTGCTTCCTGGTCTCAACTCTGGGTTGTCATGGTTTCTGTCCACTAATAAACTCAGCCAGATTTCTAGATATGAGAGCTGCTCCATCCAAAGCGGGATGAATACCGTCTCTCCTAATCAGACCAGGTCTTCCCCAGAAAGTCCACCAATTATCTACAAAGCCCACATTGTTTGCTGGACACCACCTCAACAGCCAGCAGCGGAATGAAGATATGCAGCTAAACATGTCAGAGTCCAACTTTGCATATGTACACACCAACTCAACATTAACTTTAGTGACCTAATCAGGAGTAATCAGGAGTCGTTACCGCTGACGTGACTGTCGCCCGCTCTGGCCCCAGGAATACATTTGACTATGGTTGCTGGTGTCGCTAACTTCACATTTCTCAAAATGGAGCTGGCAATAATCAGAGTTGGTTTCTCAGCAGGTGTGTCGCTGAGTGGGGAGAACTTGTTAGAAATGTGAACAGGTTGGTGGTGAACCGTGGGCTTCTGCTTAGGGCTATGCTGGCATCTAACAGTCACCCAGCCTCCACACCAAGCAGGAGAGTGAGAGGGAGAGAGAAGCCATTGCAAGCTAGCAAAACTGAATAGCGTGTAAACTGTGGGATTAGCGAGAAAGTCGTTAAAAGAAGGAGAGAGCTATGAGTGCTTGAGCAGAACTAGTGTACATTTAAATGTATATCAGATATTTAGTTACTATAATGAAGAATCGAACAAAATTAACTGTGATGAGCTAGAGCAGCAAAAATACACTACTGGTAACACACAAACACCAGTGACCGGATACAATAGGCTTACCGCAGCATGTCTGCACGTCAGCACGTCCCCCAATTTTAACTATTTCATGTACTGCTGGGCAGTTTCCTGAGAATCAATAAAGTTTTTATCTTAATTTTACAAGTAAATCATTTATTTGCTGACTATATCTTATATATAAATCTGAATTTGCAAGTAACTAAAGTTGTTTAATAAATGTAGTGGAGGCGCATGCTTTACCTCCTAAAACATCGGGTTAACGAGCTAAGTTGTAGGTACTAGCACATGCCTGTATTTTAGCTGAGAGCCAAACTGCCACTATTTTTCACTGATTCGAGGTATGCATTTTAGTTATACGGTCTCTGTCAGGAGTGTTGCTACTTAGTAACACTCTTTCTTTGGATCATAGTCTGTTCAGGACTATGAGCACGGAGATTGTTATGTTGATCCCTGATCAAAAAGGAGGGAAATGTGGGAGAAATTTGGGGATGTCTAAGGGGTTTATGGGTGTAATAGAATTTATGACACTTTGACTAAAGTATGGTTTCACAAAGGAGGCCTCAGGCACTAGATGTTCCTATCATAAAATCGAAGTGTCCCAGAAGTCTCTGTTCTTTTTATACTGATAACTTGCGACAGAGACAGTCTCTTTCTTTGTCTCATCTTTAGATGATGTAACCTGTAAATCACCACCCGCCATTCTGGTATATGAAGTGTACCTTTTAGATGCAAAGTTAAGTATTGTGTTGGCTGTGCCCATGTGTACCTGCTGCCACATTGCATCTGTCAAAAGATTTGTTTGTAATAAATCCATAAATTCCTGTAACGACAACTGGGGCTTTTATTCAATTGAGGACATCTCTTCAGTACAAGTTTTTCTTTGTTTCTCCTACAAATGCTCAAATGTGAAGATTTGCTGCTTTTTCTTTTAATGATTTTAATGATTTTAATGTATTGTTAATAATGTTTGGACTGTTGCATTCTGATACAAAACAGTTCAAAATGAGCTCCACCTCAACCAACTACAACAGTAAAATCCTGCTTTTATATTAATGCATTAGTAATAATAATCTAATTAAATAATATATAACAGTATACAATTACAGGGACATTTTTCTGCTTTGAGTACTTTTAATACTTTACGTACATTTTCCTGATTATACTTACATACTTTTACTGAAGAAATATTTTCAATGCAGGACCTTTTCTTGTAACAGAGTATTTTTTACAGTGTGGTATTAGTACTTTTACTTAAGTAAAGGATCTGAATACTTCCTCCACCACAGTTTAAAACTTAAACAAGCATGTTTTAAAAACATTTACCTTATCTAGCAGTGAATATTTTATAAAAAAGAGGTGCAGAAGACTCTTGTCTCTTAGAATGTGAAATCTTTTTCAAAAACCCTCTTCTGTATTACGCAGATGTATATGAGACTATAATAAAGAATCAAATGAGAAGTTAAATGAGATGGTGGGGGATGTCAAACAGTAAAGCTAATAACTTTACTAATGTTAAATGGTGTGACAAATGGTCTACAAACTAAACAACAAAGAATCATTTGTAAATCATCCCTAACAAAAGAAAGTCAGGTGTGATGGGCAGGAGTGGTTTAGCATATACATACAAGAGACCATCCCTTGGCTTAATGTAGTCACCACCATTTTCCCCGTGTGTTGATTAATTCGCCTGCATGAATCTTATCTTATCACCTCCAAACCTCTCAACCATGGATGCTGATGCATTGGACAGTCAATCAGCTGCTGTCAAGTCTACACCATCAGCTACGATAGTGTCAAAAAAGTGAAAAAGAAGGTGACTATTGCTGTGATCAAAGTTTATCATCTGTGTATTAATTTTAATGTACAGAACAATTTTATGAAGCCCTACAAGTACCATCACAAGATGTCGAGACAATAAGATGGGGATTCTTTAATGAAGATGACAAAGAAAATACAGCCATATGCCCCATGCTATCAACATTTTGAAAGCAACCACATGCATGAGTATTGAAAATATCAACTCAAAACTCAAAAAATTGAAAAAGGATTGTTGGGGACTGTTATATTAAACATCCAAGACAGAGACAGCATGACTGTCCATACGGAGCCCTTTGTTTTACTAGGAGACTAGTTTTGCATGCATACATGAAAAGATATATACAAAGAATTTGTTAAAAACATTAATGAAAATAATGAGTTTTAGACACTACTCTAGATATTCGTACAGATCCTGGGAATATTCTTGCCATTGTTAAAGTGACACTCCCTGACGTACTAAAACATTGAACGGAGACTAGCGGAAATTCAAGAAACACTCATAAACAATAAAAGATGAATCTGCCATTATCAATGCTGTGTATTTGTGGCAACAATCACTGTAGAAAGTAAAATGTGTGCTAATGTTAAAATAAAGATATTTTCGACAAGTGAATTATCTATTATATTATTTAAACAAGACATAATTGTTTGTATGATCTGTTTTGTGTACATGAAAAGATATATACAAAGAATTTCTCAAAACATATTCATGCCAGTTTTAGATTTCTTAGCATTGTTGGAGAAACACTTACTACCAACACTAAACAGAAACCAACTGAAATTTCAAGAAACTCTTAAAGAATACAAATCATTCTATCATTATGGCCGATGTGTATCTCTGGCAGCATTCAACATTGTGAAACAGTGCAAATAATGTGAATGATTATTATGTTAGCTGCTGATTTTTCAGTTAAATGTGGGCCAGTGTTAAAAGAAAGGTATTGTACATTTTAACGATATATTTGATGTGGGTTTTAGCCTTACTTATTCTTTTATAAAAGCATGCATTAAACTATTAAGGTTTGAAAATGAAATTAAACTAGTGTTCTATACACAAAATATTACATCAAAATAACTTGTCATGCTAAATGTACTACAAAAAAAGGTTAACAACACATTTTTGTTTAACATCTTGTATCTTTTCTGACCATAGTTACACATTTCTTACTATCGTTAAGCTAAATTGTCCATTTGTGTTGACAAGCTTTACAATGACTTTTTGAACTATATACTTTCTGATGTATATAGTAAATATTTGTAATTTTTGCATTACTACTGTAAAGTTGTGATGATAACACAAAAGATTTGTGTTTGGAACCTGAAGATGTCAACATAACTACTCCTACTGCGGTGAATATACTCAAAAGGTGATGTCAACCAAGCCCACTGGTTGATTGTTAAGAAAATTCTGAACATAATGGTCTAAAGTGTACTTTTTTACTGTGCAAAATGCGATACCCAATATGACAGATCAATGAAGGATATACTGTAAAGGACAATGAAGGAACAACTCTTGATTGGGGCACCTGACACTGTTACAGTAACACCAACATTCAGCAACATTATGCTCATTGCCTGTTGTCAGTCTCTACATCGCTATTGACCTTGTGCTTATTACCAGCTGTCAGACTCAACAAATCTGTTGCCGTTAGCCATTTTTGCTCATATTTCCATAGTTTTTGCCCATTTCCAAGCTTTGCATAGACTGTGCTACTGTCTTCCGCACCTCATAATGCACTGCCGTTGAAGTAATGTGTGATCAGTATTACCACTGGATTCCTGCACTTGAGGTCATTAATTTCTCCGCAACCCCTTGTGTACAACATACAACTACATAGTTAACATTGAGTGGCATTGGATGCTGAGCTAAGTTTTGGGTGTGGACCAAGTGTCCTGTCAGAATGGATTACCCTGCATCAGTTTTGTATTGTTTGTCATTGTCAAAACACAATTACAATTTTAGCCTGCTGAGTGTGTTTATTTTTCTTACTTGGTCCAATTGTATATCCTTTCAGCTCCCACACATGGCCTGGGCCAACATGACTGTTGCCCCAGAGAAGAACCTGAGGTTCAGCCTTCCCCACTGAAGACATGCCTGAGACAAGAGTGACTGTATTCAAGTAGTAGAAGTAAGGTAGTCCAACAATGCACTAGAGGCATGTGAATTTGGGCAGTGCAATTTGGAACTGTATAGTACATAATATAAAACTCTATTGAGCTGTTCTAACCTTATTAAATAGCTAACATGGAAAGCATTTTTGAAAATTTTGTAACGTAAAAATGAATTTGACATGTCTTAAGGATGTTTGCAAGCTCTTAAAAAGTCTTGAATTGTCTTATTATTTTTGTTCATAAAATTGTCCGATACAATTCAAGGGCCAGGTGGGAGACTTGGGGCGGACGACCCGGGGGCTGGACAGGTGCAGAGCTGGGGATCTCGGGCGGACGGCCTGGGGGCTGGACAGAAGACCGGCGGCGAACACTGAGAGTCACAGGAGGCCGGCAGCGAACACTGAGCCCTTCTGGAGGCAGGCGACGAAGACGGAACCCTTCTGGAGGCCGGCGACGAACACTGAGAGTCACAGAAGTCTGGCGACGAAGACGGAGAGTCACAGAAGGCCGGTGGCAAAGACGCAACCCTTCTGGAGGCCGGCGGCGAATACTGAACCCTCCGGGAGGCTGGCGGCGAGGACTGAGAGTCTCTGGAGGGCGGCGGCGAACACTGAACCCTTCTGGAGGCTGGAATCCTTCTGGAGGCCGGCGGCGGACGCTGAACCCTCCGGGAGGCCGGCGGTGAAGACCGAGAATCTCTGGAGGCCGATGGCGAAGACTGACCCTTTCTGGAGGCCTGCCCATCCACTCAGGGACCAATGGCGGTACAGCGGGGCCGGGGACTGGCAACGAGACGTCAGGACGGGGAGCCGGCGACTGGACACCAGGGCGTGGAGCCGGCGGGACATCAAGGCGTGGTGCCGAAGCGGCAGGGCCAGGAGCCGGCGGCGAAGGCGGAGCCCTTCTGGAGGCCAGCGTCTGGACAGCAAGATGGGGAGCCGGCTCCAGACCAAGGAGCTGCTGTGACTCAGCAGGGACTGGAGCCGGCGACGGGGCCGCTGGACTGGGAGCCGGCTTCGGAACTTCAGGGCTGGGGACAAGGAGCTGCTGCGACTCAGCTGGGACTGGAGGAGGCTGTTGCGACTCAGCAGGGACTGGAGCAAGGGGCTGCTGCGACTCAGCAGGGACTGGAGCAAGGGGCTGCTGCGACTCAGCAGGGACTGGAGCAAGGGGCTGCTGCGACTCAGCAGGGACTGGAGCAAGGGGCTGCTGCGACTCAGCAGGGACTGGAGCCGGCGTGGCAGCAGGACATGGCACTGGCGACTGGACCTCCGGACATGGCGCGTCTTCGGAACCTCAGGCCTGGGAGTAAGGAGCTGCTGTGATCCAGCCGGGAAACGAGTCGGCTGCGATCCAGCAGAGAGTCCAGGGAGCTGCTGAGGTCCGGCCGGCAAGAGATTAGACTGCGATCTAGCAGGGAGTACGGGAGCGGGGAGCAGTTGCCACCAGGCCGGGGTTGCTGTCTGCTGTGTTCCAGTAGGGTGTGATGGTGGCGCCTGAGGCTGCAGCGGTCCGGCAAAGGCGGTGAGCGCAGGCTGCTGCGATCCAGCGGCGGCGAGGACAGGGTGCGGCTGCGATCCAGCGGCGACAGGGAGTGATGGCTGCTGCCATCCAGCGGCGACAGGGAGTGATGGCTGCTGCCATCCAGCGGCGACAGGGAGTGATTGCTGCTGCCATCCAGCGGCGACAGGGAGTGATGGCTGCCGCCATCCAGCAGATACCGGGAGCGATGGCTCCTGCCATCCAGCAGAGACAGGGAGTGGTGGAGAGTGACCGGAATCTGGAGGCGAGGCGGTGCCGGCTGTCGAGAGCTGGGTGGTGAGTTGGGAGACCTGCTGGGTTCGCTGAGTGATTTGGGAAACCATGGCCTGATGGCTGTCTGTCAGAACCCGGAGTAATTGTTCATGCTGGCCTAACAGAATCCCTCGGTTAGCCAGCGCTAAGTGGTAGGGTGCTACTTCCGGGTTATTGCTTGCTGGGTCCATGTTTGGTTGGATCATTCTGTCGTATGGGATGCTGTATAGTGGTAAGTGGACCCAAAAGCAGATGACGAGGAAGCAGTCTCAGGGAAAAGTAGCCGGATGACTACCGTGTTTATTGTGGGGTGGAATGCAGGCATGAACAGGCAGAGGTGAAAGCAGGGGAGTGAGTCCAAGGTGGTAACACAGTTCACAGGGGAGCAGGCAAAATCCAAAAATCCAAAATCCAAGAATCCAAAATCCAAACAAGGTCCACAGGAGAACAAAAAATCCAATACAAAATCATGGTCGATACGCTTGGCAGGAACAACACCATGTGTACAACGATGATCCAACCCTGAACAAAGAAAAGACCCAGACTAAATACCCTAGGGGAGGTGAGACAATGAGACACAGGTGCAAACAATCAAGGGAGGACCAACAATCAAAACTGGAGGGAAAACACAGACAGGAAGTCAAAACACAAGACACACAAGGGAAGAAGAATACTACAAAATAAACCAGGAAGTGATTACACCTAAACTACCACAAAAAAGCCTTAAATTTAACTTGCTAATGCCTGCAGACATCCTACTTTAATATGTGGGGGATCCTAACTGAAATGTAGTTCAGCGCTTGAAAAAGACAAAAATACTCAACACTGATATAATGCTAAAATCATTGGTTTATGGTTATTACTAATTACTAATGCAGGATAATGGACTGTATGTTTTATTAACAAGCAGTTTTGGGTGTTTTAATTTTTAATTCTTGTGCACTTTAATCTGTTGACATATCAAGAAATTGTGATGCTGAAAATTGCCATCATGTTATAAGAAATACTAGGGAGGAGGTAGTCATGATATTCTGTCAATATGCTGCAATTGATGCCTATGATGCTTCTCCATGTATTTATCTTCAGTCGACTTGACTACTGTAAGGGTGTCTTTACTGGTCTCTCTAAAAAAAAAAATCGATCAGACAGCTGTAGCTAATTAAGAACGCTGCTGCTCGAGTCCTCACGAAGACCAAAAAAGTGGATCACATCACTCTAGTTCTGAGGTCTTTACACTGGCTTCCTGTCTCTCAAATAATTGATTTTAAAATACTGCTGTTGGTTTATAAAGCACAGAATGGTTTAGGGCCAAAAGACATTTCTGATCTTCTGCTACGTTATGAACCATCCAGACCTCTCAGGTCGTCTGAGACAGGTCTGCTTTCTGTCCCCAGAGTCAAAACTAAACAGAGAAGCAGCATTCAGTTTTTATGCACCATATATCTGGAACAAAAAAATTACAAACTCCATGATATACCTTTTTTTAATACACAAAATCTAAATGTATGGTCAGGGTTTAGTAAGCAAGTGACAAATCAGCAATGTTGTGGAAAGATAAATAACTTAATGAAGTGTAAACATGTCAGCAATGTAAACCTTTAACGTTATGGCGGAACGGATTCACAACGTTGTGATGACTTTCTGCAAACGTAATCACAACGGTGGGGTAAGGTTAATATATTACAATGTCAAATGGAACGTAATTGTAACGAAGTATTATACATCTCTGAGAGGCATTAGTAAATCAAATACACTCTCCTCTATCAGCACAAATGAATTAAAAGGAGCCTGTAGATCACACTTCAGCTGCACTACATAGTCCCTGCTGCTGTGTGTGAGTGTGTGTCTATTTGTGAGCACTTTCCACTACATGTGCTCATGTACAGTAATGTAAATGTTGAGCACTTAGCACGCAATCATGACCAAAACATGCATGCTATTGTTGTTTTGTCTTCCCTGCAAAGTCAATTAAGGTGGTCTACGATCAAGTGATTATAAGTAGATTCAACAGTACAAATATGTATATGTGTGTTTGTGTGTATGTATCCTTTGGTCAGCTCCTGTACAGATGGTATGCACAACCTAATCCCTCAAACACATGGTGGGTTTAATCGGAATGTGTGTGTGTGTGTGTGTGTGTGTGTATGCATGTGTGTGGGGGGGATGCTGGTAAGTGGACAACATGCTGCACACAATTAAGTGGTAATGGCTGAATATGAAATGTTAATGTAACCCAGGTTATTTTATGTACAATTTACAGATGTTCCCTAAACGCTTTGCAAGAAGGCAAATGGTAGGCACTCCTAGGGTACTGCGGACACCCAAGCCTGTAGTTTGGCTAGTGCAATGCATGCAACTTTCTAATGTAAGACTCCAAGAGGTGAAACTGAGTGTAGCTGGCAGTATTGACAGAGAGAGAGAAAACTGCCAAGCCGAAGAGTTAAGAATCTCTTACAGTAGCGTTATGAAAACCTTAATTGGCATCTATGATGATATGTCAAGCTTGGGACTGTTAATTAGCCTGATAAGGTTGAGTTGTTTTGATTTAGCGAATGCTAGCCATCACAATTTGGATGTAACATTAGTGTTAGCGTTATTTCAATGGAGTCTAATGGTAGCTAGTGTAATTGTTATTCCAAATTCCACTTGTTTAACGTTACTGATATTAGGGATCTGGGACTACTCGTTTAATGTTACTAACATTACCATTTTTCCAACAATTACAACATAAGTTGAGCTCCTCAGCCAAAGTGCCAACTTAACGTTAGCCCCTGATGGTTCTATTTTCTTTATGCTAAGATAATATTAGCAAGGCTAATACTGTCATAACCACCACATAATTAAACAATTTGCTTTTGGATTTGATTTGGAACATGATACTGATTTATGATACATCAGTGTAGACATTTAACCTAGCTAAAATAGACCTGCGTTACTTATGATGTAGGATGGCAACTTGTTACAGTTGCCGAATTATGCCACTTGAGAAGGGGGCAAATGCCCAGCGCACTGAAAACGACAGAAGCTGAATTGAAATTACCTTGAGACAGTTTTTCTTTTAGTTGTAGTGGTTGTGAAATCAATTTATAAATGTCATATCTACGCACTTTTAATTGATCAAACAGCAGTTGCAATAGCTGTAAAGACCCAAAACCACATACGTTTTTACTATGTCAATTCTAGGGAGAGTTTTTCCCTGTATCCTCATGCTAAAATCGCCTGTAAATCCACATTATAAAGCATATATTTAAAAAAAGTTCTTCCTGGGGATTCACATCTTTGTCACCTTTTTCATCCCTGGTGAGCTTGCATGCCTGGTTATTTTACTTTGAGAGATTTGGTAAAGCAAAACCAGTCAGTATATATTGTTTTGTGTAATGTGAAGTAATATTGTTGTTGTAATGAGCTGTTTAGCCACCGACCTCTAAGGCTTAATTGCAGCCTAGAAGCTTCAACATGCATAACTACTGATCTAGCTCTAGTAAAGCACATAAGGAGTTTGGTTCGCCAAAACCCCCATAGCTATTGGCGAGCCTCCTCTTTGGGCCAAAGGGACAGGCGACGAGGAAGACACAATAGATGTCTGGCCACAATAGATTTACTAAAAGACTGGACTCAAACGCTGGACTCAGACAAGGTATGAAGGTAAAAAGGTTTATTAATAAATAGGGAAATGATGGGTGAGGAAAGCCGGGGTTTGGAATCCAGAGCAGGCAGGGAGGTAACAGAGCTTAATGGCGGTGGCGATGGCAGTGGCGTGGCGGAGGGAAGCATGGCTGGCAGGCAGGCAGACGCAAACAGGAGGCAGGCAGGCAAGCAGTGATCCTAAAGCATAAAACACAAGTTAGCAGATTGCAGGCAGGCAGGCAGGAAGCAGAACAGACAAAAGGTTACTCTTAGCAGAACTTGGCCGACTAGTTACTACCGCAAAGGTTGAAACAGCAATCTGGCGATGAGCGGATGAAGAGCCAGAGTAGATATACTGCAGGAGATGAGCTGATAGGAAGCAGGTGTGTAGACTTGGCGGGGTGATTGGAATATGAACACTAGGTGAAGCCAGTGAACAGAGAACAGTGAAGCTGAGAGCCAATGGAGAGAGACGGGCCCACACCAACACACACACAGAGACAAACGGGAAAAACAAGAAACACAGGAAAGGGGGAAAAACATCTGGAAATGTGACACTGTCGCGGCTGTAACAACCTGCCTTTGTAGGCTACATCCTTTGGAGAATGCAGCCCCTGAATTTAGGAATTTAGACACAGGCTCTTATATTTTCATGGGCAGGGCTGACATAAATCTCCATTACATGTATTTATAGTATCAATATAATGTATCATACACACTGTAAAAAGCCCTTCACTGGTACAGTTCATACTGTGCTTTGCTTTGTTCATTTATGTTAAGTCACACCAAATTAAAAAGTGCCAATATTTCAACAACTCATTATTTCCTAAAATTAATTAAATTATGTTTTATAAAACTTTGTAATAAGTTTAATTCACTAAACTCCATGAAACCATTAAAAGTTACTATGACGACCGCCCTGCACTGACAGAACCAGTTTGAACTGGTTTTGCTAGCAATGCAGTTTCTTTGTTGGGGTGATGGACATATACATCAATGGTTGGGGTCAGTTGTGCCTGGAGTCCACCAGGAATTATAATCTAGTTAAGACACGTAAGTACTCTTTTTCAGTGTTTTAATCCAAGTTTTAGCCAAATTGTAGAGATAACACCGCCAGGTAAGCTGCAGGATAACTTAGTCAGAGGCAAAGCAGACCCAGCTAGCTAACCTATGTTCACACTTATGTTGGTAGAGAATATGTCCATAACTTCGGTTAATGGAGAGTAATACCACCTGGTTGAGGATTTATTGTAATCTGCAGAAGATAATTAGTGTGTGTATTTTTAATACTGTACCAATTTGATGCAGTTTGTAAAAGTTGTAATGCTAATCGCAATTAGCATGTTAGCGTGCTAGTATGGGGGAAGGTTTCATTATTTAAGTACAGTTACAACCCATTCACATATAACTACACACAGTACCTTTAAATCAGGAAATATCCGTTCAAAGAGTAAGTACACATGACTAAAAATCTGCCAGCTATTGATATTTAACAGTTTGATACACACATTTGTTTTGTTTTGTTTTACTAATTTTACTGTAAATAATACAAGAAATCAATGTACTTTACCATTCTGTACAAAAGAAAATGATGCGAGCCAACAAATGCCATTACCAGTTAACTTCAAACAAGGAAGGAAAACATTTTTCGATAACTCTTTTTTTTAAGACTTTCCTGAAGTTGTCTGACACCTATCTGCAATAGCAGCAAGGCTCTAGGGATGGCAGTGTTGGTTGGTCAGGTGGTCGGTTGGTCCATCACTGTTGCTGGTTAAAGTTTTCAGTTGTCCTGTGGATTATCTACAGTTTTAGGTGGACTGGCACAAAATTTGGTGCAGACATTCATGCTTTGCAAACAATGTACAGTATAATAATTTGGTAATCGTAATTTTGATTTTGGTGATCCCCTGACTTTTCCTTTAGATCCATCATCAGGTAAAAATTTACATTCGTCCAATACTTTGGTTTATGACCAAATACCTGCAAAAGCATGCTAACTGAGATGGTGACAATGGTAAACATTATACCTGCTAAACATTAGCATGTTAAAACTGTCATTGCAAGTATGTTGTCATCATTTACCGTGGCTGTTGGAGGGTATTCAATTATGATATTTTCACCGTGTGAAAACATCATACTCAAATACTGCTTAGCATTAGTTGTGACATAGCTCTGCTTTCAGAAAGCATGTGTAAACAGTAGATACTGTAATTTCTTTGTAATGCATTTGGAAGGAAGTTGGTTTTAAGTTGGACCTATCAATTATTACAGAAATAGATCTAACACAATTTCATGTTCTAAAATAATTCTTGGAATTGTAAGATCACAAGTTCGTGGAGGGAATGTTGAGATCAGTATTTCTAGTTAAAATGTATATTTGTCCTTCTGGACTGTTTTTGACTCTGCCTCAGATTTCAAAAAAGGAGAAAGACAAAGTCAAGGTAACAGGGGCAGAGAATGAGGGACACCACGGTAGTCTGTCAATGAAATAAAAGCAGACAGGAAAAAAAGTCAGACAGAAGTGTGGAGTGTTTGTATATAGGTCAGTCAGTAGTGAGGTAAATTCATCCATCAAGGCTCTATCAAAAATGCAAGAGCTGCAGCTTTTCTGATTAGCAGTTAGATTAAAGACACATATAGAACAGCTCTGATCATCTGTCATATTACTTACTAGGGAGACCGTGCTGCATGCTGTCAAGTAATGAGGCTGCATGTGATTTGCTGCAAAACACACACACATTTATAAAAATGGATTTGCTGTGACTACCAGGTCTCCCCATAAACACACATATGCATCAACACAGCATCTCAATGCATGTTAAGTCTGTAATTGGTTAAGATAGGAACAAGATGAGGGTCTTTGTGGCACAAGAGACCCCTGCAGTGTCACTTAAAATGGGGGAGGGGGAGTTGACGCTAATCCACAATTTAGTCTTTGTATGTATGTGTGTGAGATAGTGCTAGGAGAGAGCCCTGCTTGAGAAGCTTGGGGGAGATGCAGTCTAGTTGACTTGCATATCGATTCTTTGTCACAATTTGCACCCTTCAGGGCAGATGACAGTCAAATATGTAATTGTGCCACCTCTAAAATTCAGTCTGAAAAACTGGGTTGTTGATAGGCAGGGTTTTTTTTGTTTACTTTGGACAGAGCCTTGGGTAGCTGTGTCCTGCTGGCTTCAGTCTTTGTGCTAAACTTAACATGTCCTGACTGCAGCTCCATACTTTGTATATAATACAAACCGTAATTTCGAGTTCACATCATCCTCCAGATGTAATTCCAAGTCTGTGATATTAGGAATTTCTGACAAAATGTCTGCAAGTTAACATTGCTGGCAGTTACATCTAAATAAAATCCAATATTCACACTAATTAAATCAATTCAGCTAAAATGACCTACACATTTTGTATCTGGTTTCACTTGTTAATGAAGCGCACCAAATAATTCATAGTAATTCCCTATCCCAAGTTGGAATAATGGGAGGTGTTTCAGTTCTTTCCATTCTGCTGACATAGTGTGGATGAAGCATTAACATACACACGAGATTGATGTCGATCTTTTCATCTCACCCTCGAAAAGAAAGCAAAAAAGTGTATTTCTCAGAATTCCTTTAAAAACTATGAATACATTTAAACATTGTACCTGCTTTTGGCAACACAATACTTAATTAAGCATTAATTAATTAAGCAAATTTGAATTTTTGAGAAAAATCTAGAGAGTAAATGAAATCAGGAAAGGATTGGATGAAAGTACAGTGAGGAACAGAGACAGAGAGAGCAAGAGGGAGGGGATCAAGGGATGTATGTGAGAGAAACAGGCTGAGAGAGGGAGGTACTAAGAGAGACAGTGCTGAGACGATACATAGAGAAGAGAAGGGAAAAGAGGGAAAAGGGCAGATAGTGCATTTAGTTCAACAGGGTGAACTAACAGAGAGAGAGAAATTGCCACGGAGAGAGTTACGTGAAATATTTGGATTTAGTCTACTTAGCAGCAGCTCGGAGGGACACTGAGAGGCTTGTGCGAGGTAACTGCTCTGCTTTTCACTCCTAACACTGCTTGTTGATGAGAAAATGAACAAAAGGCACTGACTCGACACCATAAATTTCAAATTAAGTCTCTGTGGTACTTTCTTAATGATGGTTTATTTTAATGTGTTGCCAAATATCAAGGTTATTACTGAAGTATTTATCGTGAGAGGTGGGACAGTAAGCCGGAGGGGGTTGGGGAGCTTCTAGGCTCTCTTAAATCAATTAAAGAAGTGACAGCTACTGTAGAGGAGCTGCAGTCAGAACATGTTCCTAAATGGGAAAGCCTGTTCACTTTCTGTGGAAGAACATGCCTGTGGTGTAAGCCCTTTGATCAGTTTATAGTGATTGTGTGATATGAAGCTTAATTGCAGTTTTCTCTAAAACATTTCAGCATTCATTTAACTGGCTGTAGGGCTTGCTAATAGGGTTTGTGGACAGGAGAAGTTAGAATTCAGTGTAGCAGATGGTTTGGTGAACTCATAAAGGGGAAGTTCTGCCAGTTCAAAATGAAATTAAATGTTGCACCTGTTTTTGCAATGGGATTAATTTACAAGTTGACTGTTGGTCTTTTACAATTTAACTGTGACCTGAGTTGAGCTGCAGGAAAATGTGGCACTCAAACAATTCCAGAATACATCTTTAATCTTATACAGTAGGTCTTTAACATATTAGCATTTTTTATTAATAATAATTTGCATTTACCAGTGATGTAATACAAATTCCTTACCATTAAAGGTTATATTGATAACATTTTTATGTAGACTGTAGAATATTTAAACAAACAAAACATCCACATAGCTTTTAGAAAGGTGTGGAATAAAAGTAGGATTGTGAATAAATCATTTAAAAAATTGTGA
Organism: Siniperca scherzeri; assembly: GCA_027580175.1. Lineage (NCBI taxonomy): Eukaryota > Metazoa > Chordata > Actinopteri > Centrarchiformes > Sinipercidae > Siniperca > Siniperca scherzeri. The sequence goes on from CM050857.1 coordinate 3,830,432, forward strand.
CAGGTTCAAAATGAATGTTTTGTTTATCTCTGTGTGAGATTGGTTCCTGCTTCTAACAAGGCTTGTGAGCCAATAGTATAACGACTTTAGTATCACGTGGTTTAGTTGCCAGTTAGTCTGGAAAAAACGGACACTGACGTTAGCACATTAGCTAACTTAGCTTAATCATCCAAACAACAATAACCCATACAATTACATACAACTACCAACAGGCATTGTCCTTAAAACTTTAACTAATGTGTTATCACCGGTCAGATTAGAAAATTAGAAAAATAACAGCATCTATCCCTGAGGAGCTACATTAGCATTAGTGATGGTTGCGACCAGTTACCTAACATTATAGTTCTCAAACAATGTAACATTGTAGTGTATGGCGAGTTTTTCAGAGGCATTTTAGTGAAAACAGCAGGTTGATGAGCTGTGAGGGTGAACCAAAACAGTAAAGTTGCAGGCTGTAAAACCTGTGTGTGTGTGTGTGTATATATATATATATATATATATATATATATATATATATATATATATATATATATATAGTGGGGACAGATTAATAAACAATGGACATAAGTATGCTCAGCTCAACATGTATTGGCTATAAATCTTCCTCAAATCAAAAGTCTGACAACAGTTATGACATGACAAGACTGCTCTCTACTTAAATCACTTTACAGATATCTTTCTGACATTTCAGCTAAAAAAGTATTTATTGCAGAAATGCAAAAAAATAATAAAATGGAAACTTTATCTCAATACCAGCTTCTGTCTTCTGAAAAACAGTATGGTCATTAAATGAACTGAATAATCCTCTAAAGCTCCCTCTAAACTCTCTTGTGTCCATAAACCAACAATTACTTAGTTGTCATGATTGTCCAACTCACTTATTTATAAAAAGGCAGTTTTCTTTATTCAATGTCAATCAGTGATGAGAGGGAACTGTTTTTGTTATTCAAAGATGGGAACTTATATTTGAATTGGGGGAAAGAAACCTGTAACACTCTTGTAGTATATTTCTTAATATGTTTTAAGTGTAAGTTAAGAACTCTGATTTGTGAACATAAATGTGCAGTTAGCAATCATGATGAAGAACAGTCATGAGACACTTGAATAGCCACAACCACACCGTAAGTAATTTGAAATAAGTGGGCAATGAAGCAATAAAAACTCCACAAGGGGAACAAAGTCGACAATAAAGAGAATGTTTTTGGATACATTAATGCCAGTAGGATTAAAATAGGGCCTGTAACTTGCTTGATTAGAGTTGATATTCAATCAACAGAAAATTGACTGTCAACAATTCTAAAAATTGATTCATTGTTTAAGTCTTTTATTAAGCAATAATACCAAACATCCTCTGGTTGCAGCTTCTCAAATGTGAGGATTTCCCGCTTTTCTCTGTTTTATATCATTGTGAATTGAATACTTTGGGTTTTTGACTTCTACTCAGACAAAACAAACAATTTGAAGATGTTACCTTGGACAGGAAAATTGTGTTTTTTCCACACATTTTACAGACTAAACAACTGATTAAGAATATAATCAAGATGATCTGTTTGAATCATATTTCAATACTATACTTCTTTATTACTTGCAGCATTATTTTTTTGCAGGTTATACAATTTTGAGGTATAGTTGTTAGTTTTAATATACCGTATTGTGGTGAACTGGGGTGTGAAGAACTCATCTGAGAGCAAATTTAACCTTGAACATGATGCCTTATTGACAGCAACAGGCTGAGCATGGACACTGCAATAGACATCTATGCTCACAATTCAGTTAAATTTTATTTATATTCATTCATAACAGAAGTTATCTCATTGCACTTGTCCTATAGAGCAGGTCTAGAACGTACTCTTTATAAAATTATTTACAGAGACCCAACAATTCCCACCATGAGCAAGCACTTGGCGACAGTGGCAAGGAAAAACTTCCTTTTAAGAGGCAGCCTCGAGCTGAATCAGACTCAGGGTGGGCAGCCATCTCTCATCTTGGTAGTGCGTCTCTCAGCCCAACTCCTGGATAACCAAAAATGGCCAGAGAGCTGGAGCATGGGTGGAGCTGAGGTGCCTGGTTGCTGAAACACGGCCAAGTAGCTCAAAGTTACCAAGCTAGCTTAGGCTAAGAAGCTAGGGTATATGCTACTCTGCGTTGCTAGCCGGCTAACCCTGTGGTATACAGTTGACAGTCCACGGTTGGTACCCAGTCATCGTCCCAGCTTACGCTTGAGGTAAGTTAACCTACAACTATACAACAAAACTTGAAATAATGTTTTATCTGTTATTGAGATTATACTACACAAGATTTAAAATGCCTCAACATTTAAAAAAAAAGTAATTTGCAATAATTCGTAATTTGCAACACTAGATGTGTTACTGTGAATTAGTGTAATGTTTACTTAATACATGTCTAACGAACAATTTGAAGCAAATCAATTAATCTGAATTTTGATTTTCACATAACAATAACTCATTTATTTTCCTCCCATAATCACAGTGTGGATCATTTGTGAGAGAGCTGCAGAGACCTTGGGAAGCAACCTCAGTGTGCTGGACGTCCATGTCTATTGGTTTGGCTGAGGTGGACTGCGGTGGAAAGGCCTTCTCCCTTTCTTTTCCCAGTCCCGGCGAGGAAGACCAGCACTGGGCGACCTCATCATTCACTGTGGCGGCAACAAGAGGTCAGCAGCATCAAGCTGGTTAACATGATGGAGGACCAGCTTCACCTCCAGCACCCTGGCATGAAGATCATGTTTTTGTCTGTGTCCCAAAAGGTGCAGATGGAAGGCTAGTGCCAATCCAGTGAAGCTCGACAAGGCCAGGAAATTTGTCAACAGTGTTATAGCTACATTTGTTCGTCGCTTAAATTGAGTTATGATTGAGCACCCTCACATTAGACATGCCAGTCCTGGGCTATTTTGAAAGATGGAGTTCATTTCACACCTAGAGGAAATTATGTTTTTAAGTACAGTAGCTAATTACCTTAAAGACTACCTCCAAACGCAGTGAACTGCTTACAGTTGGCAATATCACTGCTTTTGAATTTGGCCTTTAGGACCCATTTTGTTACACCAAAACATAGCCCTGACCGACATGAGTAATGTTGACTTTATTTTTTATATTCATTATGGTTGTTAAAAATTAACATCTGTAGTCATAACACTGTTACCACCTCTGCTCTTCCTCATTCCTACAATCCCACCCTTTAGCCCCTTTTCCCCCTACCACCCCATGGACACTACAGCTCTCTGGACATAGATTACCTCTTGCACAGGCCCAGTCTGTTGATTTTATTTTAATAAATGTGTTTACTTTTAAATTTAAATTTTGTGTTTTATGTCCTTTTATTTAAAAAAATATGGTTCACATTTGAATAAATACTATTTATATTTGCACTCCTTTTCTCTTTATTACTGACTGAAAATGTTAGATTTCACATTTTAATCTGACTTACCTGCACACTGAGTACTTATAAATCCCCCTAGGAAATCCCCCTTTATTTGCGGCATTGCAAACTCTGAGAAGGTCTTCCTCAGGCAAATACACAGGTATTGTGAGGCTTAAATAGTGAGGCAAAAAGAAACAATCAACTGATCGAATACACCTGTGGCAAATAGGTGCATTCAATCAGCTGTGTTTTTTTCTTGCCTCACAATACTTGTGCAAGACCTTCTCAGAGATCACAAATTAATGACACCTCCTAGGGGGCTTCAAAACTATTCAGCGTACAGATAATTGTTTTAACAAGAGTATAGTTTATCAGTGAATGTTCCACATTTGACTTAAAGAAATGTCCAAACAAAACCAGCACATGACATTATCTTTTCATTTTGGACTTTCTTCTAAGATCTATGCAAAATGTTAACCAAAAAATACCATCTTAATATTTTTATTTATAACTATTAACTGTTATTTTGTTAAAAGTTTAGATCACTATATTTCCAGTTAACATAGGAAAACTGATGAATGACAGCTTTTAAGAATGTGCTTTTACTCTAAAGTATATTTAGTCTGTTTAGTCCATTTTATATAACAAAATGTACCACTACACAAGCAACAGTTTAACTAATTAAAATCATATCTTGCATTCATGAAAACATCACTATTAAAGGTTGCAAATTTACAAGTTGTTTTGCATGATCTAAGTACACTTGAAATAAATGAAAAGATGTTTAACAGTAATTATAATGATAGAACCTATGGATAATTGTCACAGATACGCTAGGCTCCACCGTCTGCTAATTAAGCACACCTGCTCCCTATCACACTCCTGCTCCCCATCAGCTCCTAATCACAGCCAGCATATAAAACCCACCACTCACCTCAGCCACTGTCCAACCTCGTTTGAAACAAGGACTCCCCATGCATAACCCCTAGCTCCCTCTCCAGCGATCTCCACACCAGTGAGTCTTTCCTCCAACAGACTCCCCCATCTCCATACCTGCACACCTGTACTATCTGGCCTTAACCTAATAAACAACTATCTGTCTCCATATTGGTGTCCTCTGCCTGTCTGTCCGTAACAATAATAACCCAGTGAAACAAGTGATGCCTTCAAATTCTTTACTGTGGAGTACACAACACTGTAGGAAATCTACTTTGGGAAACAGCAGTAGTTTCAAGAAGTTTAGTTCAGTTACAGCGTTAATCAGAATTATTATGCAGAACCAGTTTGAAATTATATCGCTGGACGAATAGTTAGAGTCCACGACGGTGTTGCAGCCGCAGGGGTGAAGATTAGTTGAAGATTGAAGTTGGTTTGGCAATGCTGAGATGGAATGGGACACCTTGCACCAGTAACAAAGAAAATACACTGTTGCATTCCAGTGAGGATCTTTTTATAGAGAAAGTTTGGTAAGGATGTTCAGAGTTATTTATTTTAGAGAAAATAAACTGATCTGTAACTTTGGATATGAGGTGTGTTAGTCAGTGAAATCAGTAGTATTCATGTGGATGTGTGTGGATAGTGTAGGATAAGGTGTTGTGTTGTAACGCTCCTGGTAGCCAGAGGCAGAGAAGCATTCAGACAAGCTGTCACTGTCTGATGGATTATGACCATGTTCTCAACTGTGGTCAGAGATGCTGCAGTCATCATCTGAACAGTCGATTGGCTGGTCATACTGCTGGGTCAGGATTTCTGAATACGGCCTTCTACAGCTTCTATTGTGGGAGTGCCTATCCCGACGCAGCTGGTGGACATGGCGGTTACGCTCTGTGTCCCTGTGCTGCCTTTTGTCACCCCCCTTCGAGCTGTTGTAAGGGTGCTGTTTTGAGGCAGTAGGTCTCTGACACTGCAGTGTTTGAGCTGGCAGGCTCAGTGGTTTTCCTTGCTACTTTGGAAGTGACAGCAGTTTCCCAAGCCATCTGACACTGGGAGGTTGAGACTGAAAAAACGTATGGACAGCTTTAGAGCTGGTCTTCCACACAAGTTTAACTTTCTCCCTTTGGGTTGCATGGGGCGAGTCAATTAGATGCGGATCTAATTCAAGAAAATAATCGTCAATGTATTGATCACAGCTGTCTAGATCAAAATGTTTAATGTCTTTTGCTATAAACTCGAGCATTGAGCGGAGCCACTGAGGTAATTTCCAGTGAAGGCGAGACTAAGCTAGCATTCTTGTAGACGTGTGGCTCACGTGGTACACTTCTCTCTGGAAGAGAGGCAGGGGCTGAATAGCTTGATTGAGGCCACTAAAGGTAAAAGCAGGTTTACAAAAGTAGGTTTGCTTTCCAAAATTTCAACATGCACTAACTGAGATGCAGGGCATTAACAATCAGAGGATGTTTCTTAAAGTTTACACAGACTGGAACACGTGGAAGTTAAAACTGGGTACAAAACTACACAGAGCCGGTGGCACGCTGTGTCTTAATAAAAAGGAGGAGCACCTAAATTAACATCTGACAGCTGGACTAGATCGTATTGAATATGTGGTTTTCAAATGCTGAACCAAATTCTTACAATTCCTACAGAGCAGGTTCAAATTGAATGGCTAGCAGCAATAGCAGCTCTTAATGTAATACTATGAGGGCTTAAAGTGGTAGTTATCAACTAACCAAAATCTATCAAATTGCTTTAGCTAACTTGCTAAAAAAAAAATTCACCTCACGCAAGAGGCACCATTTGTTGGGATTCACAACTACACTACTGTGTAGGTGCAATCAATTAATTTTGGCTATCAAGCATATCAAGGATAATCATGAATAAGAACTTTAATAAATTAAGTCCTCGGGGGCACCACTTTTCTTAACAAAGAGAAATGATAGCCAATTAACTGACTGAGTCTCATAATACACTAAACTATCAATCTGGAACTCATTAATAATTAAATTAATAACTATAACTAGAATTACTGTCAATAGCTAGTAGGTTGAAAGATTTGGAGTTCAGCATAGAAGAAGTTGGCAAATTATTCACTCTTGTGCAACATTAAAGAAGCAAGCATTTATTAAAAGATAAACAAAGCAAAAACACACAATATGAAAACTAACTCTAAATTCACTAAACTACTTAAAAGGGATGTGTGTGTGTGCATCCAAGATGGCTGCTTGGATCTAAGATGGCGTCAAACAAAAGAATGTGTGTATGTTACTTTGTTTTGCCTTTGTATGTCTCATGTGCACGAGCGCACATGGTCAGAAGAAGAGAGCATGTGCAGCGGGAGCTTTAAAGTTCCTCTCCGCCGGGTGTGGTTGTCTTTAAAGGCCAAACTAGAGGTGTATGTGTATGATCTGTTTAGGATAATGGTGCCAAGTTAAAAGGAGTTAGTTAGCATGCAAAGACTCTGTGTGGAGCATAACATAAACTAACATCAACTTAGCAGTGACTGAGAACTACGGTTACAATAATAACCTGACGTTAACCATGGAGAAGATCACTACAATAAAACCTCAATGAAAACACATCAGTATCACATGTACAAAAGTTGAACAGTCCTTTGTTTAGCTATATATACTGTAACTCTATGCTATGCCCAGTTGTTACGTTACATGTCCGTAGGAGGGAAAAAGAGGTTGCTTTGGACGTGGTGCTCCGTTAGCCGGTGGTCCGTCTGTTATGTACAGGCCAGGTGGGGAAGAATTGCGGTCCGATGCAGTCTTTTGCTTTTCAGTGTCCGTTTTTGCAGATGGGTGGAACCTGGTCTGTTGTCTGTTGTCCTAATTACAGTTAGCTCTGCGCTAACTTCCTTAGTTGCATTTAAAGTTTAGCTGGGAGGCTTTGTGTAATAGCTGTTGGCGCCAAACTTTGTTGCAGAGATTTAGCAGGCACTCGCGTCACTGCTGTCAGATCAGACTGAGGAGCAGAGAAAGAAACAGAACATCGACCGCTGACCCCTTTTATTGACCTGGTGATATCATGGGTCAGAGGTCAGACTGGCCAGTAGTGGCTGGGATGTGCGTTCAATGGCTTTCAAGATTGTGGGACAAAAGAGAATGCAGTCTCCTAATAAATTTCAGTTAAAAATCACACAAATTAATGAATTCATCTGTGGAGTCCCAACAGGAGTAAAAGTAAAACAAAATACTAAGCAAAGCAATAGGGTGCAGGTGCTGACAGGGAAGAGAGCGAGACACACTGGAAGCTGGGACTTTTATATCCTGTAGAGCAGGAGCTATAGAGCTGGTTGCTCCAGATCTGATTGGATACTGCAATCAGCTCTCTGGCACCTCAAAAATACTGACAAAGCACACACACAAGTAGACTAAGCATTGGCATTCACACGTCCTAATACTACTAATCTAACCTTACCTAACTCAGGAACCTCACCCTACAGCCCAGCCACCTGTCTTCACTGCCAGCAGCCCTAAATGGCATGTGAATGGCACCAGCCCCAAGCAACGAGTGCTCTGCTAGGCTTGGCCGTCCACACCAAGCGCCACTCTCCAGAACCCACTTCAACTCTCTCCTTAGCTAACTAACGAGGTGGACCTTTATTTTCCGACGCCATTTGTTCAAAAGTATTATCACCTTAAATTCACAGAAATTCACAAAACACTTCGCTATTATGTTTTGACTTTTCTGCATGTCGGTTTAATAACTGTGGCTAACATACAGTTAAGTTAGAACAGCTGGGTGTCTTGCTCAAAGGCTAACCTAAGGCCAATTCATTAGCTGCTAATTAGCTAACAAGCCATGTATCGTGAGCGCAGACATGATACCTGCTAATTATTGCTAACATATAAATAAAATACTAGAATTTCACTCACAGAAAAAACTGGAGCACAAATTTCTTGGATGGTTCATTGGTACAATTAACCGCACAGCAAGCCATATTATTCTTCAGATATTTTCAGGAAAAAGTCTCCAAAAGGCACAAACAAAGCCGAGAGGTCAAGTTCGGTGATTAGCTGAGCTGAGGTGACGGCTAGCAGACAGCAGACTGTTAGTGGTGACCGGCACCCCCCACCTGTTACTTAAAGCGGCCACAACCTTAATTATGCAGAACTTTAAGCCTTAATATAATTTAAACAGGTGAGTTATAAAAAAACTTCACCCCCATTACAGTTGTTATGAAGGGGGAAATTAGATATAGAGACCAAAACCATTTTTTGTACCAGGCTGTAAGCATGTTTATTTCTGCTGTTGTACATTTTAACATGGGGGTTGACTCCCTTTTGGAGCCAGCCACAAGTGGCCATTCGATGAACTGTTTTTGGCACTTACGGGTTGGTTTAATTTTTCAGCCCTGGAGTTTGCCGCTTGGAGAAAACACAAAACTACGGGAGAGAGAAGATGTCGAGTTAGTAACATGCATTAATGGGATAAAAATGCATACAGATGGAGAGGAGGAGAGAGGTGCATCATGGGAAGTCCCCCGGCAGTCTAGACCTATAGCAGCATAACTAACGGATGGTTCAGGACTCACCAGCCAGCCCAAACTATAAGCTTTATCAAAGAGGAAAGTCATGAGCCTACTCTTAAATGTAGAGATGGCGTCTGCCTCCCCAACCCAAACTGGGATCTGATTCTGACTTTTGGAGACTCTAGGAACCACAAGTACTATATTATATTACAGAATTATATTCTGTATTTTACAGAGATCCAGTGCAGAGAAGCTAATATTGGAGAAATATGATTTTATTTCCCAGTTCTTGTCAGTACACGTGCCGCAGCATTGTGGATCAACTGGAGAGTCTTAAAGGACTATTCAGGCAGCCTGATAATAAGGAATTGCAATAATCTAGTCTAGGAGTAACAAATGAACTGACTAGTTTTTCTGCATCATTTTGAGACAGGATGTGCCTGATTTTTGCAATGTTACATAGATGAAAAAAGGCATTTCTTGAAGTTTGTTTCATGTGGGAGTTAACAGATAACCTTGGAGTTATCTTTGATTAGGATTTAACTTATGGTGGTGCTGGAGGCCAGGGCAATGCCATCTAGAGTGACTATATCTTTAGATTTCTTCATCTAAGCCATCAACTTGTCTCTTAGACCCCATCCTAACTAGGCTGCTTAAAGAAGTTTTACCCTTAGTTAGCACTTCTTTACTAGATATGATCAATCTGTCTTTATTAACAGGCTATGTACCACAATCCTTTAAAGTAGCTGTAATTAAACCTCTTCTTAAAAAGCCCACTCTTGATCCAGGGGTTTTAGTCAACTATAGATCTATATCTAACCTTCCCTTTCTTTCTAAGATCCTTGCGAAAGCAGTCGCCAATCAGTTGTGTGACATTCTACATAACAATAGTTTGTTTGAGGATTTTCAGTCAGGATTTAGAGTGCATCATAGCATAGAGACAGCAATGGTGAAAATTACAAATGACCTTTTAATTTCATCAGATAAAGGACTTGTCTCTGTACTTGTCTTGTTAGATCTTAGTGCTGCATTCGACACCATTGACCATCACATCCTATTACAGAGACTGGAACATGTAATTGGCATTAAAGGAACCACTCTAAGCTGATTTAAATCCTATCCATCAGATCAGTCTCAGTTTGTACATGTTAATGGTGAATCCTCCATGCACGCCCAAGTTAGTCATGGAGTTCACAAGGTTCTGTTCTTGGACCAATTCCCCTCACCATATATGTTTCCTTTAGTCAATATTATTAGGAAACACTCCTTAAACTTTCATTGTTGATGATGATACAAAATATATCTATTGATCAAGCCAGATCAAACTAATCAGTTAGCTACACTTCCAGCATGCCGTAAGGACATAAAGACCTGGATGACCTGCAATTTTCTGATATTAAACTCTGACAAAACCCAAGTTATTGTACTTGGCCCCAAACATCTCAGAGACATGTTATTCAATTCAATTTTATTTATATAGCGCCAATTCATAACAGAAGTTATCTCATTGCACTTTTCCTATAGAGCAGGTCTAGACCGTACTCTTTATAATATTATTTACAGAGATCCAACAAATCCCAACATGATCAAGCATTTGGCGACAGTAGCAAGAAAAAACTTCCTTTAAGAGGCAGAAACCTTGGACAGAACCAGACTCAGTGGTGCCGCTGCCGTGTTATTTTTTTTTTAAATAGTAGAATAGTAATTGTAGTGATAATATTAATACATTAATAATAATAGGAATGACAGCAATAGGATTTTATGGAAAGAAATAATAAGAAATAATGTCAGTATTAGTAACAGAGCCAATAACAACTGTAGTAGCAATTGTCGAGCAGGGACACGGGGGCAGCAGGTGGCCCACAACCACAGATCCAGTCTCTGCAGCTCCGGAGGCAGAAATACTTGCTGAAAGCGACAGGAGAGAGGAAAGAAACGAGAAAGCACAAAACTACGGGAGAGAGAAGATGTTGAGTTAGTAACATGCAGTAATGGGATAAAAATGCATACAGATCGAGAGGGAGAGAAGGAGAGAGGAAAGAGGTGCGTCATGGGAAGTCTCCCGGCAGTCAAGTTAATTGAAGAAGGTCAGAAAAGCAGTCTAAATATATATCAGGTTTTACAGCTGTTTCTAAGGTTCCTGTCTTTAAAGGATAAATCGTTGCTGGGTGAGGGCAGGACATGATAAATTTTGTCTCTAATAAAATTTCATCATTAAAGAAGCTCATGAAGTCGTTACTACTGAGGGCTATTGGAATACATGGCTCAATGGAGCTGTGACTCTCTGTCAGCCTGGCTGAAAAGAAACCTTGTGTTGTTCTTATTTTCCTCTATTAATGATAAGTAGTAGACAGCTCTGGCATTACGGAGGGCTTTCCTATATGTTTTAAGACCATTTAGCCAGACTAAACGAGATTTTTCTATGTTGTTGGAACGCCATTTCCTTTCAAGTTTTCGCAATGTTTGCTTTAATTTGTGGGTTTGGGGGTTAAAACATGGAGCTAACAGTCTTTGTTTCATTATCTTTTTTTTTTTAGAGGGGTGATAGAGTCGAGTGTCATTCACAGTGAGCCTACAGCACTATCAACAAGATGATCAATTTGGGAGGAATTGAAATTAGCATAGGAGTTATCTGTTATATTGAGACATGACAATGAATTAAATGTAGATGAAATCACTTCCTGAAATTTAGCTACAGCACGATAGACTGTGTAGGAGTTTTTGCCTAATGGTGTGTAGTCCTGTAATAGTTCAAAAGTTATTAAATAATGGTCCAATAAAAAAGGAGTCTGTGGAAAGACTATTAAATGTTCATTTTCAATGCCATATACCAGAACAAGGTCGAGGTGGTGGTTAAAACAGTGAGTGGGTTTATGTACACTCTGACAGAAGCCAATCAAATCTAATAATGAGATAAACGCACTACTAAGGCTATCATTATTAACGTCCACATGAATATTAAAATCACCTACACTATCTTAATTTTAAGGACTAAACTTGATAAAAACTCTGAGAATTCAGATAAAAATTCAGAAGGAGAGCGGTACACTATAACAAAAAGAACTGGCTGTTATGTTTTCCAGGTTGGGTGTGAAAGACTAAGAACAAGGCTTTGAATGAGTTAGAATTTAGTTTAGGTTTAGGGTTGATTAATAGGCTAAAGTCGAAGATGGCTTCAACTCCACCTCCTCGGCCGGTGCCTCGAGGAATGTGAGTATTAAAGAGTGGACAGAGTGGATTCATTTAGGCTAACACATTCTTCATGACTCAGCCAGGTTTCAGTAAGGCAAAATAAGTCAATATGATGATCTGATATTAAATTGTTCACTAGTACAGCTTTAGATGACCACATTTAATTCTCCTATTTTGCTGTGCTATTTCAGAGGTGTTAATATTTTTTTTTTAGGTTTTTATGTATAGCTCCTCTTCTGTTAACTTTTGATTTAATTAATGTAAGTGGTCGGGGGGCAGACACCGTCACTAAGGAGTTTTGGGTGGGTAACTGCTGTGGAAGCACAGAGAAGCGTGTAGGACTGCAACTCTGCTTCCTGGTCTCAACTCTAGGTTGTCCTGGTTTAGGTCCACTAATAATCTCGGTCAGATTTCCAGATATGAGAGCTGCTCCATCCCAAGTGGGATGAATGATGTCTCTCCGAATCAGACCAGGTCTTCCCCAGAAAGTCCACCAATTATCTACAAAGCCCACATCATTTGCTGGAAACCACCTCGACAGCCAGCAGGGGAATGAAGACATGCAGCTAAACATGTCATCACTGGTCAGGTTTGGCAGGGGCCCAGAGAAAACTACGGAGTCCGACATTGTCGTTGCATATGTACACACTGACTCAACATAAATTTTAGTGACCTCCGATTGGTGTAATCTGGAGTAGTTACCGCCGACGTGAATAACAATCTTACTGTATTTACACTTGTCTTTAGCCAACGGTTTTAAAAAGGATTCAGTGTCGCCCACTCTGGCCCCAGGAATACATATGGTCGCTGGTGTCCCTAACTTCACAGTTCTCAAAAGGGAGCTGCCAATAATCAGAGTTGGTTTCTCTGCAGGTGTGTCGCTGAGTGGGGAGAACTTGTGAGAAACATGAACTGGTTGGTGATACTTAGGCTATGCTTCCTTTGGACAGTCACCCAGCCTCCCTGGACAGCTAACAGGAGCTACCTCTGGTCAGTCCGCACCAGCTACTGGGGGCTGGCTAACTACAGCAGCCAACAATTAAGTTCCCATGGTGCAGAACCGTATTTCCAATTCACTAAGCCTTGCCTCCAACGCTACAAATAAACTACATTTATTACATGTACCATTATCACTGAAGGAGGCAGAGGAATAGCTAGCCTTTAATTAATAGAAGGTCTGGAGGTTGTCAAAAGCACACTGTAACCTGGAGAAGGCCTTGTTTGCGGCAGAGCAGATGGCGTACAAGATGGTATCATAAGCATAAAAATGGACATCACAATGCTGGAAAATAAGTATTATTTTAAGTATAGAGTTGATAGTAGGGGGCGGTGTTGGGCATGAACGTGCTTATGTTTTGAATGAAATGATGAATGTGATGCAATGATAAGAGGGACTAAGTATGTGGGGTATGTGATGGTTGTGTGTGTGTGTGTACAAACATCCAAACATGTTTGGATGTTTGTATGAGAGTTGACTACAAGGAGAAAATAAAGAAGTGAAGAACAAATAAATATGCCTATTTGATGAGTGCGCATGCGCCAACGTGCCTGTTTTTCCCACTTTTAGCTTTCCTTTTTCTTAAAACTTGAGTAAACTTTTGTGTAAGTGTAATTTAAACTACGCTCTTTACGAAAATTAGGGTAGAGAGTGTTTAGGTTTTTTTTTTCGCCATGAAACATCTTCTCCTGCTACTCGGTCAGGGCACCGCTGTAGAACAGCTATTTGGCTGCATTGGTTACACCAGGGAACAGCTGATCGCGCTGAAGCCGAGCGGCATGGCGCCCAGGACAACTGATGTTCCCACTGAGATCTGGAGGAGGACACACCTAGGATGCAGAGGTGGAACGAAGCGGTGAGGGAAGAGAGAGGGGTCCAGCCAAAAGGGACTTAAGAACAAGAGATTTAAGCTGTGTCTGCCTTTTCTCATCATGGGCAACATGAGATCACTGGTGAATAAAATGGACGCACTAACGGCGTTAGCCCAGAGTCAGATGAAGTTCCATGAGTGTAGTTCGATGTGCTTCTAGGAGACATGGCTACACCAGGATATCCCAGACCACAACATTTCCAATGGCGGCTTTCAGACTGTTCGGGCCAACAGGGATCACGCTGGGAGCGGTAAGTAGAAAGGCGGTGGGCTTGCTGTGCTGGTCAACAACAGATGGTGTAACACTGGTCACGTTACTATCAAGCAGAGTATCTGTAGCCCGCACATTGAACTGTTAGCTGTGGGACTCCGGCCATATTATCTGCCACGTGAATTCTCACATCCTCCCCTCTGCTAACCCAGCATCGGCGTGCAACGGCATTCACACCGCCATAGCACTAATCTCGTATGACTTCAATCATGTCAGCGATTCAATAACTCTGACTAATTTCACCCAGTCTGTGAGTTGTCTTACTAGAGAGGAGAGGACACTGGACCTGCTGTATTCTAATGTTAAGGATGCATACAACTCCCCCCCCGGGGCAGCTCAGACATCTGCAGTGTGCCTCTGGTTAAAAGGCAGCCTGCGACCACAAGGACAGTGAGGAGATGGTCAGAGGAGGTCTATGAGACACTGCAGGAATGTTTTGAGGTGACAAACTGGGATGCACTCTGTGAGCGCATCACTGGCTACATTAACTTCTGTGTGGACTGCAGTGTCCCAACTAAGATGGTCCATTGTTATCCAAATAACAAACCATGGGTAACAAAGGACATCAAAGACATCCTGAATGCCAAGAAGAGGGCCTTTACCGATGGTAATAGGGTGGAGGTGAGGGCAATTCAGACGTGAAGGTGAAGATCAGGGAGGCCAAGGAAAAGTACAGGAGGAAGCTGGAGTGGAAACTCCAGCAGAACAACATGAGAGAGGTCTGGAGCGGCATGAAGAGCATCACTGGCTTCAGACCGGCTGGCAGCAGAGGAGTTGAAGGCAGCTTGGACAGGGCCAACGAACTTAATCTGTTCTTTAACAGATTCGACACACTGGCTCCTGCTCATTCCCCCTCTAACCCGCTGCTGTCTGCCCTCAGACTCCTGAGTCCACTGCTCCCCCCTCCTCCATCTTCCTGGGAGAGTCCTACTCCCCCCTCAACTGGCTCTCAGGCTAACGGCCCTCTCCAGACTGATGACTCCCCCTCTCCCCTGCCTGTAACCTCTGCTGTGTGCCTGACTGCTGACCAGGTGAGAGGACAGCTGATGAAACTCCACACAAACAAGGCTGCAGGCCCCGATGGTGTTTGCCCCGGGTTGCTAAAAGCCTGTGCCACCCAGCTATGTGGAGTCCTTCAACATGTCTTCAACCTGAGCCTGAGTCTTCAAAGGGTCCCTGTTGTGCCGAAGATGCCGCGTCCCAGTGGCTCCAAAGACTACAGACCGGTGGCACTGACCTCCCACATAATGAAGACCCTGGAGAGACTGGTGCTGGAACAGCTGCGGCCCATGGTCAGACCCCTCCTGGACCCCCTTCAGTTTGCCTACCAGCCCCGGCTGGGAGTTGAGGACGCCGTCATCTTCCTGCTGAACTGCATCAACACCCACCTGGACAAGCCGGGAAGCACGGTGAGGATCATGTTTTTTGACTTCTCCAGTGCTTTCAACACCATCCGGCCAGCCCTGCTGGGTGAGAAGCTGGCAGCGATGCAGGTGGATGCACCCCTCGTGTCCTGGATTGTTGACTACCTGACTGGCAGACCACAGCATGTGCGTCTGCAGCACTGTGTGTCGGACAGTGTGGTCAGCAACACTGGGGCCCCTCAGGGGATTGTCCTCTCTCCCTTCCTCTTCACCATCTACACCACAGACTTCAGCTACCACACAGAGTCCTGCCACCTTCAGAAGTTTTCTGATGACTCTGCTGTGGTGGGAAGTATCAGCAGTGGTGATGAGACTAAGTACAGGGCTGTGGTGGGGAACTTTGTCTCATGATGTGAGCAGAACCATATGCAGCTCAATGCGACAAAGTCTAAGGAGCTGGTTGTAGTTCTACGAAGGGCCAAGGCACCAGTGACCCATCCAGGTTTCCATCCAGGGGGTCAGCGTGGATATTGTAGAGGATTACAAGTACCTGGGAGTACACATGGACAATAAACTGGACTGGGCTAAGAACACTCAAGCTCTTTACAGGAAGGGCCAGAGCCACCTCTATTTTCTGAGGAGGCTGAGGTCCATTGTCTGCCGGACAATGCTGAAGATGTTTTATGAGTCTGTGGTGGCCAGTGCTAGCCTGTATACTGTTGCATGCTGGGGCAGCAGGCTGAGGGTAGCGGATGCTAACAGACTCAACAAACTGATCCGTAAGGCCAGTGACATTGTGGGGGTGGAGCTGGACTCTCTGTCAGTGGTGTCAGAGAGGAGGATGCTGGCCAAACTACATGCCATCTTGGACAGTGTCTCCCACCCACTCCATGACGTGCTGGTCAAGCAAAGGAGTACCTTCAGTGGAAGACTCATCCCCCCAAAAAGCACCACAGGAAGTCATTCCTGCCTGTGGCCATCAAACTCTTTAACTCCTCCCTCTAAGTGTCAGTCTATATGACCCTAGGTCACTAAACTGGACATTGGATCATTAACATCACTGCAATACATAAAATAATTGTGCAATATTCTGTCATTAATACTCCTGTGCAATATACTCTGATTTCAGTTCAAAATTCCCTATTTATTGATATTTATTCATACTTCTATTACTGCTGTGCAATATCCACCGTCTCATAATCATCTCAGTAAGCTACACTTAACTTGACAGTACTCATTATTGCACTATTACTTATTACTTATATTATTATATTGTATTTTTCCGTACATACTTATCAACCTCTAAATCCACTTGGTTTTTATACTTATAATACAGGTAAGATAAATTAAGTACAAAGTAAATATAATGTATTATATTTGATTTGCTTAGTACTTCTATTCCTTCTATTCTCAAGTGTGCATCGACATGATAGTGAGCAGCTGTAATGAAAGAGTTTCCCCTCGGGATCAATAAAATATTTCTGATTCTGATATGCATGGTTGGGTGTATTGGGATATTTAGAAGGATTGAGTTCTATTTTGATTTCAGATGGGTTAAAAATGTATTCCAGGTTTCATTAAAGACTGATATATTGTTTTTTTCTGTGAGCTGTTATTCTCTCTGTTCTGTAAGTAGGTTGATCCAGTGATTACAGATTATTATTAAATATAAATATGTCATTTCCATGAAAATAGTAGGGCTGCCCCCTAATAGCCGACTAAACTGTTAGTTTAACATTCTTTCTCAGCCCTGAAACTCAAACCATTTTCTGGTGCCCCAAAAAATATATATTTTAATGATCAAATTAATATCATAAACATGCGATGACTAGTCAACTAGGAAAATCTTTAGTCGGGGGCAGCCCTAGAAAGTAGCATGTAAAATGGAGCTAGAGAACAAGACAGCTAAAGTAAGAGCCATATCAAGTTAAAGCTAGCTGGTGAGTGTTTCTTAGCTAAAGCTTGGTTTCCTTACCATTTGAACAACAAGACAACAGAAACCAATTGGAAGAAATTTATATTTTTTGGTTTCATGATGGCGCCCCTAGTTTTGCATTGATTCGACAGAATGCCATTAGTTATCCATCTACGTAGATGGAAAACTTATTTTGGTAACACTTTATATTTGGGTACACATTAACCATTAACTAGTTGCTTATTAGCATGCATATTTGTAGCATGTTGGCTCTTTTAGTCATTATAAAGCACTTATTAATGCCTTATTCTGCATGACCATATTCTACAACTACTAGGCCATTAACTAAGTTTTCCCTTAATAACCTCCTAATTACTGCTTAAGGATAGTAAGTAAGGAAGTTGTTGTACATTAATTACGATCTTAATATGCTTTGCTCAGTATGGGCCTTATATGGTGGTAGTACCACAAGAATAGCCATTCTCCCTTAATAACATTTAATACATATGTTCTATTCTTCTATGTAACAAAACACAAAACTACAAGTGTTAATAGTGTCCAAATAAGTCCTCCTCCTCACATTTAGTAAATCCATTATTCTCTATTTGCACAATGTAGTTTGACGTATATCTGTTTTATGAACTGCACATCTGTTTACTTCCTGTCAACTCTAACGTTACCTTCTCCTCCAACCTTAGTGGTCACCTTACAGTTAGTTACTTTTAGTTACTTCACTTTTCACAGTTAGCTTTGTACATATTGTTATAGTATTTACCGTTTTTTTATCATTTTGATAAACATCTCAGTGTCTTAGATAACCGTTAGCTAGTCACTCAGTGTAGCACCAATGTTAGCCTGATTTTCACAGCGTAGCTAGCATTAGGTTGCTATGGCTCTTTTTTACACTCGGTACTTGGAAGAGCTGCCAAAAATGAAAGTGACTGACTTGCACCGTCTTGCGAAAGCGAGCAGCTCTTCCAAGCACCAAGTGTAAAAAAAAAAAAAAATAAACAAAAAAGAGCTCTATCCCAGCTCTCTTTCCTCTCCTCCTGGGGCAATCAGAGCACCCGCCGTCGTGCCTGGTCCAGTTGACTTGGCTGGGTCAAGGGCTATTTGATCCAACCAACGACAATGATATATTTTTGTCATAGTTAATACGTGTTTCAGCAATAAAGAAATAAAAAAATGAAATAACAAGAATGTAGCTAGCAGAGTTTGAAGGAGCTAGCCTACCGGCCATTGCATCTACATGCGCAGCCGTTGTCATAGTATATTTAGTTTCAGTTTCACTATTCACGTAGCACTATTCTCTGTCCTGTGTCTTAGGGTTAGGGAAAATGTATAAATTGCTGCTGTAGCCTGGTAGGCAGCTACTGAGCCTGAATCACTGTGATGCTGTCTGGGCCTTTAAAGATCACTGCAGTGGAACTGACTGGGCCTGGATACCCCTGCTACTACAACACTACTCACACACACACACACACACACACATACTGTACACACACTCATGTCCGCTGGCACACAAAAAGTATTTGCCTTATAATGTGTTACAATCTCTTGTGAAGTGATAAATAAAATGTACTATGTATGTATGTAAAATTATTAAATCTAATAGATTATAATAAAAAAGCAATAAAACAGGCAATATAATTACTTTCAGGTACTAAAATATTTTCCTTTTTAAAGTCTTAATAGTTTTATGGTACTTACGATGTCAAGTCAATTTTATTCATATAGCTCAATACCACAAATCACAATTTACCTCAAGGGGCTTTACAATCTGTACAGCATAGAACACCATTCTGTCCTTAGACCGTAGAATGACACAGCTGTACAGGTTGTTGTAAGCTGACTCTTCAATCAACATATTTCTTTGATCATCATGAAAACAATAAGTTAACTGCTCATAGGAAGTGCTACCGTAGCTTACAATGACTGAAAACGACATCAGTGGGATGAATATGTCACTCGCTACTGATGGTTAGGATAAGACTAATCTCTATAAACAGGTATCTGCACATGAATGCAGAATCTGTAGGAAAGGGACAAGATTTTGGCATAGGAAGCATTCTGGTTTCCGTTTGTAGTCCGAGTAGTATTGACCAATCACGTTTGAGCGGGCTTTGGTTGCATGCAGGTAAACAGTCTGTGTGGAGAGCAAAAGAGGCGGAACGCATTGGCCAAAATGCAATCTTGGAGCCCATCGGCTATCGTCTGACGACGATTGAGCTTTTTATCAATCTCAGAACCCTAGAGATTATCTGTGATTATGAGGCTAGTCGTTAATAGCGCAGTTATTAAGCTTTCACAGTAAATTTACATAGTAACCTACTGTAATTACTGTATCACCTTAAATTGGTACTTGAAACATGTTGAAGGGTTGTGTTAGACTCTCTTCTTATTTTTTCATTGTGATACACAATTAATCAGCCAAGAGCAACAGTCCACTCCTGAGATGATTATGTGGTATGAAGTGTATCACACTTGAACAAAAGAGTGATAGTATGTGTATATTAGTGGTGGGGAAAGAGTGTGTGATGGGGGTGTACAGGAGTAAGAATGTAGATCAGTCCTCGAGTCAGCTTCAGCTCATAGTCATTCATCATTCAAAGACACATGCAACATGTGACCACACTGTAATATACTATATGTACCGTATAATGTACCGTCTCATGAAAAGAAATTTAGAACAACCTCAATGTCAGCTTCAAAGGTGCTATATGGATTGCATAGTAACAAAAATAAAAAATTACTACAATAGAAAGTTACAATTAATAATAGAAAATAAATAGAAAGCTAAGAGTGTTTGCAGCTTTCCATTGTGATCTATTAAATTATGTAATAATCCATGGCAAGGTTTTTAAAATATTTTCTCAACAGCTCATTTCATGTTGTAATTTTAGAAAACTAAATTGTATTATTCACAAAAATGTGTGAATTTGTATCTAAATAGGTGTTAATTGTGTTGGCGAAAATGGCACCAACTCGGACAAATGTCATCAACTGTTGATGGCCTCCCTGCTGTTTCTGTAATATTTCCATCCTAATTGAAAGGTCTACATTTGCTAACTTATTAGTGTATTACAATGTCAGCAGTATGTTAGCAGAGCAGCAGCTTCAGTCCTTCATCAATGTCACACAGGATGTGTTCAGGCACAGTATTGACTGTAGGTCACCTACATTTTGGCAGTGCTCAGAGCCTAGCACACTATCACTGTATTTATGTGTGTAGAACGGAAGAAAATGTTTTGTTTTTTTATTTGTTTTTAAGAGGCTACAGTTAATGGAGACAGTAAATAAATGTGATCAGAAACTGTGCAGCAGCAAAAGGTGTCGTGAGACCGATTTTAGAACCCAAATGCAGGACACACGGGACAAAGCGAGGTAAGATTGAAAACAGTCTTTATTGAGCAGATAGTTGTTGGGGTACGAAGTATTCGGTGTGGTTCGTGGCCGCCTCGAGGACTCAACCGGACCGGGTCGGAGACGAGGTGAGCTGGTTCTGGACTGGCGAGCGTAGTGGAAGGGCTAGGCCGGCCAGGTGGGGGGGGACCAGGGAAGCCTAGCGTTTAGTTCGGGTAGGCGGTTGGCTCTGGAGGCGAAGTTGGCCGGATGGCGAGGGCGTCGTGGCGGTTGGCGTGGTACCGATGTCCAGAAGATCCAAAGGCAGACTGAGGCTGTGATCACCGGCAGAGCGTGAATCTGAGAGAGAGAGAACCGGAGTTACTAACAAGGCAGAAACAAACACTTTACACTTATCTTTACTTGACGTTGGGGCCATTACGAGGTGCTCGTACACATGTACGGGGACAATCTGGCGTCGGTAGAGTGGAAGAGCCCTGATAGATAAACGGTGGAGACTGATGATGATGGGAGTCAGGTGTGCCGGTGATCATCAGCAGGCAGGAGATCAGGAAGCCAGACCAACACACACACATACAACAACGGACAGGGGACAGCCAGGAAACATAAGGAAGGGCAGATACACTGGACTACATGAGGATCAGGGGGCATAGTGGCTAACTATGACACAAGGACAGAAATAAAGCAAAGGTGGTCAAAGGTCAAAGTGGCATAGTCTGTGGTTTCCACTGCTGTACACAGCGTTGGGCAAGCTATTTGGAAAGAGTAGTGAGCTAAGTTACCAGTTACTCTACATTAAATTAAGCTTCACTACACTAAAGCTACTGCCAAGAAAAATGTAGCAAGCTAAGCAACAGAAACATGGCAAAAGTGGTTTACTACATCAAAGCTATTTTTCTTTACATTGAACCAACTTGAACTCCAACAAGGTAATGCTATCTTAGTGATCAATAAACATTTATTACATTACATTCAATTATTTATTAAACAATACATTGTGCTCTCTGCTCCAAAACCAATTATATAATAATAACAAAAAGCAGTTGTCAAGAGTGTTTGTATGTTCATTTATGTGTGTGTGTGTGTGTGTGCACGCGTGAGTGAGAACTGCTCCTAACAGTTATCAACATGGCATAAATTTAAATAACAATACTTTAAATAACATTTTAAGTCTTTTCCTACATTAAAAGAGTTGTTCACAAGCTACCTGAATTACAGCACCTGAACACCAGTTAACTTAAGTACATATCAAAATTAAAGTAATATTTAACTTAGCATATTCCAGTATGAAGGTGAGCAAGTCACCTGAATCTTCTCACAGGTTTTCTGGAGGTCATGTTCTTTTGTCAGGATACAGGTATTCAAGTGCTCCATGGCGTGGTAAGTGGAGTTCCACCTTGTTGGACTGGGAACTATCAGCTGGCACCCTAGCTTGTCTTTAATGATATCTGAAGCTTGTGTGCTCCTATATTGTAATATATCCTATTGCTTGTGCCATAGTGCCTGGCATTTGCCAGTTGTTGATCTTAATATTTTTTTAAAGGGCTTTGACTGGGTCAAACCCCCCTAGTGTCTCAGGTTGAGGGTGTAGCAGGCGCATCGCTGATGAGGTGGGAGACTGTAGTCTTCTTCTGTTTCCTTTAAGATGTCTGTGACATTTATGAAGACAGGGTGTCTCTCCTCTTCTTCCTCCTCCTCTTCTTCTTTCTTTGAACTTCTGCAAAGACACTGAAAGCCTTCACAAAATTTGAACCATCATCTGTGGTTGTAACAGTCACCTTGTCTTTTATATTGAAATCTCTGTGCACTTCTTCCAACATCTCAGCCAAAACATCATATGTGTGGCGCCCTATGATCCTGTGACAGGCTAATGCCCTAGAACAAATGCTTAAGGTTTCTTGGTCTATCCAGTAGATAGTCACCACAAGGAAGCTTCTGTTGTTTGATGAACATGCATCTTTTGTGGTACATACATGGTTCTGTTTGGACGAAGTCTTAGACATGGTGCTTTTCATTGATAAATGCTCATCCTCAAGCATTCTTCCCAGTGTTCTCCTTGACATCAAATGCGTGGAGTGTAAAATCTCTCTGAAAAATCCCTGTACTCTGGTCTCTCCACAGTGTGAAGTGGATGCATTCCTTGAATGATAAAGTTAAGGATCAACTTGTCAAATCGCTCTTGGGTTATGGTGGGGGTACCACCCCTGAAATACTGTGCTACACTGCCTTGTATGAGGGAAACAGAGTGTTCCTCCTCATTCCAGGGTGCGCTCCTCTTCTTCTTCTCACGTTCAATTTCCATGGAGGCCATTTTAGTTGGGTGGACCCTCTACAAAAGAAATAAAATTCTATCAATGCACACTTAATTGTAACATCATAGACCTTATTACTATAGCCATATCTGCAATATAGTTATGGTTCTCTAGTCTCTATTCTAATTTTAGCTATTCTATTAATTTTTTATGTTTGAGTTAGTCTATTTAGTTATTGTATATAATTCAGCCTTTAAGTGTATTTGTTTCTTTTACCTACTTTTGTATTTTGATTTATGTTAAGTGGCTGCTGTAACACTATAATTTTCCTTTGAGATTAATAAAATAATCTGTTTGGCAGTTTAAAAAGTGCAGTAATTAGACCCACTCTGTAGTAGTAGCTGTACCTTAACTTTGTGTTAGACATCTTGGAAGTTGAGCTAAGTGTTCAGGTGCTTACTGCACAGTAAGCACCTGTAATTTTTCTCTGTTGTTTTACTTAGACTCATGAATTTGTCGAGGTATGGCCACAGTGACTCCATCTGGATCACTTCATCTCCATCCTCATCCTCATCCTCTGCCATCTTACCATCAAGTAAACTCAAGCTCGGCTTGCGTCTGTATTCACCTGCAGCAGAGTCGTCACTGTAAGGATTAGCCCAAGGATTGGTCTGTGATGTCACAGTCATATGGAAGTGCTTCTGTCAGCTACATATACACGTCTGTGAATGGTGGCCAGTGGTGTTGCTTATTAATCCTTAGCAGCTTTATTTCAGACGAAACCACTTGAGCTTCAGAAATGCTTGTGTGGACGTTACCACACTACTTGAACAAGAAAGGAGCTAAGCTACTGAAATGCTACTTGATTCAGAAAACAGCGACGCTACCACCACGCTACTGAGAAATTGTTAAATTAGCAATGCCGTTACTGCCCAACACTAGTTTTACAGTCTAATATGATATGATATATAATATGACTGTATACTGTGTACATATTGACTAGAGAGCAGCTTGGGCACACGTTTTTCATGGAAATATGCATTTGTGGCATTTTAATAGAGATAGATAGATACATAGATACTTTATTCCTGGGGCGAAATTCTCATGTCACAGCAACAGTACACGAACAAACCACTTGGTAGGAAAAATAGTGCAAAATCATCACAAAGATGTATTGCACTGTGCCAGAAGTTACGGAAAATGTAATTATAAGGTCCAGTTAGCTAGTCCACTAAGACCTCAGCAGCCTCCCAGTCCACTGATGTCCACACTGCGACAGAGCGGGGATGAGTTGAACAGTTTGATGGCAACCGGTAGGAATGATCTCCTCGATGGAACACCTTGGGGGTATAAGTCAGGCTGAAGACGCTTCTCTTCACAACCACAACACAAAGACAGTCAGAATAAGAAAAAAATTTACGTTTACTGAGGTCAAAAGCAGGCAAGGGTCAAAAACTTATGCAGAATTAGGCAGGCAGAGACGAAGGCTGGAAAGCTATGCGGATGCAAACTAGACAATCTGGCAGGGAATAAGTGGAAAATGGTCATATACTGCAAGGCTGATTAGGGAAATGGGAAGCAGGCGAGTGAATGGGCAAGGAAGGTCAGGTGAGGAGAATGGCAGGAAAGAGGTTACTGCAGGGCAGGAGGGAGTGGCTGGATCTGGAATGACAGAGTTAGTAGATGGCAGAGAAAAACAGAGCAGACAACTGAATACTAAGAGCTGGATGAAGTTTTGACACTTCTTGTAGTGGGCCCCTGTGTTCCCAGTATAACTCTAGCCTGTCATCCAGATACACTCCGAGGTATTTATTGGAGTGAACCACCTCTGCATCCTCCCCCTGGATTGATACAGGGGTCAGAGGAAGCTTGGTCCTGCGGAAGTCCACAATCAGCTCCTTCATCTTGCTTATGTTCAGCTGCAAATGGTTCATTCTGCCAAGTCATCCACTTGGCATCTGATGTTAACATTGCCAAAGCATGTGTAAAATAAAAACAAACAAAAACTGTGATATTAAAATATATACAGATAAAAAAGACATAATAATAAATTGTAGACTTGCAGTTAAAATACAAATACAAAAATTGAAAACTAAACACTGCAACATTTTTTTTTTGTGTGTGTGTGTGTAGGTCATTCACTGTCCCTCAGGTTGTGGCATGTTGATATATATTGGGCAGCAAGATATGCCCTGTCTCTGTTACGGACAGAGTAGGCCGGAGACACCAAGATGATAAGGATATAGTTTATTGCACACAAAGGAAACTGGTAATGAGAAGAGGATAATGCTACCGTCCTTAGACTGGTTGGAGAGGAGTCCTGGGGTTGTGAGACACACACTTGAGAGTGGAGATACACAGGACCGGGAGCTGGAGCGGCACAAACTGGAGACTGGAGAAGTTCGGGAATCGGGATCGGAGCTCTGGAGACGAGTAGACGATTTGCAGATACGTGGTGGAGTCCGTGGCGTTGTGGAGGTAGGATTTGGAGATCTGTCCTTATTCCAAACGAGACCGGACACTGACTGAGGTGAGGGATGGCGTTTTATAGGGGAGTGGAGTGATGATTAGGTGCAGGTGTGTGATAGGTGACAGGTACTGGAATTAGTACTCGGGTGAGGGAGTGCGGTGTGTGTGTGGTGTAGTGGAGCCTGGCGTGTCTGTGACAGTCTCCTTCTCCTAGGAGTATTTTTAATTTTAAAAGGTCTCATTTAGCTCTTTGAAATCTGAGAATACAGAGTTGAACTTGGTAAAGTAAACGTTCCTTATATCATCGAATGTTGTACATTGTAGGAAGTGCATCTCTGTCTCAACCTCGCCTGTCGAACAGTGACCACATATTCTGTTTTCCTTTGGTTGCCATGATTTTTTGTGCCTTCCTTTTTTGATTGCCAGTTTGTGGTCACTGAGCCTGTACTTGGTTAGGATCTGTCTCTGCTTTCTATCTCTGACAGTAGAGAGATATTCTGCCAATTCATAATCTCTTTTTAGGGCCAGATAACATTCTAATCTACTTTGGCTTTTACTTTCTTCTTTCCAATGTTCCAAATAGGTTTTTTACATTGCTTTATAATTTGGTTTACTCTGATTGGTGTTTGGAAAGCAGTGCTGTTGTGAGACTGGTCAGAGTGTGTCTGATGGAGGGCAGTTAGTCTCAGCACCAACTGACATAGGGGACTCTTTTCTGTGCTCAGCTCTTAGGTTTGGAGGGCTTTGGAATGGAGGATGTCTAGGGGGCTGGATTTAAGGTGATTAAAAAATGTGAGCGCTCTCTTTTGAATGTTAATTATCAGTGGGTATCTGCCTAATTCTGCTCTACATGCATTTGTTGGTGTTTTTCTGTGTATGTGTAAAATGTATTCTGTTGGATGTTTGTCCCAACGGGTATAGCTATGATAACTGAGTGGATCCCATACTTCATTACCAGCGCATATAACGCAATGGGCTGGATGACACTATCAAAATATTTTAAGCCAGATTTTAATTGTAATTTGAAAATTATAAACTGATTGTCTTGCATTCTTGATCAAACCATTTGTTGGCAATTTGCTTTTTAATAGGCTTCCGTTTTTGTTTTATAAGGTTGGCTTTAATTGCTGCCTTATGAAATATATTGTTATCATTAATAGCCATTTTTACACCATCTCTGGTAGGGACATATTGATTTTGGTTATATACTGATATGTCATTCATCAGATCAGGTGAGTTCAAGGCCATGATGAATTTGTCTCCACTGTCTTGGGCCCATCTGTAAGTAGGGTTTAATTTATATAGCTTACTTGGTTCCCTTTTTGTGTCACTCATTTGACCTGAGAGTTTATAGAACACATTTATTTGGTTGTGGTCTAAAAGGGGAATTGCTGTCTGATAGTGAACGCACTGATAGTAGAGGGGTCCATGTCAGTGATTGCATAGTCTACTACACTAGATCCAAGAGCTGAGGAGTATGTGAATCTCCCTAAAGAATCCCCTCTGAACCTACCGTTAGCTATGTACAGGTCTAAGGCCCGACAGAGTTGCACTACCTCCCTGCCACTTAGGTTTATTTCAGAGTCAAGGTTGTTCCGAGGGGTGATAGTTGGTGTGGTAAACAGGGGAGACTGACCAAACACATGGTTGTTGCCCTGTGGGTCAATGTTCATCCATTCAGATCTCCAGATAGAAGCATGTTTCCCTGGGCCTGAAAATAGGCGATTTCTGAGTGGAGAGTTTCAAAAATGGAGAATCTACTGGGGGTATGTAAATAGCACAGATATAGGTCTCTATCAGTTATGCCCAGGCTTTGATCTAATCTTAACCAAATGTGTGATTTACCCTGTTTAACTGGTGAGATTTGATGGCAAGGTCTCCTTTATACCACACCAAGATCCCCCCCGATGTTCTGCCCTTGCGTATGTTTTTTAATTTTATAGAAGGCACCATTTCATTATATCCTGGAGGACAGTGAGTGAGCAGATCATTTCGACACCATATTTCTGTTAACACAATTACATCAACATCATAGTTGATAGATTTCATGAATTCAGGGTTTCCACTCTTCAGCTCAAAGGTTGAGGAGTGGAGACCATTCCAGCAGCTTATATGAAATTAATGCATTAAAACAATCAAAATGAACCTGTATAGTGAGACAAATATAAAAACACCTACAATTATCTATACATTTACAATACTAAATAATTTTACATGGAGGCATGTACTATTTTCACTATTATATCATTGTACTGACTACTACTATTGCTATCGTTCTATTTCTCAAGTGAGAAGGTGTTCTGAGTATGTGTCTTAGCTGAACAGAAGCCGAGTACACAGGGTGTGCAGCATCTCCCTGATGTGTCCCAGCTCAGAGGTAGCAGGTGGAGGGACTGTGGCAGTAAGCATATATCTGCTGCTGTGGGTGGATAGGGGGACAAGGGGCAGGTGCTGCCACATATCTCTGCTGCTGATGCTTTAAAGGTGCTTGGTGGGCAGGGGCTAAGCGGGGGGCAAGGTAACCTTTTCTGGTTGTGGGCGAGTGGTGAATGGGAGATCCAGGCTGAGCTGTTGTGGCTCCTCATAGTGGGGGGGATGATCCTGGGATAGTGATGGGGAAGAGGAGGTCTGGGATGGTCTCCAAAGCTGCTAGTAGAGGAGGGGGTGGGGGCATTGCATCCCAGGCCGTATCTTTGAGGGTCTTTGCAAATATCTTTACCCACTCTCTGTGAAGATGGAGTCCATCATTGGAGGGCCAGGTGGACGTTGGGTAAGGTGGCACATCCTCTTCTGATCTCTTATATCCACTTTGTACTTAATTTATCTTACCTGTATTATAGTGTATTATATTTTGATTGCTTAGTACTTCTATTCCTGTGTGCATTGACGTGATAGTGAGCAGCTGTAACAAAATAGTTTCCCCACAAGGATCAATAAAGTATTTCTGATTCTGATTCCGATAGTATTGTCATGGATGACATGAGCAGGGGTGTCTGTCCTAGGCAGTAGGGTGGAGCCTACAATGCGGATCTCAGGGAACTTCCTGCTGCCTGCTCCTCCATCTAGCTCACTGCCTCAGCAGTGTCTTTATGGAGGCTATGTAGATCATTTGTTCCTGTGTGGATCACCAGGCAATGAGGGCTATTGAGGGTCTCCTTTTTCAAAAGCTTCATTGCCTGGCCTGTGGTGCTGCAGATTTTTAGATAACACTTTCTTACCAAGAAAAAGCTTGTTTGTGTCTAGGAATTTGCCATTAGAGTCAGCCAGCAGGACCACTTGTGGGGCTTCCTCTTCAGGCTGAGGGGAAGGAAACTGGGATGGGCCGAGCTGGGTGTTGGCAGCTGACTGTGTGGATGCAGGTGAGATCAGCAGGTGCCAGGGTGTTGTTGGGCTGAGTGCAGAGCAGAGAAGGTGGGACAGAAACAAGGGAGAGGTTTGAGACACTGGCAGGGAGAGTCTGTGTCTCAGTGCTTGTCATTTTGGGGACTGATGAGAGTTGGTCTGTCAGGTGTTGGACTTGCCTGGTGAAGCTCCTTTCTCTATTCTCAGCATCCTCCTTCACTTTGGCTAACTGAGCAGGGAGCACACTGTTCTTTTGTTTGAGTGCCTCTAAACTTCCTCTGAGGTCAGATGCCAAGGCCTTGTTGTCTCTCTTTAGCTGCTGGAGCTCCTCTTTAAGCTGCTGTAGAGTGTTGTCTGGGTGGTCAGACAGCCTGGCTTGGGTCAACTCTTTGAATTCAGCAAAGTCCAGCCCCAGCAGGGCCATAACTCTCCTTCAGTTGGTTGGTGGTGCTGGCAGGTGTGAGAGGAGCAGAGATTGACAAGGTGGTGGGGTTCCCTAATGGGCTCTCATTATCTTCACTGTCAGAGGGGACACTGATCCTCTTGGTGTCCACCTCAGCTTTCAACAGGGCAAATGCCTACTGAAAGGACTCCAGGTGTGCTTCATTTCCTTGGACCATGACCTTTCCTTTGGTGTAGTATTTGGTGGTAAGCAGAGGGTCATCCTTGTCAAAGTGTTCATCTTTACAGATCTTTAATCTGTATCCTAAGCCAATGCCCTTGCTAGATACATATGCATAATTGCTGCAAAGAGTATCTTTCCAGATGTAGATAGAATCAGTGAAGAATATGAGATTGTTCTTCTTCCTTCTTTTTGCGGGGCGTAGTCAGTGAAGAGGACCTCTAGGTTTTCAGAGTGTCTTCTTGTGTTTCTCCCTAGCTGTTCCACTTTTACATTTAGCAGGGTACTGAATCTCCTTGCTCTCTACTCTGAGAGCTGTGCTGTGCTGCCTTCTGATCAGTTTCCATGGCGATGACTTGTTTACTCCAAGGGGAGCTAGGCTAACTACTTATTTTGCTAGTTTTTCTAGCCTGCGAACACTGGCAAAAAATGAACTATGTACAGTTTACCAGATATATTAATGTTACCAACAAGGATCCTTTAATTTTTCTTCTTGTCTTTATAACAGTACCTCGTCTGTTAGCTTCTTCAGTGCAGTTTCTCCTTTGGAATGTTGGTAACAGTAACAGTTGCTATCTAGCTTGACTGTTGTTGATTTAAAAATGATTGAATTAAAAGATGATATTTCCTCTTCTGTTCTTTAATTATTAATTAATGCAGTTGCCTTTTTTGCAGTCCTTTCTAAAGATTATTTCAAGGTTATTTTGCAAAATGTCCCACTTTTTTAGGTCCAAGTTTGAGATGTATTCAGGAGCTCAGAAAAGTGCAGCTTCTCTCTCTCTCTCTCTCTCTGGCAGATAGCTGCCCACCCCATGTTTGGTTCTGCTCAAGGTATCTGCCCTACAGGACAAGTGCAATGAGATAACATCTGTTATGAATTGGTGCTATATAAATAAAAGTGAATTGAAAAAGTCAGAAGTATGTAGAGTCAACAGGAAGGGGGAGAAGATGCTTCTCACACTTCTCCACACTTCCCTGGTGTTCTTCTGCTGCTATCTGGCCTCCATCTTTCTCCTGTAGATGTCCTTGCCTTCCTTGATCTTCCTCCTAAGCTTTTTTTAAATAAGTTTGAGCTCCTCTCTGTCCCCTGCCGTGAAGGCCCTCTTTTTTCAGTCTAGGGTAACTAGTCAATCACTATGTCCTTTACTGTAGTAGAAAAGCAAGAAGTAACTTCCAAGTAAATCAATACCACAGTATCAATACAACACATCATCAACAAGCACATAACACAGTGGTGTGTCCTGACCATGAAAACAGATCAACAGTAGTGCTGAAGCATTGCCCAAATAATATTTGTGGTCAAGGCCCTACATGTGTAATCTATATGGACTCACACTTTCTGCACAATTTCTAGTGATGGCATGTCAGTGTTGCCCTATTTTGTGGTAAAGGTGAGGGGCTGTTCTTCTCAGTAGTGTGGAGAATAAACATCAGATAACAGAGTGGAGTCATAACTCAGTCAAATTTGAACTCATTTGACATAATACACATATTATCACTAGATATCACTATCTTCCATCAAAATAAACGTCCATAAATCCACTTATAAATGCTGAACTTGCC
Source organism: Siniperca scherzeri (assembly GCA_027580175.1). NCBI lineage: Eukaryota > Metazoa > Chordata > Actinopteri > Centrarchiformes > Sinipercidae > Siniperca > Siniperca scherzeri. The sequence goes on from CM050857.1 coordinate 3,861,447, forward strand.
TGAGGATCATCATGTGTTAAGTTTTCTTCAGTATCAAAGTAATCCAGTAATTGGTCTGTACATCATAATTCTGCTTGCGACCCGGGCTCACACGCTACTGCAATTTGTTTTAGCGTACTTGTGTCAATTTTGTCCTAAGGAAAAACCCCTGTGTTATGGACAGACAGGCAGGGGACACCGAGATGGATACAGAATGTTCTTTATTTGGAAGACAGCCCAATAGTACAGGTATACTGGTGTGTAGGTAGGGGAGTCCGTAGGAGGGAAGACTCACTGGAGACAGGAGGATTGCTGGAGAAGGGAGAATAGGCATAATGCCGAGTAGTATGCAGAGTCCTAGTCACATACGAGGTCGGACCCAGACTGAGGTGAGTGCAGGGCTTTTATGCAGGCTGTGATTGGGAGCAGGTGTGGATGATTAGTGGGTTGTTGAGCCGGGCGTATCCGTGACAGTACCCCCCCCCCCACGGCCAGCTCCCGAGGGCCGAAAAACCCAGCCGACATGGCCAGAGTTTGGGCAACTTCGGGTGGATGACCTGGAGCCTGGACACGTGTGGGGCTGGGAGTCTCGGACGGATGACCCAGAGCCTGGACACGTGTGGAGCTGGGAGTCTCGGACGGACAACCCAGAGCCTGGACATGTGTGGAGCTGAGGAACTCGGGTGGACGGCCCATGGACTGGATAGTTGTGGAGCAGGGGACCCCGGGCAGATCTCATGCGGTCTGTGATGAAGATCAACCCCATCTGGAGGCCTGGCGGAATGCCGGTGGCACAGGAGGAAGGTCACTGGAGGCCAGCGGTGAATACGGAGAGTCATAGGAGACCGGCGGTGAAGACTGAGACTTTCTGGAGTCCGGCGGCGAAGATGAAGGCTGGGACCCTCTGGTAACGACGGAGAGTCACAGGAGCCCGGTGGCGAAGATGAAGGCTGGGACCCTCTGGAACCTGGCGGCGAACGCGGGAACCCCCTGGAGGCTTGCGGTGAATGCGGGAACCCCCTGGAGGCTTGCCCACCAGATCAGGGGCCGGACAGGAAGCCGGCGACGGGACGGCAGGACAGGGAGCCGGCGTCGCAACAGCATGAACCGGCGACAGGACAGCAGGACATGGAACCAGCGATGGGACAGCAGGACATGGAGCCGGCGTCAGGAAAGCTGGACATGGGATGACTGGCTGAGGAGCAGGCCGGATCGGTTGTGTCTGGGAGTCCGGAACCTGCCCTTCTAGCTGTGAAGGAGGGCATGGCTGCTGCTGTGACCCAGCCGGGGAAGGAGGCAACTGCGATCCAGCAGGGAGGCCAGGGAGCTGCTGCGATCCACCCAGGGAAGGAGGTGACTGCGATCCAGCAGCGAGGCCTGGAGCGAGGAGCAGCTGTGGTCTGGCTGGGAGGGGAGCGGCTGCGGTCCGGTGGAGAGTCCGGGAGCGGGGAGCTGCTGAGGTTCGGCGGCAAGGCTGGGAGCGGTGGCAATCTGGCAGGGGGTGCTGGCTGCTGCGATCCAGCAGGGAGTGATGGCTTTGGAACTGGGGACGGCCGCAATGCCGGAATTGGGGACGTCTGCGCCGCTGGAACTGGGGACGGCAGTGGAGTAGGCGAGCTGCAGGGCGGCGGAGCAGGCGGGCTTTTATGCAGGCTGTGATTGGGGAGCAGGAGTGTGATTGGGAGCAGGTGTGGATGATTAGTGGGTTGTTGAGCCGGGCGTATCCGTGACACCCTGGTATAATGCAATAAATTACAAGGCAATCATATTGCGTTAAAAATTACACATATAAAAGGCTTTCAAAAAGTAAGCTATTGCCATAGCTTCAGCACTTTTTTGACCTCCTCAGCACTACTTGAGTGTGGCCTACCAACAGCACAAGCTTGTGCTGCAGTGACTGGATACGTAGCTAAAGCTAATAAGCAGCAAGATGCCTCCCTTCTCCACGGACAACTTCCACAAACTTCTACAGAATATTGCAGTGCTGGAAACCAAGATCCACCGGCTAGAAGTGAATGTGGAAGGGAATGGACTATGTGGTAACAACACCACTTACCATGGACTCAAAGCAGTGGACAAGAGCATGCTAACATATGGCTAATTAGGACCAACAAGACTACCAAGAAACGGGAGGGCTGTGTACCGGGTAATAAATCTAGAAGTGGTAGTCCCCTCTGGAACTCTCTTGGTGCAAAGCCTAAGAGTAAATAATTTCCCTGGGAAATGGGACTATGAGTAACAGGCATAGCCCAGCGCCCTGAGATTTGTGATGTGACTGGAGGGCCTGCGTTATCATCCAGGCAGAGGGCCTCTTCAAGCCCTGTTCTTAGTAGGACACAGACGTGGACAGCTGCAAAAGGGAGAGTTAGCAACAAACCTCCCTAACAACCAAGCGTCCAACTGCATAAAAAATTTGCTCCACTGTTGCAGGACCCTGGATCTGTGTCTGATGATCTCTCATCTTCACACAGCAGGGTAAAGACTGAGAGTAAATCAGAAAGTAAAAGCCTATAGGGAAACCTATCTGGGCTTCAAACTGTGGGTGATTTTGCTGTGCAGATTTTGCTGTGCAGTAAGAACACCAAAATACTCTGCTTTCCCAAGGATATGATCTCTGACTTGACAGAAAGAATCCTGCATATCGTGGCTGCATACGCAAATGTGGACAGTCTGAAATGCTAAAATGAGACTTTGATCTGTTGAACACAGTCAGCTCTCTGAATGTTGAGGTGTTAATCAGAGGCTCTCTACCACCAGTCAGAAGGGGAGTTGAGAGATTCAGCAGATTGCACTGAACACATGGCTCTCAACTGCATGCACCATCCATTCAGTGCACTTTATTGACAATTTCAGGTTTTTCTGGGACCACAGACATCCTTTTAAGGCAGATGGACTCTGCCTTAACAAGTCAGGAGTAAAATTGTTCATCTCTAACCTATTTTACTTCCTGCATCACCCATCTGTTCCCACTGCCAAGGACAAAAGACAAGAGGAGTCAAAATAGGAGGAAGACAAAACCCATCCAGGTCACCCTCATCTCCAGTCACCCTTTCTCCCTCCTCCCCCCTCTTGGAGTTCACTGACCAGATGAAAAAGCTGGTCACTGCTGGAACCAAACTTACAGGGAGTAAGCCCCTTCCCTCGCCCTACTCATGCTACCATTTTCTCTCCCCTAAACCCCTCTGGGCACCCACTTCCACCATTGGCTTTAAGTCCTCAGCCAGTTTTGACACATTTGTCACAGTTACAGGGCACTGCCCCCCCCTCAAGTCTACCCCTCCCAACTTCAGTTTTATGAGTGAAGCTAGAGTGCATAAGAAAGGAGGTGGAGTTGCCATTTTGTTTAATGATTCCCTCCAATGCAAGAGAGAGGTCTTTATCGAAATGTTGCTTCTTTTGAATATGTGGCTCTTCAGTTGAATTCATCTTTAGAGAACAACAGAGAACACAGGGTTTGGGAGGATAAGGTGGCTGACTACCACAATATTTCTAAATATTTACAGGCCACCTGCAATACTTGCAATACTGTGCAAACGAGGAACAATTAAAAGTCAGTGCTCAGCTTCAATTGGTAATGTTAAAAACCACAAACCAAGCCAGAAATCTTGGTGTAGTTATAGACTCAGACCTGAATTTCAACAGCCACATTAAGACAATTACAAAGTCAGCTTATTACCACCTTATAGAATATATCCAGAATTAAAAGGACTTATGTCTCAGGAGGATTTGGAAAAACTTGTCCATGCATTTATCTTCAGTTGACTTGACTACTGTAATGATGTCTTTACAGGTCCCCCTAAAAAAATAAATCGATCAGACAGCTGCAGCTGATTCAGAACGCTCCTGCTCATGTCCTCACTAAGACCAAGAAAGTGGATCACATCACTCCAGTTCTGAGGTCTTTACACTGGCTTCCTGTCTATCAAAGAATTGATTTCAAAATACTACTATTGTTTTATAAAGCACTTAATAGTTTAGGGCCAAAGTACATTTCTGATCTTCTGCTACGTTATGAACCATCCAGACCTCTCAGGTCGTCTGGGACAGGTCTGCTTTCTGTCCCCAGAGTCAAAACTAAACATGGAGAAGCAGCGTTCAGTTTTTATGCACCATATATCTGGAACAAACTCCCAAAAAACTGCTGTCATGTCTGCTGCAATTCTCAGTTCTTTTAAATGAAGGCTTTTCTGTTTGCCGCTGCCTTTTATTAAATCAAATAATGAGTAATATCTTACACTACATTGTAATGTTTACTCTCTTGTTTTATCTTGTTTTTATTTTCTACTTCTCAACTCTTTTGAAGTGTATTTAAATATCCTTTTATATTGCCCTATGTTGCTTTTATGTTTTCTGTAAAGCACTTTGAATTGCCATGTTGATAAAGTATGCTATACAAACAAACTTGCCTTGCCTGAAGCTTTTTTCTAATTAGAGCCCTCTGATTTGATTTGAGATAATTTGCTGGTGACAATGACTGCAGCAATGAAAGCACTCATTCACACTGACTAAACACTTCACATCACCTCTCATATGCCTTGCATAAATTACAGTAATGTGAACGAGTAGGTGTTGTGTCAAGTGTTCACTTCAAGTGTTTCATGAAGCAGGTGCATGTTTCCTAGTATTATGAGGGCAAAGTACTGATATACATACAGTATGTTTACTGTATATATGAATGACAATGATGTCAATTTTGGTGCAAGAAAAGAGTGATCATATTTTTGTTGTCACACTGAGGCTTTTGATTTCTGATTCATTTTAATTAAGAAAAAAGTTTGATCAATATGCATTGGTTATAAAGCTTGTCAGTTTCTCTGGGAATGAAAGCTGCCATAGGAATCAATTAAAGCAGATTGCACACTGTTCTAAGTGAGTGACCTTCTGAGCCGTAAAATATAGTGACAGTGGACAGCAGTTACAGTTAATTATATGAGAGTGAGCATTTGTAAGAGATGTGAGTATTGTGTCTATTTCAGTGACATTTTACAGGTGACCTACACCTCACAGTATACAAAATGTTATAGGAAACCAGCAGGTTATGCACTTTTTTTAAATTCAGAGCTATCTAGCTGTCAAAAAGCATATTTTAAATATGTATTGAAATTAATATTGGATCATTAAATGTTTTTGGACATCCATAAATGAAAGTCGGGTACTGATTATGCCTGCACCTCAGTACAGAAATGACATAAATAAGGATATAAATAACCACGTTTCTTATGTTCCATATTATATCTTGAATATAATTATAACCAGGATAATCCTCTCAAGGGTGCGGATGTCTGGTCTAGGGCATCAAAATGTCCACAAACAGGAAGGTGGCCCTCTAATTCTGTACTCCAAATATAAAAAGGAGCAAGCAAAGCTCTGCACTGTTGTCTCTAACTCAAATTGATGTTTCTTGTGATAAAAAATTGCTCACTTGTCATGGCGATAGCACAGCTGTCATCATGGGACATAAGTGAAACTTTGTTCACGTGATGACAGGCAGTTGAACAAACTCTCTGATTGAGATGAGATTTTTTTTTTTTTTGCAAACTACTGTTTCCAAGGCAAAGAATAAACTTTCATGCTCAACATTGTTATCTTTATCTTTTTCTCCAGGTGTCTAAACTGAGGACAGGCAGAGACGAACCGAAGAGAAGGTGAAGACGAGGTGGTCATCTCGGTTCCTTTGTAGTTAAACTCTAAATATCACCTGGATATAACAAAACCAGACCAAAGACTTCTTACTCTAAACACAAACCCTTTGACGGAACCCTAGTCAACATCAAACCACAGTGTTCAGTGACTCCCTTATCCAACATATTGTAATTTAAACACTTTGTCCAATGCTTATCTGCAGGCAAAATCCAGCTTTGGATGCATTTCAATTTCCAACCTGGAAATAACCAGCTTTTCAATAGGTTTTTTAACAGCAATACTCCCCGATGATCACAAGAGAATATGTCACTCTGTTTCTGGTGGGCTCCTGTTTCCTGTTGGACTACAGCTCCCAAATCCCCCTGCAGGCTAAGCTCCAGAGCAGAACTAAGGCTGGAGTGATGTCAGCCAGGGGAGGGACTGGAGGTAAGACTGTGAAGGTGCCTTTGGGGGAAGTGACATCATTGGAGGGCAGGACAAGGCTAAGGAGACATGGGAGGCTGAGGGTCCAGCGTATTAAAAGAGGATGGGTGTGGAACCAGTTCTTTGTCCTGGAGGAGTACATGGGATCTGAACCACAGTATGTTGGAAAGGTAAGTAAATATTGTTCACATCTGACCTTAAATGTTTTGAAATTTGTTTTTCTGCCAGCTTCAATTTTAGTGCAACTTGAAACTGAGGGGGCCATTTAATAGGTCAATAGAAAGCATACAGATATACAGTAATTAACATGTCAAACCATGAAAACTGTTCTGGACATATACCTGAATGCATACCATTACCTGCAAAATAAAGGAGAACCAAATCAAATGACAATCATCCAACCCATTAGTTGTGACCAAGGGAGTTTTTTCCAGAAAGAAGGAGAAGGAGTAGGAGGAGTTAAGCTGTAATTACAGTAGGTTCATACATTGAAATTCAGAGAACTGCGGCACACAGGAAAGTCCATATTCAAGAAAGAAGAGTTGCTGAAAGTGGGTGTCAGCTATGTGACAACCCTCTCTGCACTGCTCTCCTTGGCCTCTCCCTTCAGGACACTATATAAGCCAATGGCAGTCAGCCACTCTCTCTCTCTCCACTGGCTTCCACCACCTTGGTTTAGTTTAATTTCTTTAGTAAATAAACTTCTTTTTAGTTACAACTGATGTGTGGTCTCCCCCTCTTTGTCCAGCCTTGAGCCAGGTTGCGACAAATTGCAGGCTCATCTGGAATCAAATTAACCATTTTGATCAGATGAAATTAGGCCTTTGTGGTATTTGGCCATGTTTGGTTTGTGTAGTTGTTACCCACTGTGATAATGGGGGTTTGTTAACTAAGACATTTCAGGTCTAGGTATGCTTTAAAAATTCTAGGGGTAACATTCTCACTTTGACTTGTACCTAAATATAAATTTAGTTTTCATAAAAGGAACTGAAGTCATCAAAATCAAGGGTGGAAGCCAGGGTAGAGAGAAAGACTGGTTGCCTGCCACCAGCTTTTATAGTCTTGTAGTCTTATAGTCTCTATAGTCAGACCAGTTGAGCTCTGCCCAACTTGAAAGTGAAAACACCTGTGTGGGTGTGTAAGGCCTTTAACTCAGGCAGAACACTGAGGTTGTGTTGCATTAGCTGATTGACATCAGCTGTTTCATTAATGCTTCACTAGCTGCTTGGCTACCAGCTGAGTAGTAAAGTCCAGTCTTAGCCATGCAGGTGTACAGTGCAGATATTATAACCTGACACTTCTCACTATTCATGACATCGCAGTTTGCTACCATAATTTCCTCCGCCGCCCCAACCTCTTCTTTATGTGCTATTGTTTTGGTATTGTTGTTTTAACTAAGATTTATGTTTTATATTGTTTGTTTGCTAATGGGGGATTACAGATGGGTGACAAATTAAAGGAAAAAACAACATGAAGTGTCTTAGTATGGAGTCAGGCCACCACTAGCCTCCCGAACAGCTTCAGTGCTCCTTGCCAAGTCTGTGGAACTATTGGAGGGATGAACACCATTCCTCCACAAGATATTCCCTCATTTATATATACACAACCTTTATTTAATCGGATTATCTCATTGAGATCAAGATCTCTTTTGCAAGAAAGACCTGAGTACAGCAGATAGAAAACAAAACCAAAGGGCACATAGCATCAGAGACAATCACATACATCACTAAATAGATCTGAAGATGAAAGTTTAAATTATGTAATTTGGTTTTATGGAGCTGGGTGGCAGAGAGCATTGACTTACATGTTGGTCCAAAATCTTCCATAGGTGTTCAGCTGGGTTGAGATCTGGTGACTGTAAATGCTGTAGCATTTTATTCACTTCATTTTCATACTCACCAAACCATTCAGTGAGCCCTGGTGCATGGAAGCATCTGCATTTGATATGTATTTCCACTCTTTTATTCAGGATTTTCCTTTTAATTTGTCCCCCGTCTGTAGTTCTCCCAACAGAATCATTGATGCTGCTTGGTGTCTTGTCCACCAAACCTTTGTTCTCTGACAAAGTGTTTTATGTTTTTTTGGAGTAAAACAGGAACAAAACGTCTAGACAATATTTGATAATATTGTACAAGAAGTAAAGATAACATTGCAACTCAATTGGGTAAAACTGAATTAACTGTTTAAATTAGGTGATACCAAGTTTTTCACAATAATCCCCACTTGCATTCCTGCCTCTCTGTTAGCTGGTAAAGTACTCCTGTGATTTAGTATTCCATTTCCACAAAGATGGGGGTCTCATAAGAGACAGATGGCCAAAACTGAAGCAGCAGAGGCTGATACATCCTGACTTTAAGTCCTAACTATGGGTCAAGCTCCACAAACACTGGATCCTACATTTCCCTAATACAGCCAATAGCATTTTTTAGTTGACCCTCCCTGCTCGGTAAACACAGGTCTTTAAAAGCCCATGCCCCTTGTTTGTAAATATAGCTTTTTGTTAATAATTAATTAATTAAGTCTTCAGGCCCTAACCCTTATCCACGGACAGACTTGACAAAACTCCTCCAGCGCCACAGAAGACATTATACAACTGTTTTCACAGATGGAGTAGTAAAGTAGTAGTAGTAAAGTGATGCCCCTTTAAATGTGTTCATGAGTGGTTATCTTGATGGTTGAAATTAGGTTTCAGTTAGCCTGAGTTTATAGAATCGCTCAAGCCTGAACTACCTGCTTACCAGTACAGTAGCTGAGGTGACTAAAGTCAAGCTTTATACAAAAAATCCTACTTCCTTCAGTCCCTTTCTAGAGGGGGTAAACCCTCTGTCACTTATCTTAGGGCATCAAAGCAACTAGTCAACAAGTATGTCACACTTAGTTTGTCCACTTATTCTTACATGTATGGTTTTAACTTGTGTTTATATGGAATAATGTGTTTGTAAATGAGCATTTCATAAATCAGTATTTCAGCATGAATATGATTTAATATAGGGTGATGGTCAAGCTCAGGGGGAGTTCTGAGGCCTTTCACTCCTCTTTGATGTCTGAGTCTCATTTCTGAAAACTGCCTCCAGGATCAATGGCTGCACTGCTCAATAATTGAAGACAACGTCCAAAGGGAGGAAGTAAGGATGTCTAGGAGATAAAAGAACTACCAAAAGGGACTCACTCAGGGCAAGCTTTAGACAACATGGTACTTTCAATGACTTTTGATAGTTCACTAAGAAAAGGTGTTGACTGTGAATTGCCAGGCTTGCCAGGTTCATTAATATCTATGAAGCCACCAGATGGTAAATGGTAAATGGACTGTACTTGTATAGCGCCTTTCTAGTCTTCTGACCACTCAAAGCAAGGTATATCAATAACACACATCACTAATCATACTGAGGGTTCTGACTTATTGGTTCAACATAAGACATGAGATTATATTCCCTTTAACCGCTCTGTGGGCTGGATCTCTTAATTTTTTGTGTGGCACATTGGCTGGATGGCTCAACCCCAACCTTTTAAGCAGAATATCAAAATTAAATATTGTCACCTATAAATACAATATAAATTTGATAGTTTCCTCCCAGAAATATGCTATGGAGGGTGGGCAGTTTTTTCAGCCCTGAGTAGTGTCTGCAGGGCTTCTTCTTAACAAGTTCCATCAATCAGAAGGTTAGGCTTGAGAATAACTAGTTTGTACGACATGTTGGAAGGCAAAAGTGTTTATAGTGTTTATAGAGAGGGATGAGATATGACAATCATTTAAATATGTGGATATTGCCTTTATGTGGCCTCAGAAGCGAAACTCAAGAAGCTCAATATTGCTGTGAGTCCGCGATAATGATTGACTCAGAGCTTCTCTCATCATGGTTATTACAGGTAAACTGGTGTTGTCATAACTTGTATGTCATGTCCAATGCCATAATGTCATTGTACATCAAGGGTCAATTCAGTTAACCTTCGGCCACAAAACCTGGCTGAAAATCAGGGCAGTGCATGCAACTGTGGTTCATGCAACTGATCAGGAGAGTGCAGGCACACTGTTCATTGAAAATAATGACCTTGCTCTATACACAATGTCACACTTGCGCATTTGGTGTGAGCAGGGTCATGCATTCTAGGACAGGTAGATATACTATATATATAGATATACTATAGATATACAATATACTGTAGTAATCGTAGAAAAGGTTTCAGTCATAGTCATCTGGACACTGTTTTCAGAATCAAGACGTTTCGGCTCCCATCCGGAAGTCATTCTCAATTGTGGAAATGGTCTGAGAACTCAGAAATTTAAGCTAATCTGTGTTGCTTAAGCCTTGCCCTCAGGGAAGAGTCTTCCTGAGTGTCTGCTGTTTACCCTGCCTAGTTTCACCTGAAACTGACCTTCTTTTGTTTCCATGATGGCCCAGTAATCAGGCCTATTGTTTTCTGGCTGCACCTCCCTCATCACTGTTAAGTACCTGATTAGCATATGATTGGCTTGACCATGGTGATAATACACTGTGGTAGATCGTTGGCAAGTTGAATCTCAGACCAGCATTTCTGTTTAACGAGTGGTTTTCTTTTTTCACAAAAATGGCTTCTTTGACTCCTCTTTCAAACCAACTCTTCTCTCTACTTAGAATCTTCACCTCACTGTCTTCAAATGAGTGGTTTGTAGCTTTTAGATGCAAATGCACGGCGCTCTGCAATCCCGAGTTAGCGTCTGTGCTGATAAAGGAAGACTCTTCCCTGAGGGCAGGGTTTAAGCAACACAGATAAGCTTAAATTTCTGAGTTCTCAGACCATTTCCACAATTGAGAATGACTTCCGGATGGGAGCCGAAACGTCTTGATTCTGAAAACAGTGTCCAGATGACTACGACTGAAACCTTTTCTACGATGGAACACTCCTGGACGAATGAGGGACTACACCGTCATACTGTAGTAATATACTGTATAAAATAGACTGCTGGGACAATAGGAAAGGCATAAATCTAAAATCTCTGCTGTCCTGATCTCAGTGATGAAATACTGAAGTGAAAGATTTGAAATAATTGACCCATTTGTGAACATTGTTTGGTATTTAAATAAGTTGCTAGAAATCCAGACATATACAGCATTAAAAAGCTGGTATGGAGTCTTTGGGTTGCTAATGTTTATTAAATTGCTGCCTTTTCTGGCTTTTCGCAGCAACCAATTTCTTGTGAGAGCCTTAATAATTCACAGCCAAGAAAGCAGAGTGTGTGTGTGTGTGTGTGTGTGTGTGTGTGTGTGTGTGTGTGTGTGTGTGTGTGTGAGAGAGAGGTAAAGAGAGGGTCAGAGGCAAAGAGAGACGAGGCTTTCTGTTGGTAAATCAAATAACCGGGATTTGTTTCAAACATGTCAGCATCACATGTGGCTCAGAAAAATGACAAAAAAAGTGATCTTAAGAAACCTGTGCAGATTTTTTTTGAGGACTACTTTTCCCTCGCAATATGTTTTGCTTTACCTCGGAATATTTTGCATTCTCTCACAATAAATTTTGCGTTCTGTCGCAATACTTTTGTGTTACCTCGCAATACGTCTATTTCCGCTCAGCTGCTCCCAGCGCAACGCAACAGTATATAAGCTCATTGAATTTTACTTTGAACTGGGCATTAAATATGCTGATATAGTACTACTGCTCAATAGACATGCATGGTTATGTAATTAGTGAAAGTAAAATTAAACGAATTCTTAGATCAAGAGATCTCTCCAGAAGAAAGCAGTATGGTAATCTGCAGGATACTGTCGGTTTCATTCATGAACAGTTACTGTACTCTGTACTGTACCCCAGAGGCAGAATTACAGATGTGCAGTTGAATCTACCTCATAAAGCTAATGTGCTGTAATTGAATAAGTGAAAAAAATGCAACAAACAAGAATGTGACTGAAATGCTGAAAACAGAGTCTGTGGTTCTGTCACAGAAAGAGCAGACAGCATTGAACCACTTGCAGAAATACATCAGGAATGCAGACCAACACAAGTTGGAAAGCTTTTTGCATTTTTGCCTCTGTTCTTTGCACAAAACAAATTAAAGTAATCTTCAATGCTGAAACAGGTTTTGGTAGAAGGCCTGTTGCTATAAGTGTGATGCAATAACTGATGTTCCTTATATATACAGCCCCTACCCAGAAGTTTGATAATATTCTATCTTACAACTTCTTTGCAATGGACATCATATAAGGTGAGGTGTCCATAAAGAATGCTAAATGCATTAACTTGAGAATCTCCACATTATCTTCAATTACAAATAGACATATTGCTCACAAGGAATGGAAGAAGAAAAGTATTTGCAATAAATAGTCAATTTATTGTGAGGGAATGCAAAATATTGCGAGGTAACGCAAAACATATTGCGAGCGAATGCAAAAGTAGTCCTCAAAAAAAAAATCTCGCCATGACCTTTAGGGGCCTCCATAGATAACTAAGTAAGCCTAGTTTGACTGTTGATGATTTAATACATCATATTTAAATATGCTTTTTCAGTTCTTCAAATCTGGCTTAAAAGTTACTAGCTGTTGCTGCCCAAATCTACAACAGTAAAGGTGTTATAGTTTGAGGGTTTTTCATTTCCTGTTTTATTTTGTAGTGTGTCCCTCTCCTTGTGTGTCTTGTGGTTTTACTTCCTCTCTTTGTTTGCTTTCCCTCCAGCTTTGATTGTTGGCCCTTTCTTGATTGTTTGCACCTGTGTCTCGTTGTTTCACCTCCCCTAGGGTATTTAGTCCGGGTCTCTGTCTTTGTTTAATGTTGGATCATTGTTGTTACTTCATGGTCTTTCTACTGTCTGGTGTGATTCCTGTCTGATGTTGCTCCTATCGTGAGTTTTGTTCCTAGCTTGTGAGTGTTCCTGACATTGTGTGTATGTGTCGCCGTTTGGTGCACTTTTGTTGTACCTGGTTCCTGTACCCAGTTCCCCGACATTCTTACCGTGAGTTCTGCATTGGAATCTTTGTCTCCCGTGGACCTTGGTTGTATTCTGGATTTTGTATTTTGCCTGCTCCCTATTGGACTGTTTAGCCACATTGGACTCACTTCCCTGTTTACACCACTGCCAGCCGGTAACCCATTTTGCTGTTGCCTGTTCATTACCTTTCTGCCTGTACCTGCCTGTAAACCACATCACCCCCAATAAACATGGTAGCCATCCAGTTACTTCACCCTCATACCGCTTCCTGGTCATCTGCCTTTGGGTCCACATACCATTACACAGCACACACGACAAAAGGCTTATTCACTTAGCTGGATCCTCACCTGGGTCAAGAATTTGCAAGGTGAACCCCACACATGAACTCATTTTCAGATACAAATAACTAATATCTAGTGGCAAAAACAGAAATGTTCATATTATGATTTATGGATACATTTTCAATCAATTTTGTGTAATTATTCAATTTCACAATAAACAGTTAAATACCTGTATATGCTATACAATCAAATACAAACAGTACAATTAAAAAAAATACGCTATCCCATTTAGTTTGGGATACTATGTTTTTGGCTGTTATTAGACTAGTGGAGCCAGACAACATAACAAATTGATGCAGGTTTGTCATTTTATCACTAGGATGAATGAAATGTTGCATCATAATTATACGCTCTATACAGTTGGATTTGAACAATTAATTTTAGTCAAACCTGAGTGCATTTCATAAAAAATAGGTAACGGAAGCCCTGATTGGCAAGTGAGAAAAAAAACATTCTGGTGATCTATTTTTTAAGTTTGATATAAATAGTTTTCTCTCCTGTGTTTATGACTTAACGTGTGAAAAAAAGCTTTCATGTTTTCTTTCAGGTGAGTTTTATTTTCTCCATGCACTCTAAACATACATTGTGTGTTAGCAAGTTATGTAACATTACTGTCATGTCTTTCTTTTGGCTAGAAATGTATTTCGGTACTTCACCTGGAAGAACTTTTTTTCCCCACCTGTTTTACAGATGAAACTTAGATGGAACTTAGAAAGATTATCCTGGCAAAACCTTTTTTTCACCTGTTCTTAAGTCATAAACACAGGAGAGAGATCAGACTTCGAAAATGGATCACCAGAATTTTTTTTCTCAGGGCTTCCGTACCATTAAGGTTTTTATGGATAATATGAGCACATTAAGTGTTTCATATGACGTTTTTGTGTATATATTTATTTTTGCATAAGGTGATAAATTCATTAAAGTGCAGCCTTTACCTCACTGTAATTACATTCATTTCAGATTTGTGACATGTTGAAAGTGCTACAGAAATTCAAATAATTTTTCAATTTTATTTATATAGCACCAATTCATGACAGAAGTTATCTCATTGCACGTAACATATAGAGCAGGTCTAGACCATACTCTTTATAATATTATTTACAGAGACCCAACAATTCCCACCATGAGCAAGCACTTGGAGACAGAGGCAAGGAAAAGCTTCCCTTTAACAGGCAGAAAACTCGAGCAGAACTTATAGGGTGGGTGGCCATCTGCCGTATTGAGTTAGATGAGTTAAAATAATAGTAGTAGTAGTAATAATAATGATAATAATAGTAATAAGACTAATAATAATAATTGTAGTAGCTGTTGTCGAGCAGGAACATGGGGGCAGTAGGTGGCTTGTAAGCAACAGAAGGAGAGGAGAGAGACGAGAAAGCACAAAACTATGGGAGTAAGAAGATGTGGAGTTAGAACAGAAACAGGCAGAAATGTTGCTTGGTCCAACTTAGTAAAGACTTTAAGAACATACAATATCAGAAAATGAGATTTTTGAGTGAAAGAGACAGTTGTGTTTATTAATGGATTTTTCCACTTCATGTTTTTATCCATTATCTTTTCCTGCGAAGATAACTCATTCCAATACCTTAAAATCTCAATTTGCAATCAGTGTGTAGCCCTAAAATCATAGAATGTATGTATGGATGAGGTGTGGTGATTGGATGAAAAAAAAATTCTAGAACCCCTAGATTGTGGATAAATTCTGTACCACTCTAACCTCTCTTAAATCATGATGTAATACTGCTGCTTTTTAACATTAATATGTGTTGTGTCATCTCTGATTAATTCACCATGAATGCTTACCTCTAGTAGCTTCTGTGTCATGGCACATGAGATGGATGACTCACAGTAACATCATCATGCATAGGCGCCGATTTATGTTTTGTGGGTGCTCAAAACAGTTGAATGCCCCACCCCATGCCCAATATAAACCTTCTGCAAAAACCATAGCCTATATGATTTGATACTATATGGATTTGGGAAAAGTGGTCAAACGCACACATTTCAGCACTATCAGCACCGTAACGCAAACACGTGACGGCCCCCCACCCCCCATGCAGCTGACCCTGAGTGGGCCCTTCCCTGCAGCACAGAGCAGGCACAGACACAGATTATGGAGTTAATTGTATTGAGTAAATTTTAAACAGTTGGAGCTTTTTAAAGTGTCACAACCGCTGTCTTGCGACAGCCATGATTGCTGGACCTGTCCACGGTACTCCGAATTTGACCCGTCCTCATTACTCATTGTGGCAGAGTGCAGGATTTCATTATCAAAATTATTGTAAAAAGCCCACCTGCTCACTCAACTCAGATTGTTACACAACTGTTCTGTGATACTTGATAGAACACACTTTTCCTTTAAGGCCAACATATTTTTGAATCGGTTTCTAAAACAAAGCAGCAAAGATTACATCAACTGTGAATACACATTCATCTTAGCAATAGGACTACAATATCTGTTTTCTTACAGTGCGTTTATTTTCAGTATTCAGGGTGGCCAGCCCCAACAGTCTCTGTTGTGCCATGTTACTTCTCAGATATCTTTTAATTAGTTAAAATTTTGAGCATGGACACAGGAAGTAGGGGTGCTGAGGGGGATGCAATACCCCCTAAAACCAGGCATTATAAAAACCATAAATTGATAAAAAAGTGTGATACAGACTCGCAGGAGAGAGAGAGAGAGAGAGAGAGCGAATATGGACAGAAGTGTTGACGTGATATAATTTCTTTGATCATAAAGCCTAATTCTGTGGTTTATCAGTGAAGTGTATGAACTACACTGCAGACTGGAGTCTCTGTTAACAGTAAACAAACAGATAGATCTGTGTTATATACTCTCGTCTCCTCTACATCTGTATCCTCACAGCACTGCATTATTATAAACTATGATGAACTTGGTCGTGGGTCACATCTCTCGCCCGCGTCCAGGCGTTGTCTCTCCCTCTTCATCTCCTTGCAGTGACTTCGGTGTTGACTGTGTAGTTGCTGTGGCTGCTTTGACACACAGTATGTTGTTGTTCTTCAAGTTTGCTGTCTGCTGTAGTGTAAAACTTTCTCAAAAAAGACCATTTAGTATGACGTCATTATAGACTGACCTCTCACCCAACTGTGACTGACTTCCAGCGTCCCTGGTTTTGAGAAGGGTGCTTTATGAATACAGGCGGGGGACAGGGCCCGTTTGGACTGTGGGGGCTGCAGGGGTATACTTTACAGGCCAGAGCACCATAGGTAATTAACAGCAACAACCGACACACACACAAAATACTTAACTAGCTTAACTAATGATACACACCATGAAACGCACAGAAAGTAATAATCAATGCCACCAAAATTATTTTGTAAAAAGGCTCACATGAACATAAATCATAGGCCAAGTGCACAATTCAACACAAATCTGATGCCACCTATATAGTATAGTACTGTACACCCATAAAGAACGCAACATAACAGTATAGGCTACAAGGGGCCCTCCTATTAACAAGCCAAACAAGTTATCTATCTAACGTTGTTACACAAGCAAAGAAAGCATACAAGCGCACACAGTAAAATACAGTCAATTAACCATCAACACATAGGCCCCTACAGCTACAAAATATTAATAATATGATTTGTTTTTCACTCACCATTGACATTACTTTTTTATGACGCAAGTGTTACTCCTTGCAGCCGTGCGCTTGATGAATTCATCTGTGATCACATCCAGGTTCCTATTTTGTGACACATTCTTGTGACAGTTCAGTACAGAAACATGGTTCAGTCTTGCTTGCCCCATTATGGACTGCAGACAGGTGGGAACTGCAACTTAAATCTCATTTCACAACCCTGTGTTGTAAAATTATAAATAAATCTACCTTGTACCTTGTATAATGTTTGTATGTCACCGACTGACAGAGGCAGCTTAATGTCATAGTAATGACATTATACTTGTGATTGGACTGGAGTGAATGCATACAAAGAAACTGAAGCACAGGCAATTCTGTTTAGCTTTGCAGTCTGCAACACATGTCACACATTGTACACAACACTCAAACACAAGAAAATATATTCTCACATATTGCAGTAAATGACATATGGTCTGGATCCGGCCCTTGGTTAATTTTTTGAGAAGCCCTGCTTTACGTGGTCTAACCCCAACTTTCATCTAAAGATCTCAGAACGTTTCAGGTGAGCTAGCACCATGAGCTGGGATCACTACCCACACTTAAACCATGACACACAAATGTAGGATCTTTAGGCTGATAAGTGTGCATGATTTTTACACTGCTAAGTATTTTGCACAAGGATGCATTTGTGGTAGTTGGGGATGGAGAGAGTACTTTTACAAGCAAACTTCTCTAAGCTTTTTAGTACTCTGTTGGCCCAACTACACACAGGGAGGAAAACACGTGAGAGGCCTGAAGAAGCAGTCAGACTTTTTAAGCCAGGCTCAAACGTGCCCAGCCAGAGAGGACTTGTGCCCAGGGGCTCCTGATTAATCTGCTGTTGGTGCTAAAAGCAGGGTCACAGCTTGATTATCACCGGAGGAGGCAGGGCTGCTTGGAAGGAGGGGGGCAGAGGGAATCAGATGACCTTATGCCACATGGAGTTTGAGTCAGAGCTTTTAGTGCTAAAACCTCTGGTTGAATCTGTGGCAGGCAGGTTTAGAAGATAATGACAGAGCTGTAGTCCTGCTTGGACCAAAGGAATTACAACGGCAGCCTTATCAATTACCTCTACCAGGCAAACATGACACCCAAAAAAAGCAAATACTGCACTGCTTGTCATAAAAACACCATAATTCTCCTTTACACTGAACTGCACCAACCACAGAATGTATACAGGGCACATGTCTGGCTAAGACAGTGAATAATGAAGTTATATAAAGTCTTGCATGTTCAAAGTTGGTCAGGAGGTTGCTGTGGCAAAATTTCTGACCTCACAAAAAGTATGGAGTAATGTTTGTGCCATATTTCTGAGTGTGCAATGGGATATTTTGAGCACAGAAAAATAATGTTTGCAAGCACAATAATTATATTTGTAGAGAAATTATTATCACACTGCGGCAGATGGCCGCCCACCAGCGAGTCTGGTTCTGTTCGAGGTTTCTGCCTCTTAAAAGGAAGTTTTTCCTTGCCACCTTGCTCATGGTGGGAATTGTTGGGTCTCTGTAAATAATATTATAAAGAGTACGGTCTAGATCTGCTCTATAGCAAAAGTGCAATGCGATAACTTCTGTTATGAATTGGCGCTATATCAATAAATTGAAAACATTTATTTGAGCAAACAAAAATCTATTTTTTATGTTAGCTATTATCCACATAAGACATAAGCACTGATGTAAAAATTATAACTTTCTTTCACTCAGTTTTACTCAGCGTGTTACAGTGTGCCACAATTCCAGCCAATAAGAAAATGGGTAAGAAGGAAGGTAATTTCAAATTGGCTGTTTTGTCTACAATCTGATTGCTAGCAGGATTATCAGTTACAAGGGAAGCAGGGAAGCACTGGGAGAAGTAAGGAGGCACACATCAGCCACACATAAGTAATCAATACTGTTTTGGTTACTTACCTAGTTGAAATCCCTTATATTATGAAATTCTGTGTCTAATATATTGGCTTGCAGCCTAGCTAAAGATACTACATTAATAATTATAATGCCATGGCTGTGTATCTGGCAATCATCAAGGTAAATTAGCCTACTAGCTTAATTAGCTACTGCATATTTGGCTATAGCTAGAAACCTACCAAGGCTGCAAGCTGATAAAGCACAAACTAACTTAGAAACAGAATTTAATAAAGGTTCATAAAACTAGGTATGTAACCAAAACTGTTACTTAAATGGAGCCATTCTTCCAGTACTACTCTTGTAACCTACTAACCCTAGAAATCCTACTAGCAGTCACATTGGAGCCAATCAGAAATGACCTACTCCCATTTTCTGATCGAGTGTTACATTTTGCCATAATTCCAGCCAAACTGTCAAGTTCAGCAAGCATGTGAGCAAACCTGAGAGCACACAGACCAGAGACATTTAGAGAGCAAGAGAGAGACTGTGAGTAAGTGTCCAAGGCTGTGTGAGCACACAGCAGGGTTAAAACTATTAGATTAAAGAACACCTTTAGGCTACAAAATAAAGTTCATTAACATTTAAATGTACTGTATATTCTAGCAGAACAACATCATGCCACAATAAATTTCTTTTCTACTGACAGGCACTTTGCAACCTGTGCATACAAGTGATTATCAATTCTAATTATACAATTGCCTTCCTCTGTATAGTCTTATTAGAATTAACCAGAAAATCGGACAAATCTCAAAATTAAACAAAAATGTCCAATAATAAATAAAAAGGGCTAATAAGTGAGGGCCACTATTAAGCTACATAAATTAAATAACCTGACACTTTAACAGCAGTATAAAGTATAACCAAGACAAACAATACACAGATGTATGAACAATATAAACTCTACAGCAGCTTCAGCACACAAACACACATATTAAAAGGTCCAGTGTGTAATATTTAGAGGTCTATAATCACCTGAAAATAAGAATCGTTGTGTTTTTATTTACATAGGGAGTGGGTCCCCTTCCACGGAGGTCACCATGTTGACTTGAAATTTCTCTCTTTAAGTCCAGCTCAATGTGCTCCACAGTCTCTCTCTAAGTCCACCCAATTAGATTTTCCGCCATTTTGAATTATTTGAAAAACACATTTTTGACATCTCCTCCTAAACCGTAGGTCTGATTGCTACCACATTTTCAGTGGATTATCATTGGATGAACCTTATCAAATGTGTTATAAAGCTTGTTGATATCTTATTTAGTTTTGAAGAAATTAACCAATGAACTTCAAAAGGGGCATGGCTCTGCACATAAATAGACCAAAGTCCACAACTATCCACAAAACTTCCTGGATATGTCCACCGAAGTACCTGAAACATACCCTAAAAGATTCCTTCAAATCGACCGCTAGGGGGTGCTATAAGGGCAAGAAATGTGCGTGGCATAAGACAAATCAGACTATGAATCAGAAATTGTTTGTTTTCTTCATTCTATTTGTGAAAATGCATAAAAGGGAAATTTCACTGCGTTTTTCACATCTAGGCCACATTTGACCAGGTCCAGATCAAAACATTTAAATTGCCGCTTGCAGCTATATTGACTATTAGTGAGTTTGTTGTTGTACTCACCTGTCTAAACAGCTTTGTGCACTGCAAAGTCCTCCACAGTGAGCTAAACCGTGAGAGATGTGTAGTGCAGTGGGAAGTTCGTTTAGAAGTGTGTGCATTGGACAGAGGTGTCAGATTTTGCTCCTCCAGCTGGTGGTACCCTAAGCGATCAGTTACTTTGCCTGTGCCTAAAACTGGTATCGTTAACAAGTTTAGGTGTAGTAGCTCAGACACCTCATTGGTAATGAGGAGAAATAATAAGTCACTGCAGAGGTAACGTTAACATCTTGACTGCTTGATATTAATTTGCTGTTTGATGGCCAAGCTGTGCTGAACAAACAGAGGGAGCTGGGCTCTTAAAAACTGTTTTTCTTGAGCATCTCATGCCTTTTATTATACTTTTATTACATGACTTGTAAACATAAAGACTTGTAAACAAAGACATTTTAGATATTCACACTTGTCATCTCTCATCACCCACCACCTTCAGGGAATTATGACGTTACGATAATTCAAGGGAATTATGACGTTACATTAGTTTTGTACAAATAGCCTATGAAAATGAGAAGTTGGAGCCCAAAGTATGGACTAGTTGTATTTCTAAAGCTTGGAAAATTAGGTAAACTAGACTGAATAGTACATGCATACAATATGAAATGAACTTATTTGATGCATGTCAAGTATGAAGGCATACAGAATATACTATTTGTTTTCCTATAATTTGTATATTTGGTCTCACACCTATGTACATGGAGCTGAAGAGAATGTGTATCAGGCACACAACACTCGTCACACATGTGAAATACCAAGTCTTTACGGAGTCCTGTTTAATGGGATATAACGATAAAGTGATGACATTTTTTTACCCAAAAGACAACTTCACTGTGACGTCATAATGTTCCAGAAAAACACTTTTTTGGCCATTATTCAACAGCATAACTCAGGAACAGAAGGGGAGATTGTGACCATATTTCACAGTTGGTCGGACACTAGATAGGTGACACTTTTGACTCAAAGGTCATTGTGAACTCAATATGTTTTTAACCACATGGTTGAAATGCACTTATTGTAAGTCGTTTTGGATAAAAGCATCAGCTATATAAATGTAAGTTAATGTAATATAATGCATACAGTACATCAATATTTTGAGTAAAAAAAATGTGTGACCAAGTGTGCCTTGGAAATTTCATCTTCAAAAAGGTTTGAAGACCACTGCTGTAGGCACTTGGTTAGGGTTAGGGAAAGCTCATCTGTCACTCTATAACAAGGTCAAACTATTTCCTCCTTTGGTCCCGGAGGAAAGGAGTCATAATTCCTACGGCTGCCAGAGGTCTTTGTCACTTGAATATAAACATGATGTTTTGGTGCACTTGCTAAAAAAACTGGTGCTGTCGTTCTTTTCCAAAATCACCTTTCCTCACAGTTAAGCATAGTACCACACTAAACAGCACCAGGGTGTTTGCAAGTTTTAGCTCTGTAACTACAACCTATTTACATCATGTATACCGACCATTGTTTGCATGCTATACAGTAGAGTTTTGATTTTTTTAAATGTATCTTTCCAACCACTCCAGGCAGCCCCTCGTAGTGAGGGAGTATCAAGCCAATTGGCAGTAGCAGAACGTAGTGGATGGGCTGGGGTGTATGGTTTGACCATGTCCTGGATGTAGGATGGGCCTGATCCATTCGCAGCACGGTAGGCAAGTACCAGTGTCTTGAATCGGATTCAAGCAGCCACCGGTAGCCATTGCAGGGTGCGGAGGCCTTGGGTAGGTTGAAGACCAGCTGAGCTGCTTCATTCTGGATGGCCTGCATGGCACATGCAGACACACCAGCCAGGAGCAAGTTGCAGTACTAGCATGTTGTGGAGGATGAATCTGCAAGAGCGGGTTATCGCAGTGATGTTGGCAGCAAAGGACAGTTGATCATCCAGTATCACACCCAGGTTCCTTGCAGTCTGAGCCGGGGACACTGCAGAGTTCTCAATGATAATAGAGAGTTTATGGACGGGAGATGCCTTCTGTGGAAGGAAGAGCAGCTCAGTCTTGTCGATGTTGAGCTTCAGGTGGTGAGCAGACATCCACAGAGAGTTAGAAATGGAAGAAGAGAGATAGGTCTGTAATTCTTTACATCCGAAGGGATGAGTGTGGGTTTCTTTAAAAGAGGGTTCTCGCAGCTTTTAGTTGTCAAAGAGGTATTGATGAGGTAGGTGAGGAAATTCAGTTAAATTTTATTTATATAGCGCCAATTCATAACAGAAGTTATCTCATTGCACTTGTCCTATAGAGCAGGTCTAGACTGTACTCTTTATTATAATATTATTTACAGAGACCCAACAATTCTCACCATGAGCAAGCACTTGGCGACATTGACAAGGAAAAACTTCCTTTTAAGAGGTAGAAACCTTGAGAAGAACCAAACTCAGGGTGGGCGGCCATCAGCCGCTGCCGGTTGGGTTGAGAGAGAGAGACAGAGAGACAGACAGACAGAGCAGGAGGTAAGAGAGCATACAGTAGCACACTGCAAATTCCACATAGAATTTTTAAATAATAATAATGTAATGGTAGTGGTACTATTAATATATATTATTATTAAAGGGAGGAGGTCAGGAGCAATAGATTGGAAAAGGTGAGAGTGGATAAGGTCAAGAGGGCAGGTGGTTGGGCAGTGGGAGGTAACCAGGTTTA
Organism: Siniperca scherzeri; assembly: GCA_027580175.1. NCBI lineage: Eukaryota > Metazoa > Chordata > Actinopteri > Centrarchiformes > Sinipercidae > Siniperca > Siniperca scherzeri. The sequence continues at coordinate 3,884,566 of CM050857.1, forward strand.
GTTACCTCACTGAGTAGTGAAAAGAAGGTTAGAGTAGGAGATGAGGAGGTGGATGTAGGACAGGAGGAGTCAGCAGGTGGGTGAGGAAATGAGGGGCATATATCTTCTATCTTTTTTAAAAAGTAGTTAACAAAGTTGCTCGCTAGGAGGGAGGTGGGGGAGGTACGGATCAAGGAGGGTAGAAAAGATTTCTAATTTTGGGGGGGTTGAAGAAGGAAGATTGAATTTTGGATTGAAAAAAAGAGCATTTAGCTGCAAATAAGGAGGCAGAGAAAGAGGTGAGAAGAGCCTGATAGTCCAGAAGGTCCTGGGAGCACTTGGTTTTCCACCATTTTCTTTCAGCTTGCTGTAGGGTGATTCTGTCAGCACGCACTGAGTCAGACAACCACGGAGCTGGAGGCAAGCCTTCCAAGAGGTGGGGAGAGCTGATATGACAGATGAGGGAGACAAGAAGCAACGGTTGCGGTGGATAGGGACAGTAAGAGAGAGGTTTGAGAGTTTGAGGGAGGGGGAGAGAGTAGGATATAAAGAAGTGGTCAAAGACATGAAGAGAGAGAGAGGTCAGTAATGCAATTCCTGGCCCAGAGGAAAATGTTTCTGCTCACAATAGTCTTTTCTTTGTCTCATCTGAAATAAATCAGCTTCTTATTTGCTGTTCTCAGAGTTTTCTCCTTAACAACCCTATGGAGCAATAAATAGACAAATAAGAGAGATCTCAGATCTCAGTATTGTCTAACTTTGGTATCAGGTACGTCTTATGTATGTCTGATAAATGGCTTTGGGCAATAATTTAAGAAACACATGAGAAAATGTGTGGATTGTAAGCGGAGCGACCACGGGGGCAGAGGCGACAACCGCCTCAGGGCACACGCTCAGTAGGGGACCCTAGTTAAAGAGGTTACAGTGGGTATTTAGTAGTGTTGTTGATGGATTCAGGTCCAAATCTTGTCATTTTAGTGCAAAGTATATATGTTGTCAGCTTTCGTCACCAACCAACCCACCCGCTCCCTGCCCCCTCATATTTGAAAAGTTACATGTCACACGTTTCACTGCTCTGATTGGTTGTAGGTCTGGACCTGTGTCCAGTCTGCAGGTCCATCCAGCACAAGGCACCAGGCTCATAAAACTCAGATGAAACTGTCAAACTAGGCTGTGCTGATTGAATATAAATCCAGATTCTGTTACTGCATTGCTTATTTCTCACCTCAAATGTTTTCAGAAACACATTTTAGTGTACTGTTTAGTTGTAATTTGAGAAAGTGTGTGACCAGGCCACACCACAAGAATAGTCTACAATCAGATTCACGTCTACCAACACCACAAGAGCAGCACACAATTAGACTAAATGATTAGTTAACCAACACAGCAGATAGTGCACAGTCAAACAGAGAAAATGCCTATTTGAAAAATAAATATACTCAGTCTAGTTCTCAATCTAGTCCAGTCTTTGAAGAAAGTTACCCCAGGAGTCAGAATGCACACTGTCATCAATTACATCCTCATAAATATAGAATATACTGTATTAAAATGTATACAGAGGCTTTATTGCATTTCAAATAGACAATTCACAATAAAACAATTAGGCCTACTTGCTAAATATATGTCCTATTACAATAACCTATGTTGTTTCAATTAATTTGGAAAGGCTATTAATTGTAATGTTTTTGTTTTTGTTACTTACATAGGAAGGGCCAATTAATGACTGTGTGCCTGTCTCCGAGAGCAGAGTGTCTTGATCCGAGACGGGACAGAGGACAGTGCCATGTCCTGCTCCACGGACAATCGCTCCCTTCTGTTGTTTTTCATGTACGTCATTGACGAGAAGGCCAGTAAGTAGTTAGGAATGGTAATAAAATTTAATCTGCATGCTCTAATAGATTAGGGTATTACTTTGATACCCGCAACCAAAAGATATCAAGGGGAAAATGTGCAAAGTCAATTTTCAGCAAACGATCCTCTTTGAGCTCAACCAGTTCTTTTTATGTCATGGTCAGTGTCTGGGTTGATGCAGAGGAAAGAGGATGGAATGATGCGCAAACCTAGTCGTAGTATTCCACGTTGGCAGAGGAGAAGTACTTGGTAAACCTCTCTTCCAGTGTGTCCAGGTGCTTGCCAATGAGATTGGGCAATCATATTTTACCCTCGGTGTGTGCCAATGCCAGGGGGAACAACTCAGTTGACCCACTCATCACAGTCTCTCGCTAGAGGGTCAGTTTTGAACCAAAGCCTTGGAGTTTGTCTTTTGTGCTGAGAATGGTTTCATTCTTCCACCGCATTACGGTGTTTAGATCATTTAGTTGGTTGAATATGTCAGCGAGATATGCCAGCTTTGCCCACCACGCCTCGTCCCTCATTAAATCCATGTGAGGCCGTTCATGTTCCCTGGTGAACTCTCGCTTCATCCCACAGTTCATACAAATGGGCCAGGACCTTTCCCCGTGAGAACCACCTCACCTCTGTGTGAAGTAGCAAAGCCTGGTGCTCAGCCCCCATCTCCACACACAGAATTGACAACAGTCGAGATTTCAGGGGACATGATTTGACGATCTTCACAGCCTGATTCAACACTCCAGTGTGTGACATTGGGTGGCATTGTTTTGGCTGTGCAAGAGGCAGTGTGTTGCTTGGATGGTAGGATTCTGCTCCTTCACTTAAGTCACAAAACCCTGTCTTGAATTCTTTCAAGTAGGCATCTGCCACCTGAAAAATCTCATCCCTGTTGCGTGACTGGGTAGCTGCTTACAGATAAGGAAGGTCTCGTTGATTGAATCCCCATCCACGTATCGAATGTTTGCTATTAGCTGGAGGTATCCGCTGAAATATGTAGACTCGTCGATCTGCGGGGAAAACTTGCCGCTGACTGTGAGTTTGTTCTTAACAACATCCTCTGTTGTCCTCTGCCAACATGTCATCAATTCGTTTGATGGTACTATCTGAGAGGGGTTTTTTTCCATCTCTGTAGCTGCAGCTTCTCCCAACATCACGCTGACCAGTTTCTTACACGCCAGTAGAACTAGTGTTTCAGAAATGGTGTGGGTTTTTTTTCACCTTTGCGATAAGCTCAGCTACAAGGTAGCTCACACAAAATTTGAAATACTACTATAATAATACTAGACTACTATTTAGGTGTTGTTAATAAAATAGTATTTGATAATAAAACATTTTACAACAAATTTGTTCTTCAAATTTGTACTAGTAGTTGAATAGGGCATTTAAGGGACAAAATTCTATGGCACACCAGGCCTGCTCCTACGACACACCCGTGTGCCACGTCACACTGTTTTAGAACCCCTATGCCAGTGTAGCAGTAATACATTGATAAAGCTACACTAGTCAACCTCACATGCTGGTGACTGGAAGGTGACTGAAAATTTTAGTTGGTGTGATATCTTAAAGAAAATAAGAAGTATACATGCATCTGTCTGACTTGAGTGACTGTCTTCAAGAATGATTTGAATCCGACTCCCCTTGGTACAATTCGTTTGGGCAGATCTGAACACAGCAATTCTACTCAGGTATGGATCAAAACAAACACACGAGACCCTTTAGAGGAAGTAGTCTCAGTCCGGACCCAAGTGAATTCTGGAGTGGTTTGTTTGGTCAGATCAAGGTCGGATCACGTTCCACACAACTACAAGGCGTACTCTGCAAGTTTGAGCTATACGGCTCCTGCAGCCAGGTGTGCATTGCATGCTGGGATGTGGATGAGCGAAATCAACAGTTGCTAGCAGCTAGCTGGAGAATGAATCTAGGTCTGACCTGGACTAGCAACCAAGTACGATGTCTTCTTGATATTTGTGCAGATGGGGCCTTCTTCATCTTCCTGTGTTTACTTTCTCGCTCCCGCCCAACACATCTATCCAATGAGAGGAGTGACATGGCTTCTAACCTGGCTTTTAGTGAGGCATACTAACTCTTCACTGATTCAAACCAGAGCAAACAAACTATAGGTTTGAAAACGCCTTTAGTGTACTAATATGGGTGTACTATAATCCATATAGAAAGTGTATTTCCGTACTTACATACTTTCCTTACTTCACATTTTGGATGTTGTTGCCTCAACTCACTACCAGCCTCCATTGTTTGGCTGCGCTATTTTAGTGGGAGAAGACCGTGGGAATGAGAGGCGAACGTTCAAAAAAGATTTCTCACTAAAATACGTGCTGGTTGGTGGATCAGATACACGCCGAATTAAACACCGACTCATAACACTGTTAATTCACCATCTATCGTGTGTGTGAGAAGGTATTTGAGGAGCTTTTTTCGGTCGTTACCAAAGTAACTACCTGGTTTGCTGCCTCCTGTTTGGTGCTGGAGAGATACAGTATGTGCGCAGATGGTAAGGTTTTTTGATTTGTATGATTTCAACAGGGACTTGTTGTTCACAATGTACATTAGCATTATCAGGGAAAAATATGGTGCATCTGCTTGACTTTTGGATTTTAACGCGTCACAGACGCAGGATGCATACCTAGCAACATCATTGTGCACACTTCAATATTTGTTTATTTATCGCAAGTCATATCGTCATCGCAATAATGAACACTTATCGCACATCGCAGATTTTCCTCATATCGTGCAGACTCTACTGCAAACTCACTGAGCTTCACTCCAAACAAAACATTGCATACATTATTTATTGTGTATAAACATGCTTAAATATAATTTCATTGGAACTAGAATTCATACAGTACTAGCCTAAATGTAAGCCTACTGACAATAAGCCACCCCATTGTGCATCATAATTCACACATGCCACCTCTACACAAACATGCAATACTTGCTCACAGCTTATCACGAATTACGTGCTTGTTTTTATCAAAAGGAAAATGGGGTGACATTAAATTTGTCTCTCTGTGGGGAGCATATTTCAGGGTATCTGCTACACAGCTGTCACACAGCACAACTGTCTTCAGCAGTATCTTGGAGTGGTTCTTACGGTAGGAGGGAAAAAAAGTCTAGGAAAGGTTACATTTTCCAAAGAAATTTTGTGTGCTTGCTTCAGCTTGAAAAATTAGATAGCTGAAGTAGTTCTTGAGGCAGCACTTGAAGCAGTATTTGAAATGCTTTAAGCAGTAATGGAAATATCTTAAGTAGAAAAAGCAATACTTGAAGTAGCTGAGTCAGTAACTAAAGTATTTTAAACAGAAGGTAAAGTAGGGTAAACTACCCTATTAAGCCCATGTACTATATAAACCCACTTGCAACTTCTGAGTCAAACAAAAAAGAAACTACATCATTTTTGCTGTGTGATGTTTCTTCCAATGAAGCGGCTTGTTACATAAATGATTGTTTTATTGTAAGACAATCAGATTTGTTGATATTGATTTATCGATGCACATGTGACATGTGCCAGCTGATCCCAGAAGAAGTTACAAAATATACTTGGTACCCTAAGAAGATAACATTTTTTTGCATTTTTATACTCCTGGACTCATTTGTTATCAAAATTTTAGTGATTGGTGTATTGAAGACATGTTAGAATATTACTTGGATTAGAAATATTGTATCTTTTTAAATCAAAATGAGTTTTAGGGTGCTTGCAAACAGACCACATGCTGCATCAATACAGCTGCATAGTATGCTTCATTGCAATGACATTAAGCATGGTAAGCATGTAGTTTACATTATGGTATGTAGTTTATATTATACTGTTAAATAGACAGTAAATGCGCATGTTTAGCTTTATTCATTTTTTAATTAACATTTTTACCTGGTGGGCTTAAAGGGGACACTTGCCAAAAAAATAAATAAATAAATAAATCATAGTGTCTAGGGTGGATGTAAATGAGTATAGCTAATTACTTCTCTGCATGATACATTTTTACTTTTCATGTTATGTTAGTGCACCATATATAGATTTATTTCATATAGTTTTTTTTGTCATATGCGTGGAATAAAATATTTTGTCTTTTAACCATAAATTCACTGATGTTCCCTTTAAGCCCACCTGCTCACATTAAGCCTTCTTGACTGTGTTTCAATGGGGATTTTCTCCCTTTTGACCTTTCAACCATTTTCCTCCTTAATTATCTGAATTATGGAGCTGATTTATCAGGTGAGGTCAAAATTAATACCCATATTTAAATATCGTATATTATATATGTGACTGTATACATTATATACAATCACCTCAAAGAGCATAGGCTTATATTTAGCCTAGGAGAAGTTAGAAATTACAGAAAAGTTCTTTCTTGTTTATTTTGCTTAAGTTATAGGCTAATGATTCATGAGCTTCAAGATGTTGTGAGCTGTATGTTTTAGTGTTGCTCCACAATGAACTGAATGGCTTTAAAATGTGTTTTTACAGTGTTTCAAACTACTAGCCTAAATGTGATTAATATTAGAAAAAGTTATTGTTTAAATGTAAATCCTGACAATGAGTCATTTACTATCCTGAGAACATTAGGTCTGAGACCTGAGAGAATCTTTGTAATAACTAGCAAAACTAAGGATCATATACATTCACTAAACAAAGATTGAGAATAAAATGTGCATTTCTAGAAATGTTATCAAAACACATTTTAATGCAGAAACTATAATATTGCATTTTCCACTGAGAATAAAAGAAATGTCCGCCATTTTGGTTTTCATAAAAGAAACTTGGTAGTGATGTGGACGCATGCCAATAGAAGAAAATAGGACAAAAAAAAACCTTTATTTCTCAGAATTGAAGGAGAAATAATTTCAACTAATGACTGTAACATTAACCTATCGAATTTTTTAATTATCATAGACACATTTATGTTTTGTGTTGAGAAATGTTGAGGATATCCTTGAAAGAAAACCTAAACATGGGAACTAACAGTGAAGACAATATTTCTGGGCAGCAGGTCCTCGGTTCTCCAATGGGACTGATGCTCACAGTGTCTTATAGCACTGCAGTCAGGTTAATATTGGAGTGAATGGATGGCCAGAGCAGTTCCTCTGAGCGTCTAATATTGCAGCGGATAGTTTTATATTGGAGTTAATTGAAAGTCCAGTGCTTCTCATACAGACTATAAAGAGTACCTTGTGCATCTTTATGGAGACGCAAACAAAACATCTATTTGACGACCTGGGAATGAGAATGTGTTGAACACACCCACTGATAATATATTCACCTCAATCTCACCTCGTTCCCAAATGAACCAGGTGCAACTAGTCACTAAAACACCAAAGGCTTGCCGTTACGCTCCCTGTACACTGGGTGCTGGTCATTTGACTTTGCACCAGGTGCCAAGGCGCATTAAAACAGGGCCTTAAATGTTTTAGCCTGTCCACTGAAAATATTTTTGTCATCGAGGGAGCTTTAATGGCGACACTGATCACTGCTACTGAACCACAAGAAACAGCGAAATAATATTTAAGATAATGTGCCAGAACAATGTCCACTGTTTGACAAATGGCGGATTTTGGGGTCCTGAACATTATCCTATCACATAACACCAGAAAACACTAGTGTCAATCATTTATGAGGGAGAAACTAAAAATCTGTTAAAAGAGCTGTTAGTGATCCACAGTTTACATATTTCTTGTGGTTCTTCCTTTAAATGTGCTTCGACAGGTTGTCGGAGGTTGATCAATCATCTCTGTTCGATGGCAGTGTTTTAAGACATCTTATGATGCAGGTGGCTGTAAGAGAGGGGGGAGAGGTGATGATTTCACTCATTCTAATTCCTAATCGTAATGACTACAATCAAGCAAAAAAACTAGGCAGTTAACAGTCAGTTTATACGGCACTACGAAGCATAAATTTCACCGTTAGAATTCAGACAATCGAATAAAATGGCGGAATGTAAATGCAGTGCACGACATAGTAAATAGGGAGTCATTTTGGACATAGCTATCACACGAGAGGCTCCTGTGCTAAAATATAAATGGAGTTCAAAGATAAAGCTTGCCTTGCTAATTTCTAATGCAATTTTACAGAAAAGGATCAGGGAAAGAAAATGAGGAACAACATTAAATTTGGATGAGACAACACATACTTTAAACTGTGCAGAGAGCAGTTACGTTAATACTCCCAATTCCATTAGTAAAAATTAAACATATTTAAATAATCTTAATGGGAACAACCAGATCAAATGGCTAACAATTATAATCACTAAACACTGTATGATTTTAGTCAGTCAACACCAGCTCAAACAGGCTGAAAACAGACAGTGGTGAAATCCAAATCATTTTGATAATCTGCCTAACAACTGTGTGTGTGTGCTCGACTTAAGTTTCATTACTAATCTCACCATTTGTTAAAAACAGTAATTTAGGCATCCATGTTAAATTGAATATAATATTCACAATAAGTTACACATTAACCTGTTTGTTGCTTGCTCCTTCATTACGTTATCTCAAGTGAAGTTAGCAATCACTAAAATAGCTAACCTGTGGGTGGGCTGCTGTGACCGAAGCATAATTTATCTGCCTCATACTTTAACTGTTAGGTAACTTAGTTCTGAATAACCAGATAGACTTAGCTAAAACCAGTGTTAGCTAGTGAGCGTTAGCTAGTGAGCGTTAGCTAGCGCAAGTTAGCTATATCGTTTGCTAGAGCAAGTTAGGTAACTTGTGCTAGCCAATGATATTGCTAAGTTTAACATCAAGGTTAACCTACCGTCTTGCTTCTCTTATGAACTCGTGGGCCTTGTTGCCTCTCCAGCATGTCCGATCCAAATAGTGCTCATGAATCATACAGGATTTCCCTCATCAGGGGTGAGGGAGGGGTTGGTCTCTGAATCATTCATTTGAATCATTTCCCTTTTATCCTCATGTATTTCTTTAGTTTAGGTAAATTTTAGACTGACAGACAGACAGGCTTTGATACTTATATAGATAGAGAGATAGATAGATATATGGATATATACAGGTGCATCTCAAAAAATTTGAATATCGTGGAAAAATTCATTAGTTTCCGTAATTTAATTCAAAAAGTGGAACTTTCATATATTCTAGATGTATTACACATAAAGTGAAACATTTCAAGACTGGATCGGTGCTCAGTGGTTCAAAGTCCTCTTTTCAGATGAAAGTAAATTGCATTGCAGTAAATTTGCATTTAATTTGGAAATCAAGATCCCAGAGTCTGGAGGAAGAGTGGAGCGGCACAGAATCCAAGTTGCTTGAAGTCTAGTGTGAAGTTTCCACAGTCAGTGATGATTTGGGGTGCCATGTCATCTGCTGGTGTTGGTCCACTGTGTTTTCAAGTCAAGAGTCAATGTAGCCATCTACCAGAACATTTTAGAGCACTTCATGCATCCATCTGCCGACAAGCTTTATGGAGATGCTGATTTCCTTTTCCAGCAGGACTTGGCACCTCTCCACATTGCCAAAATTACTAGTGTCTGGTTTGCTGACCATGGTATTACTGTGCTTGATTGGCCAGCCAACTTGCCTGACCTGAACCACATAGAGACTCTATGGGGTATTGTCAAGAGGAAAATGAGAGACACCAGACCCAACAATACATACGAGCTGAAGGTCGCTATCAAAATAATCTGGGCTTCCATAACACCTCAGCAGTGCCACAGGCTGATTGCCTTCATGCCAAGCCGCATTGATGCAGTAATTCGTGCAAAACGAGCCCCGGCCAAGTATTGAATGCATAAACTAACATACTTTTCAAAAGGTCGACAATTCTATATTATTTTTTTTATAATATTTTGAGATACTGGATTTTTGATTTCCATGAGCTGTAAACTGTAATTATCAAGATTAAAACAAAAAAAGGCTTAAAATATTTCACTTTATGTGTAATGAATCTAGAATATATAAAAGTTCCACTTTTTGAATTAAATTACGGAAACTAATAATCTTTTCCACGATAATAAATTTTTTTTAGATGCACCTGTAGATAAACAGACAAATGGATAGATGGATGGATGGATGGATGGATAGATAGATTCTTCAGTATCTCATAACTAGAGAACCCTTTAGGACTTAAAAGCAGAATAGGATAGTAGGATTTGACGGTTGCTGTTTGTAAACACATGATTCAAAGTTGGCCCCTCCTCCCCAGCTCAGAGAGAGAGAGAAAGCAAGAGAATGAATGAAGAGAGGGAGCGGCGTTACAGAGAACAAAGCAGTGAATCAGAGAAATAAAACGTTATTTTCGCTTATGTTCTAAAGCACAAATAAAATCGCCTACACCTTCACACAACTCTGCAGGAAGAAGTCAGCTTCATCCTGTCTGCTGCTCTCTGACTGAGAGTGGGGCTGAGCTACACACACGCAGAGCAAACAGAAACATAGACCTGCAAGCTCTTTATACATCCATAGTCTGCATAGCCCATATCTGCACACTTTGTTTTGGAGATACTATGACAGACATACTGCTGTTATTGGCTGGTGGCTTCACACTACTGCCCAAAGGTTGACGCCAAGAAACGTCCCAAACACAGCAAACTAATTAGAATACAGGCAGAGGGCAGGGTCTCTGCAGATACAGACACCACCACACACTTCTAGTGGGTCAGTGTTGATTGAGAGGGATTATTTTTGTCTATACATTGTTTTTAAAGGAAAATCCTACTTATTCTGCCTTTAAGGGAGCAAAAAAGATTACATTGTTATGTTGAATTACAATTTGTTCACATTACATTACATTTTAATCATTCCCTTAAACTCATTACATTTGTATCTCAAATTAGTCTACTAAATTCCCTTGAATTATTAAATCCTTCAAATTATGAAATTGTGCCCTCCAGTTACTCAAATAACTCAACTGCATTACGTCTATAAGTCAACTTGGATCATCTGAATAGAATTTGGCATGTCATTCTCTCCAGCCACATCATGCCAAAGCTATTGCCTTCGGTCTACTTATCAGTATATTTCTGCCAGAATACAACTTAACAGCTCTTACAAACCTCCTTTAGAAAATTTGGTATGTATGTGATTCACAGAACAGTGCTTTATTTCAGCTGTGAACTCAAGTATCCACATTTACCACATTGTTGAGACGTCTAGTCTCAATAGGAGAGACTGTGTAAGTTGTTCCTTTGATATCATGTAACATTGTTGGAATGTTTTATATAAGAACATTCTATAATGTCCATCCATCCATCCATCCATCCATCTTCTTCCGCTTATCCGGGGCCGGGTCGCGGGGGCAGCAGTCTAAGCAGGGACTCCCAGACTTCCTTCGCCCCAGACACTTCCTCCAGCTCCTCCGGGGGGATCCCGAGGCGTTCCCAGGCCAGCCGAGAGACATAGTCCCTCCAGCGTGTCCTGGGTCTTCCCCGGGGCCGCCTCCCGGTGGGACATGCCCAGAACACCTCCCGAGGGAGGCGTCCAGGAGGCATCCGGATCAGATGCCCTAGCCACCTCAGCTGGCTCCTCTCGATGTGGAGGAGCAGCGGCTCTACTCCGAGCTCCCATTCTATAATGTGTTAATTAAATTCAGCGGGCTTTATTGGCAAGGAAAACAGACATTGCCAAAGCAAGTGTGAAATAAAAACATATACATAACTGGTGTGATAATAATGTGTTACCTCAACAACGTCCCCAAAACATCCTTAGAATGTTACAGGTAAAACGTTCTACCTTTGTTAACATTACAGGAACGTTTTATAAACATCATTCTGTCATCTCAAGCCTCAATAGCATCCTCAAAACATTTTCAGAATGTTGCTTTGAGAATGTTCTTCCTTTGTTATTACATGGCTTTTTTGAATACTCGATTATGATTGGTCACTTACGGCATTCTACGGTCTGTTATTTCTGCACAGAGGGCTATGGCAAATAAGTTAAACCTGGCTCAGCGTTTGCCACAACACAGAGTCATTTGGCAAGGGGCTGCGGCTGGTCAGATACATGCAAGCGCACATTCCTGGTGGATTACTTTTTAACACAAACAATGTATTTCTACCGTTTACCTCGTGATTGTTGTGACTACGAGTACGATTAATGTTACTGTAAAAATTTCCCAGAGTTGTAAAATCCTGTCTCAGAGTATTATAAACTGCTGTGCAGTTTTGGCATCTGAGAAGCCTTCCACTTCATGGATCTGTTACTCAAACTGGACTCTGTGGATTGTATTTTACCGAAAACCTCAAGCTATACGCCCCCACCAACGCAGCCCCTTGCATTGTTTTAACATAGGCTGATTTTGGTTTGAAAGCCCACTAATAACAGAGAGGCAACAAGAACATTTTCAATATTCTCTAAAGGTCTTTAACAGGCTGGTGACCATGCAAACTTCCCCCTTCCTACCATTAAGAGCTTTGTCAGTGAAGGATTTTAAATTCTATTCTGGATTTACAGGGAGCCAGTGCAGAGAAGCTAATATTGGAGAAATATGATCTCTTTTCCTAGTTCTTGTCAGTACACGTGGCACAGCATTCTGGATCAACTGGGGAGTCTTAAGGGACTTGAACAGAAGGGGAGATTGTGACCATATTTCAAAGTTGGTCGGGCACTTTAGCCATTCAACTACAGTGTCCGACCAACCACCAAAAGGTGGCACTTTTGACTCAAAGGTCATTGTGACCTCAAAATAGGTTTTTAGCCATAATTTAAGAATGAATTGGGCGAGTCCAGATTTCATATATATGGTGACTGGAACGACATAATGAGTAAACAATAACTAGCACAGCACAGGCTTTCCTCCATCTCGTCCATTCTGCCTTTCACTTCCTGCCTCATTCTGAATTTTGCACATCATTGGAATCGCATGACTGCAAACAATGTATTGGAGCATGCCTAGCTAATCGTGATCCTGTGAGTGAGTTTCACCTACAGTTTATAGAGAGGCTTCACATCAAAAAATGCCAGGAGAAAACAAAAGCACCACATTTTGTGTAGCTATACTCTATAAGAATCCAGCTTTACATAGTATATGTTTACCTGTTTAGCGAATACATCTATGATAATCCTTGATTAATCAGTTCAACAATGTAAATTCAATGGAATCATACATAAGTATCATCAATATAGTGATAACTTCCATTTAGCCAAAAAATACACTTATAGTCTGGACAGACATGAATGTAAACTGCAACTTGACTGGTTGGCGGAGACATACAACCACGGGGTGGTAATTCTTGTTTTCATTTCTTCATAGGAATGACTCAAAAGGCCTGTGACTAATGTAAAAAATTACCGGTGGGACAGCACTCACATTGATTAAACATTGGCCAGTTTGTATGCTGAGGAAGGGTGTCTGCCTGAAATGTTGCTTTAATAAATCATGTAACTGTAATCATGCATTAGTAAATCATGCTGCCCTGCTGATGATTTTTACTAATTTTTTGAGAATTCAGCACCCTGCCTTATATAGTGGAGAAGAGCACATTGGTTTATTATAATTTTGATTATATAATGTTCTTAACACCTCCCATTGAAGAGCCAAGGTCTAGAAGACAGAGCACATCTGAGCTGTCATTAGAAAACAATCTTCACTCAGCAATTTTGTTAAACTGCAGACTGTGTTATTTCACAGCCAGTAGAGTTTGCAGGACCTCTTGAATTGGTGTGTTCAACATTTATCTATATGGATTCATCTATCTAAAGCACTGCTAGAAGTACAGTACAGTAACTGGTGAATACTGTGTGTTTCTACTGCAGATATGCTGGGGACCTTCACTCAGCTTACATTGTAGCCATTGCCCCAGCAGGCTTAAATAATAATTTATTTGTATAGCACTTTTCAAGCTAGGAGCACAAAGTGATTTCCATAGCAGCATTAAAAAGACAATCACCAATATAAAAAGAAAACACAAGAACAACACTCTTTGATCTTAACCTGGACACTGGAACAGCTAGCAGGCCTAAACCAGCAGATCTGAGAGGCCTTTTAGGACAGTAGGTGTCATGATGTGTAATATGTGGACCCAAATGCAGATGACCAGGAAGCGGTATGAGGGTGAAGTAGCCAGATTGCTACACTGTTTATTGGGGGTGATGTGGTTTACAGGCAGACAGACCGGTAGGCAGACAGGTAACAGGGAAATAGGTTACCGGCTGGCAGTGGTGGAGACAGGGAAGTGAGTCCAATAGGGAGCAGGCAAAGTTCTAAATCCAGAATCCAGCCAAGGACCAAGGTAGACATGGAATCCAAAACAGAACTCACAGTAAGAATGCACAGGAACCAGGTACAACAAAAAGTGCACCAAACGGCGACACACACAAATATCAGGAACAAAACTCAAGACAGGCGCAACACCAGACAGGAATCACACCATGCAGTAACAACAATGATCCAACACTGAACAAAGCCAGAGACCTGGACTAAATACCCTAGGGGAGGTGAGACAACGAGACACAGGTGCAAACAATCAAGGAAGGGCCAACAATCAAAACTGGAGTGAAAGCAAACAAAGACAGGAAGTAAGTAAGAAGCACAAGACACATAAGAGAAGGAACACACTACAAGATAAAACAGGAAGTGACAAAACCTTAAACTACAATAGTAGGGGTTTAAAAATTCACTGATGTATTCTGGCACCTGGCCAGGTAAAGCTTTGTAAGTCATAAGTAAGATTTTAAAATGGATTCTAAAAGAAATTGGTAACCAGTACAAGGAGGCTAAAACTGGGGTGATGTGAGAAGAGTGTTTGGTTTTTGTCAGAAGTCTGGCTGCAGAGTTCTACACAATTTTATTTATATAGCGCCAAATCATAACAGAAGTTATCTCATTGCACTTTTCCTATAGAGCAGATCTAGACCATACTCTTTATAATATTAATTACAGAGACCCAACTTCAATTCAATTCAATTTTATTTATATAGCGCTAATTCATAACAGAAGTTATCTCATTGTGCTTTTCCTATAGAGCAGGTCAGGAGACCCAACAAATCCCACCATGAGCAAGCATTTGGCGACAGTGCCAAGAAAAAATTTCCTTTTAACAGGCAGAAACCTTGGACAGAACCAGACTCAATGGTGGGCGGCCGTGTTAGGTTTTGAGAGAGAGAGAGAGAGGGGAGGGGTTTGGGGGAAGGGGGAAGGGGATAGTGTTAGGGAGGCACAATGCAAAGACCACGTAGAATTATTATTATTTTTTATAGTAGAATAGTAATTATAGTGTTAATATTAATAAATTAGTAATAATAGGAATGACAGCTCTAGGAAGAATAATGTCAGCGTCAGTAACAGAGCCAATAACAACAACTGTAGTAGCAGTTGTCGAGCAGGAACACGGGGGCAGCAGGCGGTCCACAACCACAGACCCAGACCCCACAGCTCCGGAGGCAGAAATACCTATGGGAGAGAGAAGATGTCGAGTTAGTAACATGCAGTAATGGGATAAAAATGCATACTGCATAATGCAACAAATCGCACCATGAGCAAGCATTTGGCGACAGTGGCAAGGAAAAACTTCCTTTAAGAGACAGAAACCTTGGACAGAACCAGACTTAATGGTGGGTGGCCATCCGCCGCTGCCGTGTCAGTGCCCGAGATTTAGCCAAAACCTGAGGCAGGTGAACAAGGCTTTACAATAGTCCAGGTGTGAGGAAATAAAAGCATGAATAATTTTCACTGTATTGTGAAAAGATAACATTGCTCTGATTTTTTTTTTAATATTTCTGAGTTGTAAAAACATGATTGTACTATTTTTTCCTTAGCAATGGCCTTAATGTTTGGGATAAGAATTGGTCCAGAATTGATCCTTGAGGTATGCCACATGTTGTCTGTGTAGTTGAAGAGATGAATGAATCACTTGAGACATAAAATTTTCTATTAGGAGGATAACCACTCCTGGGCCGTGCCAGAAATGCCCACCCAATCCTTAAGTCTATTTGTTAGTTTATAGCGGGATCGATGGTGTCAAATGCTGCACTAAGGTCAAGCAGCACCAGTACAGAGCAGTGTCTAGAGTCTGCAGTCATTAATAAAGCATTTGCAACCCTTAGAAGAGCTGTTTCTGCACTATGTAGCTTGTGAAATCCAGATTGAAATTTTTCTAAAATACTGTTGTTTTAAGCGCTTCCAGAAGTTCTGCTAAAACCAGTTTCTCAATAATTTTTGAAATGTGAGGCAATTTTGAGACTGGTCTAAATTTTTCAAAACATATCGATCAAGTCCAGGTCCTTTTAGCAGTAGCTGAATACAGGCTATTTTAAAATAATGTGGGATTCATCCAGAGCAAAGGGTGCTGTTTAAAATTTGGAGCAGACTAGGGGATATTTCCTCCATGACTTGTCAACAATTTACCAGGAATAATATCCAGATGACTGGATGAGGGTTTCATGTGGGACACAGTGGCAGTGATAGTACCCAGAAGCTATCTAGCATATGAGGACATGGACAAGGAAGAATCATGGGAGAAGTAGGAGGGGCGATGTTTGCTCGAATTTGGTGAATTTTGGTGAGAAAAAAAGACAGAAACTTCTCGCAGTCAGCAGCAGATGAAGCAGAGGGACTAGTGGTGGGAGGTTCGACAAGCCGATTAATGGTTGCAAAAAAATTTGTAGTTGTGCTGTTTGGTGGTTATTAACTCTATACATAATATTGGCCTCTTGTCTCTTAATTTTTGATTGTAGATGACCAGTTGATCCTTCATTTGTAGGTAGGGGACATGGAGTTTTCTTGTCTTCCATTTGCGTTCCGTTCTCCTGTATGCTTTTTTAAGGTTTCGAATGTCCTCACTGATCCATGGAAAATAATTTACAGCATTTTTTGTTTTGGTTTTAAGTGGGGCAACAGTGCCCAGTGTAGTTGCACAAATTTGACTGAAATTTCCTAGCAGCTTGTTTATATCTGAATTTAAAATCAAGCTGTGTTTTTCCTTGTTAAAAAGGAAACAGAATTCATCATCTGTATGTCCAGTTAGTACCCGAAACTGAGTGTTGCGTTTACATGCCTTTGGTGCAGCATGTTCCAGAGTATCAAATAAAATACACTGGTGGTCAGAAATAGAGAGGTCCAACATAGATACATTATTTAAGTCCAAACCAAGCATAAACACCAAGTCTAACATATGGCCGCAGCTATGAGTTGGGCCAGCGACATGTTGAACCAGATTAAAGGACTCAGTAATTTAAAAAAAACTCAACTGTAGTAGAATTTGAGGTGCCACCTATGTATAGGTTAAAATGACCAACCAGGATCATCATATTTTAAAATAACCAATGATAAAAATTCAGAAAATTCAGGTAAAAACATTGGATTTGCCTTGGGGGCATCGGTGATGCTAACACATCACATTGGAGTGGCCCCAATAATTTTCAGCATCAGCACTTCAAACCTCTCTCTCTCTCTCTCTCTCTCTCTCTCTCTCTAATAATGGAGCTGCATTTTTGATGACTTTTAAAAGCATCAGCAAGGCCTCCATGATTACCAGTAACCCGGGGCGAGCTGAAACTCTTATAGTTTGGGGGGCAGAGTTCATTCAGCTGACTATAGTCACCAACCTTCAACCAAGTTGCTGTCCAAAACAAAAAAATCCAAGTTAAAACAAGTAATAAAATAATTTAGGATAAAAGTCTTGTTGGTCAGTGACCAGGCAAGCTTAAAATTAAGGGATCGTAATGGATGGGTTTCACTTTGGATTCTTTTGGTGGTTAACTAAACAGTCATGCATGAGGAGAGGACTAGACCACATGCTGAATATTAGCCGACAGCATTTGGCTACCCCTTTTGTTAGGATGAATCCCGTCTCTTTTGAAAAGAGAAGCACGATCCCAGAACAAGTTGAAATTGTTGATAAAATCCATGTTGTCAGCTCTGCATTTGGGCTGGAGCCAAGTGTGCAGGCAAAGGATATGGTTGAAACAATCTCCTCTGTGACTGAGAGGGGGAATAGGGCCAGAAATAAAAACAGACTTTCCACAGTCCTTTAAAACGCTCAGACTCAGGCGGGATGTGTCATTTGTCTTTGTACATGCAGCACTATTCTCTGGAGGAAGGGAGTAAGAGTAGAAGGTCCAGGAATTTATCTATTATGTTGGGGACTGTGGCACCCAAGGAAACTAAAAAAGAAGGAAGGGTCATTACATCATCATAAGAGGAGGAGATGATGTGTGTGAGCTGGCTGGACAAGGCAACGGACAATCAGCTACCTCATTCTGCACTAAGGACGGCAGTCCTGACTGGAAGGTCTGCACAGGCGGACAGGGGCGAGGGGGCTCAGCCCAAAGAAGACCATCTGAGCGACTGATGATGGCCTCCTGTAGCATCCTACAGTGGTTCTTTGTGGTGGAATGACGAGCTGCCCAATGAGTTCTGGCCACAGGTGGAGTTGAGGCAGCAGGGATGGGAGGAGCCGTGGTGGAGTGCTGAGCTACCCGACCAGCGCTGGCCACAGGTGGAGGGGACGTAGTGGAGAAGGCAAGAGCCAGCACAACTGGGAGGGCTTTGTAGTGGAGCTGTGAACCAGGGCCATGAGCCTAGTTCCCATGCCTACCCCCGGATCATTTGACGGCATCAGTGTTGTAATGTCCCAGTCCAGTGCAGTTGCGGTGGTGGTGGTGACCGGTGCCCCCACATCCAGCTCTCATTCGAGGGAAAGGCCACTTACATCAGCAGCTGGATCCTCCGAGCGTAGCGGCACAGTGCTAGCATGCATTGAGGCCAACCAGGGAAGGGTGGCCTCAGAGGCCGAGACCATCAGAGACACCAGGGAGGAGGGCAATCGGGCGGGCGGGACAGCAAGACTGGGGGCCTGCATGTTTTGCCTGGGCAGCAGCTATGAAGACAAAGCTCTCGATTTGCTGATCTTTTTTCCAAAGCTCTGACTTTAGGCGGTGGATATCCTCCCTTAACTGTGAGTACTGAAGTTTGCAGTTTAAAGGGGCAATTCACTGAATTTAAATGTCAAAAAAGTATTTTTGCTAGTCATGAGGAGTACTACTCAACCTGTGAAAACAGTTGTATAATGTCTTCTGTGGCTCTAGAGGAGCTTTGAAAAAATAACCCTGATGATGTCATAGTGATGTCATCAGGGTTATCTCAGTTTAGACTTGGAGACTACACATTTTTAACAGAAACCTTAGTTTTCTTTTGTAGTTTGATCCATACTAGGGACTAAGTTTTGTTTTGGATATCTTAGCCTCTGCTGTTTGATCATTCTTTTAACAATTTGTCTCTGCCAAGTCAACAATTTAATGGACGTGCACAGACGTGCAATGGAGTGTAATGTAATGGAGCCAGTAAAGCCATTCACAGCTATTTCATATCTTATGCTGTGGCTGTGTAGTAACAGTCTGGATGAAGTTTCAAAATTGTGAAACTTGAGTTCAAATTAGTTCAAAGTATTTTTCTACAGCATTCAACATTCATAACTAAATAAAGAACAATCAAAGAAAAAAACATTCTTAGGTACAATTATTAAGAGTTTAACTAGCTAATCTGCTACATCAGGACTGTGTTGGTGTGCTTAAATCAGATGTGATTGACAGTGCTGGCAACATAAGCAAACAACCCCACAACTATTGCTGAACTCTGATTGTTTCACTGAAATATGTAACATGACCTTTGTGGTGGAAATTTCTGTTCATAAAGAGTACAAACACAAGAACTGTCTTTGTGGAAGTTTATTCAAGCATTTGCAAATGGACTCACAGCATACAGAGATCGAGATCTTCACAACAAAGAGCAAAGAGCTCTCTCTGTGTCTGTTTTTTATACACCAAGCAAGCCTTTAAGGGGGTGGGGGTTGTTACACAACAGGGTTGCGGCTAGAACCAGTAACCTGCAAACGCATCGCCTTGACCGGATGTTCCTGTTTTCTAGGGACCCACAGTTACCAGAGCAGGGTGCAGAGGAACTCTGCAGCAACAAACCCAAAGAGTTTCCCCTCGGGGATCAATAAAGTATTTCTGATTCTGATTCCCCTGTCTGGTGCTTTCTACATTTCGTAACAGGGTGCAAAGCAAGGTCAAGCAGTTTTCTCAAGATAATGAATGAAATTAGTCACAATATGTAACAATTGCACTCTTCACTACTCGGGAAGTTGATTAAGAAATCAATGATAGCAAAAGAGTTCTACTCCAGTTCTTTTTCACAAATCTCTCATTCATCTCTGTTCATATAAGTGTTAATAAATGTCTAGCCACTGCCATGTTTTAAGAAGCTTTATTATAGACAACAAATGAGGAAAATTGATGAATTTAAATATTCACATACTCCCCCTGAATAAATAACAATTATTTAATCAGAATCAGAAATACTTTATTGATCCCTGAGGGGAAACTCTTTTGTTACAGCAGCTCACCTTTATGTCAGTGCACACAGGAATAGTACTAGCAAAAAATATAATACACTATAATACAGGTCAGAAAATAAATTAAGTACAAAGTGGGTATAAGTATAAAATAAAATTAGTGTGAAGTGGGTTTACCGGTTGATGATAATAATACGGTATAAGGTAATAGTGCATGAACTGTCAAGTTAAGTGTAGCTTATTAAGGTTATAACGAGACAGAGGACATTGTACAGCAGTAATAGAGGTATGAGTAATATCAATATCAATAAATAGGGAATTTTAAACTAAAATATTGCACAGGAGTATTACACAGAATATTGCACAATTATGTCACGTATTGCAGAGATGTAATGATCAATGTCAAGTTTAATGACTTAGGGTCATACAGACTAACACTTAGAGGGAGGAGTTAAAGAGTTTGATGGCCACAGGCAGGAATGTCTTCCTGTGGCGCTCTGTGGTACTTTTTGGAGGGATGAGTCTTCCGCTGAAGGTACTCCTTTGCTTGACCAGCACGCCATGGAGTGGGTGGGAGACACTGTCCAAGATGGCATGTAGTTTGGCCAACATCCTCCTCTCTGACACCACCGACAGAGAGTCCAGCTCCACCCCCACAATGTCACTGGCCTTACGGATCAGTTTGTTGAGCCTGTTAGCGTCCGCTACCCTCAGCCTGCTGCCCCAGCATGCAACAGCATACAGGATAGCACTGGCCACCACAGACTCATAAAACATCTGAAACCACTAATTGTTTTAATTATTATATTATTATAGACAACTGTTTATATGTCAATTTTTATCATCTTCAATCTTTGTTTATTCATTAGTGTATAGCTTAATTTTAGTTATTTATTAATTTAATAATTTAAGAGCCATATATATACACCAACACTTTCAAGAGCTATAATTTAATGTTCTGTGCCTCTCGATGTGTATTTTCTTTCTCCTGCAGCTCCACACAGACATGGACCATGGAGACAATGCAGTCAAGTACACTCTGTCAGGAGAAGGAGCTGGGTCCATCTTCACCATTGATCAAATTACAGGAGATATACATGCACTGGTGGGGCTTGACAGGTAAGCACTCATCAATAATAGTAACAATACAGCATATACTGTCTAAAGTGCAATGTTCAGCTTCTAACAGAGAAATAACTGGCATATATTAAACACAGATTGATCTACATTACAGAAATATGACTGATTGCATATTGTATCTTGAAGTTCACTGAAGCTGCTGATAAAGGAATTAGTATCAAAAATGTATCCCTGTTTATTATATGGTAATCATCACAAGACTAAAAACAGCACATGATGCTCTTAGTCTTGGAATGGGTTATTAGCAATTTTGTAGGTCACTGTGAATTATTCTGATTACAATAGGTGGGTTTCCATCCAACTGTTTTTATGTGCATGTGTTAAATTTGCACATAAAAAACCCTGACTGGAAACACCAAAAATTTCTAAAAATCTCAAAATATCACAAAAACGTTTTTACACTTGACTGAAGTGGAAAAGTTGGTGCATTGATAAAAGCAAAATGCAACAAAGTGCAATGGAAACAGACTTAAATGAAATGAATAAATTATGACATGCATAAAGCTTAAATGTCCACTGAAGCTTCTGCTCCACTGAAAAGACGAAAATAGCAGCAGATGAAAACATAATACCTGTGTGGAGCAATAAGAAGACTGTAATCTTCCTCAAATGAATACACAAAAATTAGCAGCTCAACTTTTGCTTCAATGCAATGCAAAGTCATCCACCAAGGTGCTGCATTGGTCAATCAAATATGAGTATGCTTTCCTGGTAGATTACTTTGTAATATAAAGGCACAATTGTACAGTTTACCTCACGATTGGCCTCGCCTTCCAGCATCATACTTAAACATCTCATGACATGAGACGTCCACAGCCCCTTGCATTGTGAGAGTTTACTGAAGGTACTTAAATCAAATCTAAAATGAACCTAGTGATTCGAGTCCAGGAGACCATATTTAAAGCATCATCAAATCATCAATGCAATTTTTTTGCATTAAATATGCAAAATAATACATAGTAGCTGCCCATATTTGCTCACTTTTTCTGTCTTTTAAACAAAGGTAATACAAGCTGCAATTAAATAATGAGCATGTATGTTGTACAGTTAACCTTTTTTATTTTGCAAATTGAAATCATTTAGCCAGCTGGTACAATAAAGCTAACATCAGCGAGTTATGCATGTTGATGGAGTGTTACTTGATGTTATTCCTGTGGACAGCTGCTGTATAATTTACAGATTAACAAGATTATAAACTAAAACAATGAGCTAATGGGAAACAGGTGAAGGCAGATGACAAGTTGCCATGTGAGGAATAGAGGCGGGAAACTCACGACACGTCTTGTCAATGTTGTTACGGCCGTGACAGTGAGTCTGTAATTCCTAGTGCTTCCAGTTGTTTTTCCCTATTCCGTGTCTTTTTTCTGTTCGTCTCTGTGTGTGTGTGTGTCT
Source organism: Siniperca scherzeri (assembly GCA_027580175.1). Lineage (NCBI taxonomy): Eukaryota > Metazoa > Chordata > Actinopteri > Centrarchiformes > Sinipercidae > Siniperca > Siniperca scherzeri. Next base: position 3,907,179 of record CM050857.1, read on the forward strand.
GTTGGCATAGGCGTGGCTGCTCCTCTCGTATCTTTCTACTGGCTCTCGGCTCCACTGCTCTCACTCACCTGGTGTTCATCTTCCCCACCACCCCACCCAGTCTACATACCTGCCTCCTATCAGCTCATCTCCTGCAGTATATATACTTTGGCTCTTCATTCACTCATTGCTAGAATGTTGTTTCAACCTCCATGGATCACTGCTTGCTTGCCTCCCTCCTTCCTTCCTTCCCATTTGGTTCTGCCTGCCTGCCAGCCACGCATCCCTCTGCCATGCCACCTCCACCACCATTACCTCCACTTCCTCCCAGCCTGCTCTGGATTCCAAACCCTGGCTTTCCTCCCCTATCATTTCCCTATTTATTAATAAACCTTTTTATCTTCATATCCCTTGTCTGAGTCCAGTGTTTGAGTCCAGCCTTATAGTAAATCGTAATAGAACAATCTGGCCACTATGGACTCAGCAGAATCAAACTCCCCCTCCTCCACCACTGACGATCTCCACCATCACCAGCCAATGCATCCTCGTGAGGCAGCACAACCAAGTCCTCCGTGAGGTTATGGGAACTCTCAGAACCCTTTCCACCAGTGTTCATCGGATCGGAACCCTGGTCAAGCTCCTCTCCACTCCGCCTTCCCTCTCTCCTCCTCAGCCTGCCATCCAGCCCAGTCTCCTTGCCCCAGTATCTCCACCTGCCTCACAGCCCAGAGGGCCACACATCCCTTCCCCAGAGCGCTATTCAGGTGATTTAGGCACATGTAGAGCCTTTTTGGTGCAGTGTGGCTTAGTGTTTGACCAACAGCCACTCACTTACAGCACTGGGTAAGTGAGGGTCCAGAATAGCATATGTTATGGGATTATTAAAGGGCAGTGCTTTAGACTGGGCTAAAGTGGTTAGGGGAGGTAAGGCTAGCTCTAGTTGGTCATATTGTGATTTTGTTTCTGAAATGAAGAAAGTGTTTGATCACCCTGTTGAGTTCAGGACTAGGAGCTGCTGACTCAGGGTGGAAAAACAAGGCTCTACTGGGGATTTTTCTAAGAGGGCTTAGTGAACAAGTGAAGGATGAGTTAGCAATTTGTGACGATCCAGCCAGCCTAGATGCGTTTATTTCCCTAGCAATTAAGCTAGATAACCGGTCTCCCAGGCCAAAAATGACCTTTTTATTATTGTTACAAAACCTTTTTTCTGACCTGAAACCTCTGTGAGTTAGGTTTATGGACAGATCCCAGTCACAATATGGTCAGAAAAACACTGCATAGTTAAATTTGGTTAAATTAAAAGAACAACTGTTGGGGCATGAACCATAGTTTCCTGCGTTAAAGTCACAAGCCCTGTTAAATCAGCCATCCACTCCTTCCTTTTCTCTAAGACATTTTTGTGATAAGATAACAACATCAAGCTACTTCTGCCTTTGCTTTGCTTACAGACAAATGTAATTATTCATAAATATAGGTCATTTTAAGTGTTTGAACACCATTGAAGAATGACAGATGCTGTTATTTTTCTGTTTATGCAGTCAATATTCAATACTCACTATACAGGGAATTACATATGTAGTGGAGTATATACAGTATGTAACTATAATATGTTGCTGTAATATATGTATCATTGAGTATATTGTATAGTATATTGGGATTTACAATGGTTATCAGAATTATCAAAGATAATCACAGTCCTCATGGGCTCCTCTCTTCTTAAAGAAGAGAAATGATAGCCAATTAATTGATTGAGTCTCATAAAATACACTAAACTATCAATTTAGAACTCAGATTAATAATTAAATTAATACATATAACCAGGATTACCACCAATAGCTAGTAGGTTGAAGGATTTGGAGTTCAACATAGAAGAGGTTGGCATATTACTCACTCTTGTGAAACATTAAAGAAGCCAGCATAATTATGCACAAGCATAATTAGATAGTAAAGCAACAACACACATGAAGACTCACTCCAAATACACTAGACTACAGAACAAAGGGGCGTGTGTGTGTGTGTGCGTGCGTGCGCGAAAGGGAATGTATGTATGTTTCTTTGTTCTGCCTCCATATGTCTCGTGTGCACAAGCATGAACCTTACGTGGTAAGAAACAAAGTTACTCTCCACTGTGTGTGGTTGTGTTTAAGTCAAATTAGAGGTATACAGTATGTGTGCGGTCTGTTTTATGATAACGGTGCCAAGTTAAAAGGAGTTAGTTAGCATGCAAAGACTCTGTCTGTGTGGAGCATGACATAACTAACATCAACTTAGCATGTGGCTACCAAATTAACCTAACAGATAAACACGTCATAACAACAAAACCTCAGAAAAACACATCAGTACATGTACATCATTAACTAAACAGCCAAGTACAGTTACTGTCTATGCTATATACAGTTGTTACGTTATCTGTCCGTGGGAGGGAAAGAGAGGTGGCTTTGATGCTACTGTTAGCTGGTGGTTAGTGTGTTGTAGAATAGCCAAGCTGGGAAGAATTGTGGTTCCGCTATGGAAGCGTCTTTTGCTGTGCAGTGTCTGCTTGTGGAGATCGGAGGAAACCGGTCGCTCCGCCTATGGTTGTCCTTACAGAGTTAAAAGCTCGGTGTTAACTTGCTTCGTGATCCTGTTAGCATGTGAAGTTAGCTGGCAGGCTTTGTGTGTGTGGCAGCCGTTGGCGCTAAACTTTGTTGCAGAGATCTAGCAAGCTCTTGTGTCGCTGCAGTAAGAGCAGACTTCGGTTCTGCTGCGTGTTTCTGCTCCAAGCAGATTACACGGCAGTGGTAGCAGACAACCGTCTGCTGTGTGCTGGAGGTGAAGCCAGGAGGGAAGAGTTCAGTTGGGTATCTGGTAGTGAGCAGGCCACGCTGAGAGGGAGACAGCCATGGCTGTCCACCTCAAAGAAGGATTCCAGGAGACAGAGACAGAACAAATGATCACTGACCTTTTTATTGACCTGGTGACAGGTCACAGGTCAGACTGGCTAATGCTACGTTAAATGGCTCTCAGGATTATGGGACAAAAGAGAATGCAGTCTGAACAAAAGTTCAGTTAACAATCACCCAAATGAATAAATTAATCTGTGGAGTCCCAAGAATATTGTCTGTCAGATGACAAATTCAAAACAACATTTTTAACACTACTTCAACTTAAAGTTCAACTCACCCAGTGAGTGCACATCACCCATATAATCGCTGTACACTACAAGTCAGTATAACAACAAATACACACACATAGACACGCACTCACACACACATACACAGGTAATAATTTTAATATGACAACAAGGTTGAGGTTAGTAATTGTAAAAACAGAGACAATATAACCGTAACGTCGTCAGACCCCTCCTGGACCCCCTTCAGTTCGCCTACCAGCCCCGGCTGGGAGTTGAGGATGCCATCATCTTCCTGCTGAACCACATCCACACCCACTTGGACAAGCCGACAAGCACGGTGAGGATCATGTTTTTTGACTTCTCCAGTGCTTTCAACACCATCCGGCCAGCCCTGCTGGGTGAGAAGCTGGCAGCGATGCAGGTGGATGCCCCCCTCGTGTCCTGGATTGTTGATTACCTGACTGGCAGACCACAGCATGTGTGTGTGCAGCACTGTGTGTCAGACAGTGTGGTCAGCAACACTGGGGCCCCTCAGGGGACTGTCCTCTCTCCCTTCCTCTTCACCATCTACACCACGGACTTCAGCCACCACACAGAGTCCTGCCACCTTCAGAAGTTTTCTGATGACTCTGCTGTGGTGGGAAGTATCATCGGTGGTGATGAGACTGAGTACAGGGCTGTGGTGGGGAACTTTGTCTCATGGTGTGAGCAGAACCATCTGCAGCTCAATGCGTCAAAGTCTAAGGAGCTGGTTGTAGACCTACGAAGGGCCAAGGCACCAGTGACCCCGGTTTCCATCCAGGGGGTCAGTGTGGACATTTTAGAGGATTACAAGTACCTGGGAGTACACATGGACAATAAACTGGACTGGGCTAAGAACACTCAAGCTCTTTACAGGAAGGGCCAGAGCCGCCTCTATTTTCTGAGGAGGCTGAGGTCCTTCAACATCTGCCAGACAATGCTGAAGATGTTTTATGAGTCTGTGGTGGCCAGTGCTATCCTGTATGCTGTTGCATGCTGGTGCAGCAGGTTGAGGGTAGCGGACGCTAACGGACTCAACAAACTGATCCGTAAGGCCAGTGACATTGTGGGGGTGGAGCTGGACTCTCTGTTGGTGGTGTCAGAGAGGAGGATGCTGGCCAAACTACATGCCATCTTGGACAGTGTCTCCCACCCACTCCATGACGTGCTGGTCAAGCAAAGGAGTACCTTCAGTGGAAGACTCATCCCCCCCAAAAAGCACCACAGAGCGTCACAGCAAGTCATTCCTGCCTGTGGCCATCAAACTCTTTAACTCCTCTCTCTAAGTGTTAGACTATATGACCCTAAGTCATTAAACTTGACATTGGACCATTAACATCACTGCAAAATTTGAAATAATTGTGCAATATTCTGTGTTAATACTGCTGTGCAATATACTCTTTTCAGTTTAAAATTCCCTATTTATTGATATTTATTCATACTTCTATTACTACTGTGCAATATCCACCGTCTCATTATAATCTTAATAGGCTACACTTAACTTGACAGTTCATGCACTATTACTTACTACTTACATTATTACATTGTATACATACTTATCATCAACCGGTAAATCCACTTTGTACTTTACACTTATTTTAATTTTATACTTATACCCTATTGGTACTTAATTTATCTTACCTGTATTATAGTATATTATATTTTTTGCTTAGTACTTCTATTCCTGTGTGCACTGACGTGATAGTGAGCTGCTGTAACAAAAGAGTTTCCCCTCGGGGATCAATAAAGTATTTCTTTTTCTGAATCTGATTTCTGCCTCCGGAGCTGCAGAGACTGGATCTGTGGTTGTGGGCCACTTGCTGCTCCTGTGTTCCTGCTTGACAACTGCTACTACAGGGTTGGGGTAGCTACTTTGTGAAGGAGGAAAAACAGTCTGTGATTTGGGTTCCAGCTGGTGAAATGAGAGATTATAATGAATAGAAAAAGATGTGTTTTCAGCCTGGATTTCAAAGTATCAACAGAGCTTGCCTCCCGAATGTGCAGTGGTAGATTATTCTAGAGAAGTGGAGCTCGGTGGGCAAAGGCTCGACCACCAAAAAAGTTCTTATTATATTGAGGAATAGTTAGATAACTGGCATCAAGAGAATGTAAAGGACATGATGGAATATATTGAGAAATAAGGCTGGAGCTCTTGGTGAACCTGTAGCCAATGTAGAGACATCACTACCGGTGTAAAATGATCCAACTTCTTTGATCTTGTGAGGACTCTGGCAGCTGCATTCTGGACCAGTAGGAGACATTTTGTTGCTGTCTTAGGTAGGCCAGAGAAAAGTGCATTACAGTAGTCTATTCTAGATGTTATGAAAGCATGTACAAGGATTTCAGCGTCTGATTTTGATCAAATGGGCTGAATTTGGGCTATTTTACAAGGTGGAAGAAGGCAGTTTGTATTATATACTTGATGTGTGGCTCAAATGTAAGAGATGGATTGAATACTTAGCTGGGTCTGTGAAATTGATGTGAAGCCATCAAGGATAATGGAAAAATCTGTAAGAAGTTGAAGCACTTTGAGTAGTCGGAAAAGACTAGAAAGGCGCTATATAAGTACATTCCATTTACCATTTAGGCCTGGCGGAATACTTCTAATGTTGTATTGTGCCTTTTTTTTTCTCTCCAAATTTCAGCATGATCTGACTGACTGCTTGAATAGAATAATTGAATGGGGTAAAGTTGGGTGAGGAGAATTTTCTAACCTGAAATGGGAGCTACAGAGTCGAGCGCACCTAGTAAGGTGCTATTTAGTTTATTTGTTAAGCTATCCAGAGAGCCAGTGTAATTACTCAATTTTGTGAGAGCATCAGGAAGGGATGATTCTGCTCTGGCTGATGTATTAACACAGCTCTTTTTGGGAGGGCAGCGATATGAGAAATGAACATTAAATTGAATCAGAGAGTGATGGGATAATGATGGAGCAGAGGAGGAGACTGAAAGATCAGTGACAGAAACACCACGGAGTAAAAGTAAACCAATGGTGTGACCACTGCTGTGTGTGGGTTTGGAGACAGCCATATGTAATCAATGATTGTTGTGAAGACTCGGTTTAGTGCGTGTGATGTGACGTTAAAATTAATATTAAAATCTACAATTATGAGGTCGGCACGGGTCACAAGATCTGAGATAAACTCGAGAAACTTCGTCCAGGAATTGTGAGTAGGCTCCAGGGGTACGATGTAGGACAGCAACGTAGAAAGACAGGAAGTTTGTTAGGCGAGGGTGGAGAGAAGGACATTAAAATCACCTCAAATGATGAGAATTGAATGTTAGTTCTGGGATGAAAAGAGTAATTGGGGTTGTAAATTAGTGCAACACCTTTTTTGTTGGCACGGGTGGTATGGGAGTATAGAAAATTAGGTGGTGACGCTTCAGCCAAAGGTAATGCGTTATCTGTGGATAGCCAAGAGTCCAAAAATATTAAAATCATGTTCAAGGATTAGATCATGAATTAAAAGTGCTTTGGAGCCTAATGATCTAATGTTAATAAAGCCAATTTTGAGACAGGTATTGCTGTTAAACAGGTGTAACCTTCCCAGGATTCAAGTTGTGCATATTCTGTTGGTTTCTCTTTGAATGGGATTTTCTCTTTTGGATGAGGGTAGTATGGTGTCCCTGAGGGTCAAACACAATGACATTCCACAAAACACAATGACATTCCACAAAACACAATGACATTCCACAAAACACAACAACATTTCAGAAAACACAACAACATTTCACAAAGCAAAACATTTCACAAAACACGACATTTCAGATTACAGAAAAGGAAGGACAACACTTCTTGTGTGATTGGACATAACCCAAGTCCCTGGCGACAGTTCGATGTAACTTCCTGTTTGTCTAGCCTAGCCTAGCCTGCTACTCTCAGCAGTGTCTTTGCACAAATCTTAAACTAAGTTTGAAAGGATTGAAGAGGAGATTGAAATCATAAGAGAATATTTTAACAAAGGACATGATGTAGCCTAATTCTTGATATGCGTTCAACATATCATGATATTAAAATGTCCCAGGGAACCTGGAAGCTCGCTTGAAAGAATTAGGACTGAGGAGACGGGGCGGCTAGCCTACTCTTTAACATCATAGCACGGACCTGGCACGGACAGATGTTTCGATACAGAACTGGCTGACTTTAAAGCAGAAACATGGCCACTGTGTTAAAAGGGAGATGGTAATGTGAACTTCGTGAACTGAACCCACATGGAACTTTGTCGCAGACACACTGTAGTCATATAGATGGGTAAATGACAAATTAAAACCGTTTGGATGGGTTCTCCTGCAGAATCATGTGGCTACAACAACCCCTCAGGGCCACCATAGGGTAGGGATGTAGAATACTTCATTACCTTGATTCACAGAAAAGCAATTTGGAACAAAACGAATGTCATGAGAGAGTCCATACCCATTAAAATGGACCTGCAACGTTGGGACTATGAGATAACCACTCCTGTGAAGTAATATGATTATGGGAAGGGGGGGAAATGCAGAGAATAGACTTATGGTACCTGTATGGGACATGGACTTTCTCAGATGCAGGAAGGTCATTCTTCTCATAAAGAAGTCATCAAATTTATTTTTTTTATTTTTTGCATTAGATGGTAATCTCCTATATATGATATACAGTAATACTCACTACTTGAGATTAACACTACAAAATGGTGAACACACTATAAGGTCCACTTTATAAGTGGACTTTATAGTTAACCGTAACCACTGTCATAAACAGCCACAGAGACTCTGAGAGAGAGAAGAAGGAGAGGAGGAGGAAGAGGAGTGAGAAATACCATGTTACAGATGTCTTAAAGCCTGACTACATAATCATAATGTAGTCTCTGTTGATTAGACTTATTAACATTAGTGTATTTTATGTGTTATGTAATATGTTTTACAGGGAGGGAAAGTCCTACTACACACTGAAGGCCCAGGCTGTTGACATCCACACAGGCCTCCCCCTTGAGCCAGAGTCTGAGTTCATCATCAAGGTACAGGACATCAACGACAATAAGCCACAATTTCCTGATGGTCCCTACAGCGCCAGTGTCCCTGAAATGTCTCCAACAGGTAGGACTGCTGGAGGTTGAGTCACTAGTTATATTACCTCACCTGACTTTCTTAAGGCTTTCTGGCAGCCCTGTGTATCTCATACCAACGCTAAAGGGTACCTTGTGCATCTGTATACAACGCAGAGGGGCGTGACAAAACGTCATATTTGTTGCCCTGGGAATGAGAACAGGCTACCCCATTTCCACCTGGTGTTAACATGTAATCTGTATCTGGATAATTTGGATAAATAAAAACATTTTTAATGAAGGTGTAATACATGCAGAAATCATCGGAATATGATTCAAACAGCCAGACCACATCTGGAGGTGGTGTGGATCTCAGGCAAGTGTAAATGATATCTATAGTTTAACCACATTCTTATGAAAAAAAATCTGCCCAACATGTTGAAAGGTCACCTAACTTCACCTCTTCCTGCTATCTTTAGAGTTTCCCCTCTGGGATCAATAAAGTATTTCTGATTCTGATATCTTTAGCTGTCTGCCAAAAAGCAACAGACAAGCCCTTCATCTGCAAGCAAGTAAAAATAAGTAGAGCCCAAACAGCAGCATTGCTTCTTTTGACTTGAGAAGCACCATGTTTGTTGACAAGTTCACCACCCTGCCTATTGAGATTTTAACACAATGCAGACAAAATCAAGATTACAGATAGCAAATTAATACCAGGTGGAAATCGAATGTATGAGTTGTGGAAATCTGCCCAGTAGATTTTGATGATTTTTGTGAGAAAATTAAGCAACAAAAAACCCACCAACTTTCATTTGCTGTGCAAAAGTATAACATTTCACATCAAGATGACACCAGAGGAAAGAAGCATTCATTTTTCTCAGAGTAAATCTTGGCAATCTGGCAGTTTGTAACATCACGCCAGCAGAGTGAGCCCACTCCCGAGTATTGACTGTTTGTGGGACATTTAAGCATAGCTCGGCTATCAGGCCATTGCGAAGTATTGCCAGTTTACCTGGCTTACTGAGCATTTGTTAATCATTGTCTTGCTTATCCTGTGTATGACCATTGCCTGTGTAGTTTCTGCCTCCTGGATTACCCCTTTGATCTGTCACCTGGATTGGACTGCCTTACTGTGTATCTACCTCTGCCTGTCTCACGTTTATGCTATCGGCCTGCCAACTTGGACTTGTTTGCTGTGGACTTGATTAAACAACTGCATATGGATTTGAACGCCGCCTTTGCCTCATTACATAATACTTCGCCTTCGATGAATCCAGCAGAAGTTGCTAATCTACAGGCCGCTTTCGCTTATCAAAGCAACATCCACAAGGAATACCAAAAACAACTGGGCAAAGCACAAGTGGCTAATGACTATCTCACGCAGTATTTACAATCGCTACCACCAACTATGCCAAAGAAGGATGGAGGACTTCGACCTTGCATCGACTACAGAGGTTTGAACAATGTCACAATTAAATTCCGTTACCCACTACCACTAGTACCTGCAGCACTTTAACAGCTGAGGGAGGCAACAATTTACACCAAGTTAGACCTCAGGAGTGCATACAACCTCATCAGAATCTGAGAAGGTGATGAGTGTAAAACAGCATTTCTGACCACCAGGGGGCACTATGAATACCAGGTTATGCCATATGGACTGGCCAATGCACCGGCAGTCTTCCAGTCGTTCATCAATGAGATCTTCAGGGACATCTTGAACAAGTACGTAGTGGCATAAATTGATGATATCCTTATCTACTCGAAGTCGGAAGATGAACACAAGGATCATGTCAAGACTGTATTATCAAGACTGAAAAATCAACTTTATGTGAAAGCCAAGAAGTGTGAATTCCATGTCCAGGAAACCTCATTTCTGGGATACAACATCAGCCATCAAGGTGTAGAAATGGACAACTCCAAAATCACAGCAGTTACTGAATGGCCACAACCAACCACAGTCAAAGAACTTCAGCGTTTCTTAGGATTTGCTAATTTCTACCGACGCTTCATCCGTAACTACAGCATTACAGCATCACCACTGACATCCCTGCTGAAAGGTAAACCGTCAAAATGAAAATGGACTGAAAGTGCCACCCAAGCCTTCACTGAACTAAAGAGCAGCTTCACGACAGCACCCATCCTCGAACATCCAGATCCTAACCTACCGTTTGTCGTAGAAATCGACGCTTCAGACAGTGGAATTGGTGCGGTACTCTCTCAACGCCACGGACAACCAGGCAAGCTCTATCCATGTGCATATATTTCCAGGAAACTCACTGATGCTGAACGTAACTATGATGTTGGCAATAAAGAACTTCTAGCTATGAAAGCTGCAATCGAAGAATGGAGACACCCACCCATTTCAGGTCATCTAGAATCTTGAATGCACCAAGAGTGCGAAGAGACTAAACTAACTAAACTAAAAAGCACGCTGGTCGCTTTTCTTTACAAGGTTCCAGTTTACTGTAACTTACTGTCTAGGCAGCAAGAACAGCAAGGTTGATGCACTTTCCAGGCGACACAATCATCCGCAAGCAGAATCCACACCTGAGTCCATCCTGCCCCCATCAGTTATCGTTGCACCCGTTGCATGAGATTTGTTGGACGAGAGCCAAAGAGAGCAACGGAATGAACCAACACCACACGGTTGTCTTCCCCACAAGCACTATGTTCCTGTAAATCTTCGAATAAGGGTCATGCAGTGGGTCCATACATCACTCTGCTCAGGCCATCCAGGTATCTCAAGAACACTCCATCTCACACAAAAGTCATTCTGGTGGCCATCCATGGTTAAAGATATGGCTAACTATGTCAAGTCCTGTTCAGTCTGTGCCCAGTCCAAAACACCGAAAGAGTTACCGTCTGGTTTGCTACAACCCTTGCCCATCCCCCAGCGACCCAGGTCACACCTTTCAATAGATTTTGTCACCGATCTACCCCCATCAAACGAATTCACAACAATCCTAGTGATCACTGACCGTTTCTCAAAAGCTTGCCGTTTAATACCTCTGAAAGGCCTCCCCACTGCCATGGAAACCGCTCAAGCACTTTTCCAACATGTTTTCAGAGTTTGTGGCATACCTGAAGATGTTGTTTGAGATAGAGGAACACAATTCACCTCACGAGTATGTAGGGCCTTTGAGATTGGCAGATATCTACGGTCATACTGCAGTCATGAACAGCATCGCTGGTCTGAGTTCCTACCATGGGCAGAGTATGCACAGAACTCTTTAAAATATTCATCCACTGGTCTTACCCCATTTCAATGTGTGCTGGGATACCAACCCCCCATGTTCCCGTAGTCCGAAGAACTGTCTATGGTACCTGCAGTCGATGACTAGATTTGTCATAGTGAGAGGGTATGGGACAGTGCTCATGTACGTCTGCAAAGGGCTATCAGGAACCAGGAACCATTTATTTTGTACAATTGTAGCATTAGATGAAAGGTCACAGGCATCAGGATTCATCCTCATGGGACCTTATAATAAATATGATATAATAAATTGAATAGCACCTGGCCAGTAATTGTTGAGATATCCTACTTTGGCATGTGTTGGATGGACTGAAGAGATTATCAAATGACATCATCATCCTTAGGGATCAACACTAGAGGGAAAAAATGGTAAACAATGAAAAAACAAATGTAAAACAATTCAATTAAACAATTTGGAAACCAGACATTAATTTAAGTGCCTTAATAAATACTAAAAACAAGAAGCAAGCTGCAGAAGAATTATCAGCTTCAATGGTCAATATCTCTAATTGGTTAACAAGCTCATTTTTATAATAGATTCAAAACTCAAATTCAAAACACAAGTTAAAAAAGTTCTATTTGGCAAATTTGACACATTAGGAACAATTTAACTACCGAGGTCTCAAAGTTGTACATCAATGCCATGATTCTCCCACATATGAACTACTGTCTTACCAGCTGGACACAGACAGGCCAAAAGTCAAATTCATATCATCATTGTAAAATTTTAACTAAATATGATTTCTTAAACTGGGAAAACATGATCAAATTTGCAGATATTTTACTTGTGTATTAAATTTTTCTGGTCTGGCTCCCCCTCCACTCAATGAATTCATTGAACAAAATCAAAACAAAATCAAAACACTTCTACCAGAGCTACTACCAGAGGGGATTGTGAAATACTATATAGAAAAAGTACCTTTGGGCAGTCAGCCTTTTCCTATCAAGTGGCACATACCTGGAACACCATACCCACAGAACTAAGGAACAGCACATCTCTGTAACTCCTTCTCCATATCTATAAAACAGTGGTTAATGGACAATCAAACATACTATCATAATCTGGGGTGGTGGTTATGTCATGTGTGTTTTACTATTTGTTTGTGCTTATGTGCTTTTTTCTGTGCCTATGTGCTCTTGTATGTTTTCTTTTGATGTTTTTTTTAATATGCCATCAATCTACCAGGGACTACAGATGAAAATTTGCCTGTATGGCTAAATCTGGCACATTTACATGATGGATCGAAGTGCTTATGTTTAATTAATGTGCATTGTCCCTTTTTAAATAAAATAAACATAAATTCCTATACATCATTTTTATTTTCTAAGCTTTTTGGTTCAGCTCAGTTAAGTGTCACTTTGCAGTCTGCTTGGACATACTAAGTTGTAGCTGCTCCACACACAGACACACACGCACACAGCGCACTAAGCTAGACTTAGTGGCCCATCTGTCTGCTAAATACCGTTACTGAGAGGTAATTTAACAGTCAAGGTCTTTTGGCCTTAAGCTGTTAATGCTTCAGCTGAGGCCCAAAGTGTTCTGAGAGAACACAAGCTTGACTCCAGTATGTCTCTGTCGCAGTGAAATACAGCAACAAACTGTAGGGCGGATTAGCTATGGTAACGAACAGCACAAGTATCCATATGATATGAATCATGGCTTTTCACAGCTCCTGGTTGCACTGTTTTCTGTGGAGTTGTTAACTTCTCAGAGTTTTTGATATGCTTTGAATATTAACCTCACACTGCAGAGGTTTACTTATTTTGTTTGTGTCAAGAGCTGATACTTTCAAAAACATATGCATTTGAATTGTAGCTCTACAGCTCTGTGCTCTATTTTTCAACCTGGACCCTATTTTCCCATGTTTTTGTGTCTAAGTGACTAATGGGAACAATTTTGTGTCCGGTCTGTTATTGTGTTTAACCAAGTCTCGCTCAAGGAGAAGTCTCATTCTGAAATCTCGCAAGAGGTGACTTGTTGCAGGAAGTCAACGTGGCTTTTCGCCAAATCCCACCCTGTGTACAAACCACTACTGACGTTGAAGATAATATAATACAAATATAATCTTGGAAAATAGTAACATGGGGCACTGAATATGATGAATTTACTGTTTATCAGAGTGTTGTTGAGTAATGGGAAATGTTAATTCTGAAGGAATGAGTTAACAGTTTCCAGTTCCAGGCCCAGACCCAGACTGGTATCTCCCTGTTGATGGATGGTTTAAATATCACAACACAAAGTGACTGAGTAAGTGACTGAGTGGGTGACTCAGTTACTGCAGCTCATGTTTTTGTTCCCGTTTGTTGCATCTACTGGAAGTAACGTTATAGTTAATGTGAAATGCAGAAGCAAAAGCTTGTTAAACCATCCTTCGCCAGGGGGAAAAAGAGCCTCTTTCTATGAGACCGGTCACTTGACACCAGCCAGCTCACAAGCCTAGTAGACCAGCCAGCGCCACCCTCGGCAGGTCTTGGTCCGGTTGCTGGGTCCAGAGATTGGTGTGTTTACTAGGGAAACTGTCAACATAGTCCTTCACAATTAACATTTCCCATTACTCAGCAACACTCTGATAAACAGTAAATTGATCATATTCGGTGCCCCGTGACGCTACTTTCCAAGCTAACATAGCGGTCATATAATGGCAATAACGGCAGGTTGAAAAATACCAACTTTCCCTTTTGAAGGGACACTCCACCTATTTTACACATGAAGTTCAGTTTACTTGTCATGTGAAATTCTGCTGAACCTGTGAAAACAGTTAGGCCCTACTAGTTACAATTAGTTACATAATAGTATAATGTCTTCTGTGGCTCTGGAGAGAACTTCAATGATGTCATTGGGGGCATGAAGAAAAATGCGACTGAGTTGCAATATGGGAAATGTAGGATCCATAGTTTCTGGACCTTGAACCATACCAGGAGAGAGTCAAGATATTTCAGCCTCTGCTGCACAGATTTCAACCATTCTCTTTTTAAAGCTGTCTCATGTGATTCCCCCAACTTTAGGAATGTGCAATACTAAACTGCTGGAGTAGGCCTACCCTTTCAGCAAAAATGGATTGCTAAGGATAGTTGCAGGATGTCAGGAGCCCAGGTCAGGGCCGTTTAAGTCTGGACTCCTCTCCAACACTTTACCAATTACTCAGAGATTCAAGAGACCTAAATGAATCACTGGAGAAAGTCAGAGTTTGACGCGAACAGAGTTTATTTCTTTCACAAGAACAAACCCCAGAGTGCTTGCCGGAGACCCACTGATTTCAGAACCTCATGTCCTCACTGTTTTAATGGTATCAGGAAATTTACCAGCCCTCCTACCTGGGCATATGGGCTGAATCTAATGGCAGGCTGATAGTATCAGCTTTTCCTGGGTCAAAGCTGGGCCAAAGCTGATGGCTAGATAATGGTATGTCCAGACATGTTTTTTTTCACCATTATGTCCAGAGACCTGTGGACTATATTTTTTAAAACTTTAATACTTTTCACACATAACACACTTTATATGTTTTTAACATACTTTAGTCACACTCTATATATTTTAAAACCTACTTTTATCTTCAGTCAGTTATAAGTAACATCATACTTTATCTGGGCATGCAACATTAGTTTTCTGTGTAGATTCAACCAATATAATGAGCACATACATCAAAACATATTCATAACACATAGCACATCTAACAAGGACAAGTGATGTCATAAATGCAATTTACTACATCACTGAACATGCAGGTCATAGCATTTAACTCACATTCATTTTGATTAGAAAAATATATACAAGAAAAAAAACACAGGAAGTTCAACCTCATGGCGGTGATAGAGGAAAGGGACCTTTAAGAACAACTTCACTCAAGTTGTGAATCAGTGCATTGCTTGTACTTTTGTCTACTGTGGAGAACCAGGCAACATCACAGATCTTTGCAGGTGTTACAATAAATTACTAACACATGTAATCATGTGTTGGTATCTTACGCCAGTTACTTTTACGCCAGATATAATGGGACACACACCTTCCAAAAAGTTCAACTTTTGTCTTGTCAGTTAACAGAGTATTTTCCCAAAAGTCTTGGGGATCATCAAGACTTTTGGGAAAATACTTTGTGGACAAAAATTTAACTTTTCGGAAGGTGTGTGTCCCATTACATCTGGCGTAAAAGTAACACCGCATTTCAGAAAAAGAACATCATACCAACAGTAAAATATGGTGGTGGTAGTGTGATGGTCTGGGGCTCTTTTGCTGCTTCAGGACCTGGAAGACTTGCTGTGATAAATGGAACCATGAATTCTGCTGTCTACTAAAAACTCCTGAAGGAGAATGTCCGGCCGTCTGTTTGTGACCTCAAGCTGAAGCGAACTTGGGTTCTGCAGCAGGACAATGATCCAAAACACACCAGCAAGTCCACCTCTGACTGGCTGAAGACTTTGGAGTGGCTTAGTCAAAGTCCTGACCTGAATCCTATTGAGATGCTGTGGCATGACCTTAAAAAGGCAGTTCATGCTCGAAAACCCTCCAATGTGGCTGAATTACAATAATTCTGCAAAGTGGGCCAAAATTCCTCCACAGCACTGTAAAAGACTCATTGCAAGTTATCGCAACCGCTTGATTGCAGTTGTTGCTGCTAAGGGTGGCCCAACCAGTTATTAGGTTTAGGGGGCAATCACTATTTCACACAGGGCCTTGTAGGGTTGGATTTTGTTTTCCCTTAATAATAACAACCTTCATTTAAAAACTGAATTTTTTGTTTACTTGTGTTATCTTTGACTAATATTTAAATTTGTTTGATGATCTGAAACATTAAAGTGTGACAAACATGCAAAAAAATAAGAAATCAGGAAGGGGGCAAACACTTTTTCACACCACTGTGTGTGTGTGTGTATATATATATATATATATATATATATATATATATATATATATGATATATGATATATGATATATGATCAGATACCCTGCAGGAATAATAAGGTGGCCAAAGGAAGAGATACAGACCACAGACGTTAAGACACGAAAGCTCCTCACCATGCATGGAGGGTTCCATCCCAAATTCAGGACCCTGAGACTGTACGCTAGCTGTAAGGAAGGCGGCTGTGGACTAGTGAGTGTGAGAGCCACTATCCAGGATGAAACATCCAAGATCCACAAGTACATCAAAGATAAGGCAACAGATGACGTGCTCAGCGATTGTCTCAGGCAATGGGGAACAGAGGAAGAGGTGCTGGAGGAGGGACCATCATGGGAGGACAAACCCCTACATGGGATGTACCACCGGAACATAACTGAAGTGGCTGATATCAAGAAGTCCTACCAATGGCTAGAGCGGGCCGGACTGAAGGACAGCACAGAGGCACTCATCATGGCTGCACAGGAGCAGGCCCTGAGCACCAGAGCAATAGAGGCCCAGATCTACCACACCAGACAAGACCCAAGGTGTAGGCTGTGCAAAGAGGCCCCTGAGACAATCCAGCACATAACTGCAGGGTGTAAGATGCTGGCACGGAAAGCATACATGGAGCGCCATAACCAAGTAGCTGTCATAGTGTACAGGAACATCTGCACGGAGTATGGACTGGAAACCCCGAGGTCAAAGTGGGAAACACCTCCAAAGGTGGTAGAGAACAACCGAGCCAAGATCCTGTGGGACTTCCAGATTCAGACTGACAGAATGGTAATGGCGAACCAACCAGACATCGTGGTGGTGGACAAACAGCAGAGGAAAGCCATTGTGGTTGACGTGACAATACCAAGTGATGGCAACATCAGGAAAAAGGAACATGAGAAACTAGAGAAATACCAAGGGCTCAGAGAAGAGCTGGAGAAGGCTTGGAAGGTGAAGGCGACAGTGGTGCCCGTGGTCATCAGAGCACTCGGGGCAGTGACCCCCAAACTGGAGGAGTGGCTACAGCAGATCCCTGGAAGAACACCAGACATCTCGGTCCAGAAAAGTGCAGTACTAGGAACAGCAAAGATACTGCGCAGAACCCTCAAGCTCCCAGGCCTCTGGTAGAGGACCCGAGCTCGAAGGATGAGACCACCCGCGGAGGGTGAAGGACGAAGTTTTTTTTTTACACACACACACACTATTTTTTTGTGATTCAAGACACAATGTGCAAAGGATGTGGTGGCACACTTGCTGGCTGCACGGTGCATTCATGGCACATGTGGAAACAGGTTTAAGGGTCATGTAGCAATCATCACGTGACGGAAACATCTTTTAAAGTTGTACGAGGCCTCATAAACTCCTGTAATGATGGTTTTTAACTATCCATAACTGTAAATGATTTTGTCAGTCATGATTTATCATGATTCTTCCATGTCAATATTGTTTTAGGCAGCCACACATCTACCTATAGCAAGTCAAAATGCAAGCTTTCAGGTGTTACTTTTGCCAGAAAAGTTGGAAAGAACTTGTTGTACTCCTTTTACTACTTGCGCTAGACTGAATCAAGGTAACCATATTGAAACTGGCGTGCGTAAAACACTGTATTACTACACATTTTGATGCACTGATGACCAAGTAAGGGATCTCCAGGATCTGACACTGCATCAGCCAAGACTATCATGATAAAAATATCTCATCTCAAAATATCAATATTCATAGGTGTAATAACCTCTGTATCTCTACCTGTGTGTGTGTGTGTGTGTGTGTGTGTGTGTGTGTGTGTGTGTGTGTGTGTTTGTTCAGGAACCTATGTGACACAGGTGACAGCCACAGATGAAGATGACCCCACATATGGCCACAGCGCATGTATAGTCTACAGCATTGTTAACGGTCAGCCATACTTCTCTGTGGATCCCAAGACAGGTGAGAGTACAACAATCAGAATGAGAATCAGAAATACTTTATTGATCCCCGAGGGGAAACTCTTTTGTAACAGCAGCTCACTATCACGTCAGTGCACACAGGGATAGAAGTTCTAAGCAAATCAGAATATAATACACTATAATACAGGTAAGATAAATTAAGTACCAAGTGGATATAAGTATAAATTTAAAATAAGTGTAAAGTACAAAGTGGATTTACCGGTTGATGATAAGTATGTATACAATGTAATAATGTAAGTAGTAAGTAATAGTGCATGAACTGTCAAGTTAAGTGTAGCTTATTAAGATGATTATGAGACAGTGGATATTGCACAGCAGTAATAGAAGTATGAATAAATATCAATAAATAGGGAATTTTAAACTAAAAAGAATATATTGCACAGCAGTATTAAACACAGAATATTGCACAATTATTTCAAGTTTTGCAGTGATGTTAATGGTCCAATGTCCAGTTTAGTGACTTAGGGTCATACAGACTGACACTTAGAGGGAGGAGTTAAAGAGTTTGATGGCCACATGCAGAAATGACTTCCTGTAGCGCTCTGTGGTGCTTTTTGGGGGGATGAGTCTTCCACTGAAGGTACTCCTTTGTTTGACCAGCACATCATGGAGTGGGTGTCCAAGATAGCCTGTAGTTTGGCCAGCATTCTCCTCTCTGACACCACCGACAGAGTCCAGCTCCACCTCCAATGTCACTGGCTTTACAGATCAATTTGTTGAGCTTATTAGCATCCGCTACCCTCAGCCTGCTGCCCCAGCATGCAACAGCATACAGGATAGCACTGGCCACCACAGACTCATAAAACATCCTCAGCATTGTCTGGCAGATGTTGAAGGACCTCAGCCTCCTCAGAAAATAGAGGCGGCTCTTCCTGTAAAGAGCTTGAGTCTTCTTAGCCCAGTCCAGTTTATTGTCCATATGTAGTCCAAGGTACTTGTAGTCCTCAACAATATACACACTGACCCCCTGGATGGATTTTGTCCATTTGTGGTAGCTGAAGTCTGTGGTATAGATGGTGAAGAGTAAGGGAGAGAAGACAGTCCCCTGAGGGGCCCCAGTATTGCTGACCATACTGTCCGAAAGTAGTCCGAAACACTGTGCTGCAGACACACATGCTGTGGTCTGCCAGTCACGTAGTCAACAATCCAGGACAAGAGGGGGGCATCCACCTGCATCGCTGCCAGCTTCTCACCCAGCAGGGCTGGCCGGATGGTGTTGAAAGCACTAGAGAAGTCACAAATCATGATCCTCACCGTGCCTGCCGGCTTGTCCAGGTGGGTGTGGATGCGGTTCAGCAGGAAGATGATGGGCCGCAGCTGTTCTAGCACTAATCTCTCCAGGGTCTTCATTATGTGGGAGGTCAGTGGCATGGCATGGGAGAATTCACGTGGCAGATAATACGGCCGGAGTCCCACAGCTAACAGTTCAATGTCCGGGCTACAGATACTCGATAGTAATGTAACCAGGGTTACACCATCTGTTGTTGACCAGAACAGCAAGCCCGCCGCCTTTCCGCTTACCGCTCCCGGTGTGATCCCTCTAGGCTCGAACAGTCTGAAAGCCGTCGATGGAAACGTTATGATCCGGGATATCCTGGTGTAGCCGTGTCTCTGAGAAGCACATCAAACTACACTCACGGAACTTTGTCTAACTCCGGGCTAACGCCGTTAGCTCGTCCATTTTATTCACCAGTGATCTCACGTTGCCCATGACGAGAGAAGGCAGACACGGCTTAAATCTCTTGTTCTTAAGTCTCTTTTGTCTGGCTCCCCCTCTCTTCCCTCGCCGCTTCGTTCCACCTCTGCATCCTCGGTGTGTCCTCCTCCAGATCTCAGTGAGGACATTGGTTGTCCTGGGCGCCATGCCACTCAGCTTCAGCGTGATCAGCTGTTCCCTGGTGTAAACAATGCGGCCAGAGCCTTCAGCTATCAAGCTCCTCTTCTGTGGAATCAGGTCCCAGTTTGGGTTCGGGAAGCAGACACCATCTCCACATTTAAGAGTAGGCTTAAGACTTTCCTCTTTGATAAAGCTTATAATTAGGGCTGGCTTGGGTGAGTCCTGAACCATCCCTTAGTTACGCTGCTATAGGCCTAGACTGCTGGGAGACTTCACATGATGTGCCTCTTTCCTCTCTCCCTCTCCAACTGTATGCATTTTTATCCCATTACTGCATGTTACTAACTCAACATCGTCTCTCTATTATTACTAATTTATTAATATTAACGCTATAATTACTATTCTACTATATAAAAAAATAATAATAATTTTACGTGGTCTTTGCATTGTGCCTCCCTAACCCTATGCCCTTCCCCAAACCCTCCTCTCTCTCTCTCTCTCTCTCTCTCTCTCTCTCTCTGTGAAAACCTAACACGGCAGCGGCAGATGGCCGCCCACCATTGAGTCTGGTTCTGTCCAAGGTTTCTGCCTCTTAAAGGAAGTTTTTTCTTGCCACTGTCGCCAAATCCTTGCTCATGGTGGGATTTGTTGGGTCTCTGTAATTAATATTATAAAGAGTATGGTCTAGACCTGCTCTATAGGAAAAGCACAATGAGATAACTTCTGTTATGAATTGGCACTATATAAATAAAATTTAATTTAATTGAAGTACCGGGGACATTTTTTACCCTCCAAAAGGTCCCTGCTTGGGGGTTGGTTCTTTCAGAAGTACTGGGACTTTCGGGGTGGGGCTTGCTGCACTGAACATTTCTGATTGGTCGAGCTCCGACCAGCGGAGCAGCAGAGGTTTGACCATCTAGATCGATGCGTTACTGGATCACAGGCTGGCCTTCTCTGGTGCAGCGTCTCAGCTACTGCACTGTTGAAGCCGTGGTGGAAGACAGAAACGGATGACCACTGTTAACTTGTACATGTACCAGTCGATTGAAGGTAAATCACATACGGCCCACATGCTGCTTGTTAAATGCTATAACCGCTAACTGTTGTCATGCTATTGCTACCCTAACCAAAAGCTAATGTTAGCTACATGCTAATGCCAACCACTAATGTTAATGGTGTTCCTTAACACTAGAACGGCCGCGACGGTCATTTTGACCGTTTTGAAATTTATATGTGCAATAACTTTGTTGAATATAAAAATACAATCTTGTTGGTACCTGACTTTTCCTAAAACTATTTGTATTTTTATTTACAATAGGTTTTATATAAATTAAACAAAAGGCAAAGAAAATATGATCATTTTTACCTATTTCGGCCATACGCGGTCATATTGACCGCAGTGACTTTCGCGCTATTCTATTGTTCTATTGTGCTGGCCCCACAGCACACACGGCTCACGGCCTTGTTGTGTGTGTTTGACGATGGCATGCTGAAACACATCAGGGACTGCACTGTGGCTGAGGCACATCAGCACCGTAGTGACAGCTCATGACCTGACAATTTTGGCTAGCTGCGGATGTCCATTCAAAACCCATGCTGAACGGGGCTCCGTTTCTGGGAAAAGAGGAGACGCGGAGCAGAGGTCAGCTCGTGGGAGAAAGTGTGGAGCTGAAACTGGCGGTTATTCCTGGGGAAGGGAAGAAATATTACCAGATAATTTCTTCACTTCTCTGAAACTGGCCACCGCCTTACAGGCCAAGAAGACCAGCCTGGTTGGCACCCTGGGGAAAACTAAGCGTGAGTCGGCCCCTCCGAAAAGAGCAAGCGGAGCTGTTCAGCACATCGGTGTGCCATGTATAGATGCGACGCTCACCATCTACCAGGGAAAGCCGAGGAATAATGTGTTTGCTGAGCTCCGTACACACAAGCGTGGGCATCACCGACGGGCTGAAGGCAAAGCGGGAGTCGGTGACACTGGTGTGAATATAGCGTATGCAATAATTACGGTTTACTATATGCGATGATATGAATATTGATAAATGTATAATTAAAGTTTTTTAAATGTATATTTTGGTGTTATTTGTTTTTTAAAAGATATACTAACACAATAAATGCATTAATCTCCCATTTGGGTAATTTATCATTAGAGATTATAGAGTTTGGAATCTAGCGGTCAAAATGACCGCTTCCGGCAATTCTAGTAAGTTTGGAATTCTGGCACTTCTAGTGTTAAGAAAAGGGTTGGCTAAATGGATCGTACAAAATTATATCTTGTTAATGTCGTTGCAGTGTGTTACGGACAGAAGGGTAGGAGACACCAAGGTGGAGACAGAGATGGTTTTATTTCACCACAGCAATGAAAAACACAGTAAGTTGAGCAGTGGTGGGTGATGGAGTACAGATACTGTCCTTTCTAGACTGTAGTTGGAGTTTGGGAGCTGGAGCCACACACGCTGGAGACGTGAGAACACTTGACTGGAGAAAGGAAAACTGGAAAGGAAGCACACACTGGAATGGGAAAGGGTTGGAGTCCAAACGTTGTCTTCTTCATCGAGGATTAGCGTCCTTTGTATAAATGAGACCGGACAACTGGCTGAGGTGAGTAGGGTGCTCGTATACTGGTGGTGATGCGGTACTGATGGGTATCAGGTGTGTGTGATAGGGAACAGGTGTGTGATTAGAACTCTGGTGATGGAGTGCGCTGTGACTGGGTGATTGTGGAGCCTGGCGTGTCCGTGACAGTACTCCCCCCCCACCACCATGACGTCAGGGTCCTCGGCCCTCAGGTGCAGGCCGAGGACCCTGACGTCATGGTGGTCGTCCTCTTCCCCGGGGGGCAGGCCGAGTCGAATGGGCAGCGTGGAAGGCGTCGAGCAGAGAGGGGTCAAGCATGTCGTGTCTGACGTAGAAAAGGTTTCAGTCGTAGTCATCTGGACACTGTTTTCAGAATCAAGACGTTTCGGCTCCCATCCGGAAGTCGTTCACAATTGAGAATGACTTCCGGATGGGAGCCGAAACGCCTTGATTCTGAAAACAGTGTCCAGATGACTACGACTGAAACCTTTTCTACGATAGAACACTCCTGGACGAATGAGGGACTACACCGTCTCATGTCGTGTCTGGGTACCCATGACCTCTCCTCAGGACCGTAGCCCTCCCAGTCCACTAGGTATTCCAGTAGGCCACCAGGGCGCCGGGAGTCCAAGATTTCATTCACCTGGTAAGCGGCTCCGTCCTCCAGGATGAGAGGCAGGGGGGGCTCTGCTGCTATGCCAGGCTCTGTGGGAACAGGAACAGAAGGGTGGTGAGGTTTGAGGAGTGACACATGGAAAGTAGGGTGAATCTTGAATTGTGGTGGCAATTGGAGTTGATATCTGACTTACGGGTTGATTTGCTTGGTGATGGTGAAGGGACCAATGAATCTGGGACTGAGCTTTCTGCAGGGCAGGTGCATCCTGATGTCCCTGGTCGACAGCCAGACCTTTTGTCTGGGTTGGTATACAAGAGCAGTGGATCGTCTCCAGTCGGCTGTCAGCCTGCGCCTGCAGAGCGCTCGTTGCAGCTGATGATGAGCTGCGTCCCAGACCTTCTCGCTCTCTCGGAACCAGTAGTCAACCGCAGGGACCCTCGATGGTTCACCCAACCACGGGAAGAGAGGGGGTTGGTTTCCGAGCACGCACTGGAAGGGAGTGAGTCCAGTGGCAGGTTGGTGGAGGAAGTTCTGGGCGTACTTTGCCCAACCCTGGAACTGGTTTCAAGAGTCCTGGAGGCCATGGCAGAAGGAGCATAGGAAGCAGCCAATCTCTTGGATCTTCCTCTCCATCTGCCCATTTGTCACTGGGTGGTAGCCGGAAGAGAGGCTGACGGTCACACCTAGGAGGGAGAAGAATGCTTTTCATACCCTAGAGATGAACTGGGGTCCTCGGTCGGATACAATGTCTTTGGGGATGTCATCAGAATCAGAATCAGAAATACTTTATTGATCCCCGAAGGGAAATAATAACGGAAGATATGATTGAACCTTCCTTTAGCGCATTGAAGGCCTCGTTGGCAGTGTGTGACCAGGACAGAGACTTGGGCTTGTTGTGGAGTAGGTTGGTCAGTGGGTGTGCGATGGTACTATTGTCCTGTATGAAGCGTCGGTAAAAGTTGGAGAAGCCCAGGAATCTCGGAAGTTCTTTGATTGTGGTTGGTGTGGGCCAGTTCCGTATGGCCTCCACCTTCCTCTCGTCCATCTGGATGCCACTGCTACTGATGTTGTAACCCAGGAACTGGCACTTCTCTGCCTTCAGGAACAGCTGGAACTCCCTCAGGCGTTTCAGGACCTCCGCAACATGGTGGCGATGTTAGGCCAGACTCCGGGAGTAGATCAAGATGTCATCGATGTAGACCAAGACGGACTTGTGGAGAAACTGCCGGAGCACCTCATGGATGAAGTCCTGGAATACGGAAGGGGCATTGGCCAGGCCATATGGCATGATGAGGTATTAGTAGTGGCCAGTTGGAGTCACAAAGGCGGTCTTCCACTCGTCCCCCTCACGTATACGGATGAGGTTGTACATGCTGCGGAGCTCCAGCTTGGTGTAGACAGTGGCACCGCAGAGCTGTTCCAATGCAATGCACTTTTCCAATGAAAGTGACAGAAGGAGAGAGGAGAGAAACAAGGCACAGAACTACGGGAGAGAGAAGATGTCGAGTTAGTAACATGCAGTAATGGGATAAAAATGCATATAGATGGAGAGGGAGAGAAGGAGAGAGGAAAGAGGTGCATCATGGGAAGTCTCCTGGCAGTCTAGGCCTATAGCAGCATAACTAAGGGATGGTTCAGAGCTCACCTGAGCCAGCCCTAACTATAAGATTTATCAAAGAGGAAAGTCTTAAGCCTACTCTTAAATGTGGAGATGGTGTCTGCCTCCCAAACCCAAACTGGGACCTGATTCCACAGGAGAGGAGCTTGATAACTGAAGGCTCTGGCTCCCATTCTACTTTTGGAGACTCTAGAAACCACAAGTAACCCTGCATTCTGGGAGGATAGTGTTCTAAGGGATAATAAGGTATTATGAGCTCTTTAAGATACGATGGTGCCTGACCATTAAGAGCTTTGTAGGTGAGTAGAAGGATTTTAATAAAAAATAATGATCTGAAAAAGAAGGATTTTGTGGAAAGACTATTAAATGTTCAATTTCAATGCCATATACCACAACAAGGTCGAGGGTGTGGTTAAAACAGTACTAAGGCTATCATTATCAATGTCCACAGGAATATTAAAATCACCTACAATATCTGTTTTAAGGACTAAACTTGATAAAAATTCTGAGAATTTAGATAAAAATTCAGAATAAGAACCAGGAACGTGGTATACTATAACAAATAGAAATGGCTGTCGTGTTTTCCAGGTTGGATGTGAAAGACTAAGAACAAGGATTTCGAATGAGTTATAGGTTAGTTTAGATTTTTTAGTTTAGGTGTGCTGTTGGGTTACCCATGACACACCCCATATTGTCGGTCTGTCCCTTTCATGCCAAGATACGTCTCTATGGGAAATATAGTTGTATCGTGAAGCATTGCGATAGATGAAGAAATGCACTTCAGCTTTTTTCGTATGTCCGCTTACTGTTTTAATGAGCTGCCGCATTGCATCGAACCATACATACAGCATGGAAGGACCCATAGCAGCCTGGTTGGTTTGTAAGAGAGACTGGCTGTAACTTTGAGGATCCCTGCATCTGGTAGCAGCCAGAAAAGCGTTGCTGCTAGCTACCAATTAGGATCAGCGAAGGTGTCAGTGATTGTGTCCGAGGTGTGTCAGGCTATCTGGAAGGCACTGAGAAAGGACTTTGTGTCTGTGAACCGACATTACCTGTGATTTCTGGAGAGTGTGGAACTTTCCAAACTGCGTAGGATCTATTGATACATGCAGATCAAAGCACCACCAAACACAAGGAGTGACTATAAGGGAAATCACTCCATTGTGCTTTTGGCTGTGTGCTATGCTCACACTGGTGGACATTGGTGCAAACGGTCAGGAGAGTGATGGTGGGATTTTCCAGGCCTATGAATTTGGTTTACAACTACTGCAGCGGACTCTAGATATTCCACCACCTGCCATCCTGCCTGGCACGAACATCACAGGCAGGACACAATCAATAGGTGAGGCTTTTTGAACCAGCAATTTCTTTTTGTTTTGTTTTTGTGAAACAAGCCACACACACAAAATAAAATATTTAGATAGGATCAAAGTTGAGTTTACAACATTGTATATGCAAAAACTTTTATTTACACTATTTTCGTTAGTCATGTTTCACTTTTACTGCTCTGTTTCATATGTCATGTCACTAACTCTCCAAATTCCAAATCCTGCCACTTCCATCGCCCCTGCAATCACTGCATTCACCTCACCTGAGCGTTGCCACTAATCTCCTCACCTGCATCCCATTCCCTCATCAGCCCCCACACTCTGCCAGATCGTCTAGTGTGTTTGCTGAGCTTTCCAGTGTTTGGACCTTCCCGTGGCTCTTAAGTAAACTGAACTTTCTTTTATCTGATTATTTCTGTGTCGTGTTTTTGGGTTCAAGTCTGCCTCACGTCTACATTTTGTGAATTTTTGACACACGTAAATAACAAATAAAAACAAAACTATGTACAAAAGCAACTGTCACTGTTTTATTCGTTCGGTAAGTCCCTCCCTGCTTCAAACAGCAACTGGTATATTTTTACTTTAACATCTGGCCTATGCACTGGGTTGACATTAGCCATCATGTCCTTACATCTGCAAAACGAGCCTCTGCATTGTCCTATTGACTAAGTTTATCTCTCACTTTGTCCGGGTGTGCCAATCTAACCAGAATGACCTCAGAATGAGCTAGGGTGAAGGGAGATGTTGAGGGTTCAGGATGGGCGGCATGGTGTGGCATAGGGGAAACAGGCCTGGATGAGTTGACTGGGTGGCAGCAGTGGAGAGTTGAGGCAGGGAAGATGGTGACTCCCTCACTGGGGGTGAAGAGCTGCCGTAGGATGATGTCTCTGTTGACAATGGTCCAGAAAGTGTGAGGGTGCCCTGTGCCGATTAAATTATTGTCTAGGATGCATAACTTCTGCAGGGCCTTGTGGACTTTGTTGCATTCCGCCCCATCAGTAAAGAAAATTGTAATTATAATGATTGCCCCATAAAACACCATATGAAAAGGCAAACAAATCACACTGCCAGTTAATTAGTCTACTAATAGTACTCATTCTACTAATTCTAATTAGAAGGTATAGGGTATAGGTATACGTATGCAGATATATAGATATACACAGGTACATATGTATATGTATTTCCATAATAAGAGATGTGGTACAGGATTGCCATATATGACATCTATGCCTGTGTTAATACTGTCTTATTAAATAGTGATCAGTGGTTGATCCTAATATGTGTTTGATGTCATTCAGCAGCAGCAGAGTGCCATGCTATGAAACATGGGAGAATTAGATGTGTGGTAAACTTAATTAATTCTTTAGAAAGAAACAAAGAAATAATTCAGAGGAAGAAGTAGGATGGGAGGAGAGAAGTTTTGTGCTGTCATCATCGGACACCGCTGTCCCCTTGACAGAATACTCTAAAACAGGAAGAAGCCTAAAGAACAAGCTTTCCGCACCGAACGTGCTGAAGGCCAGCATCCAGCCAACTTTGAGAGAAAGAAACCTTCTACAAGAAACCTGCTCCAGTCTGGCTGCTCAACGCCTGCGTTTCTAACTTGAAAAAGATTAGAAAAGTCACAATTGTGATAAACTGGCTGGCAAATGCTGCCACCTCGTCTCCAGCACACCCAAGTGGGGGTGTATGAATATGTTAACATCCTGCTGCCTGCTGAGAGTCGCTACGTGGGACTGTGCTGGCCCACACGAGAATTGACACTGCGTCTCAGAGTAATTTGACCATATGAACCACCAGGTGAAACTTTACTTTTCCCGTGATTTGGGGTTGATGCTATAGATTACTAAGAGTAATTAAGAAGCGTCATAAGTAGGATCTTCCATCACTATAGAAATTATTGCTTAATTAATTGCTTAAAGTATTCCACTTGTGCTTCACAACTACTTCTCAGTGGCTGAACGATGCCTTAAGGTGATTTCACTGGTTAATAAGTTAAGTTATAAAGTTTTCACCCACTTGGTGGTCTCCTGTGTTTCCACAAATTAATACATCTTGCCAAGATATCCTTCACTGCGTATCTGGTATACAGTGGTCATTTAATTGTCTGTTGCTGTATTCATGGCTTCATTCATGCATTTATTAGTTGTTCATCTCTGTATTTCATGGTTTCATTTATTCAATAATTTGTATGTTTAGTAGTTATTAGTTGTGTTTGTTGTTAGTAGTTTAGTAGTTAACCTTTCATTTATAAAGAACTTGATTATGTGGTTTGTGTGAATGAGGTATTACGTTCATTGTACATGAGTCAAGAACTTAGTAGCAACTTCCAGAATGAGAATGAGACTGAATTAATGAATTGGCTATTGTTTTCCTTTTTTTAAGGGTAGTGCCCAGAGGTGAGTTTAATCCAAGTTAAATTCTGTTATTTAGTATAAATAGATTATTTCTGATTCCCGAAATTGAGTGCAATCACTCCACTTCATCTTTTGTACCAATTAATGTGTTTACAATGCATATTTTTGGTGAGCTCCTTTTGAGGCTTAATAATTTTTGTTACATATTCTTGGTGCTGTCTTTATTAAGTGGTATTAATGCTACAACACAATGCCAAAAAATATAAACAAGGGTGCAAAATATAAACAAGGTTAACAATAAGGATCATAAGTTGCTCATATCTCAAGTTGCTTCTTGATGAGTTGCATGTAGATATGTATGATATGTGGCATATAGTAATGTATGTACATTATCAAATCTCAAGTACAGTGAGGTTAATTCAAAATGTTCAGTGATTATGTCCATGATGTTGTACACGGCCTCTGTGTTCTTAGCCCAGTCCAGCTTGTCGTCCTGGTGTATTCTCATGTACTTATAGTCCTGAATAGTGTCCACATCCACCCCCTGGATGGAAATAGGTGTAGGGGGTGTTTTCCACCACCAACTCCTTCGTCTTACAAGTGTTAAATTGCAGATGCTTCAGACCACACGACTCAACGAAGGGGTCCACTACACCCCCTGTACTTATCCTCCTTCCCCTTGCTGAGTTGTTCGACAACTTTTGCAGGTGGCAGGACTTGGAGTTGTAGCCGTAAGTCCGAGGTATAGAGGGTGAACAGAAAGGGTGACAGGACCAGCCTCTCCAGGGACTTCATCATGTGGGAAGTCAGTGTTCACTCACTCGCTTTTTCAGGCACTTTCAACCATATCCAACAGCCCTGGAATTTGCACAGGTGTCATCATGTGACCTAAGAATAAAACTCTGGTCATGTGATAACAAGTGGTTATATACTGTATGGGGGGAGATTGCAACTCCTGTCTGTAACCCCTGTTCACTGAAGAAGGCAGTGGAATACAGTTGAAAGCTTTGCAAAGAAGCTAGTAAGTGCACTTTCTGTTTAGAATATTTTACCACAGGTATGTGTTCCTAAGGTCAAGAATGTATCACCATGCTCAAGTTTTTTTTTCTGGTTGGAAAAAAACTAAAGACATATGGCATGGTATGAAGTCAAGTCATGATGCAGTCTCTCCACATGTTGCTGTGTGAATAATGTGTGTCACCATCAAGACCCCGGAACAGCACCAGGCTTTTTGAATTATCACATTTTGAACAACTACATATAAAATTAAATGTAAAATTAAAAGCCACCAACCTCGCATCACCCTCCCCTTCCAAATGCAACTCGCGAAAAACACGAACAGCCCTATCTAGTGCCAGTGTTTGGTTTGTTCGTTAACTTGTTAAATACAAGTGACTGCACATCTTCTCATTTAAAATTACTTGTCACAACATCTGTCTCAGTCCTGTTTATCCTCTCTGTCCCTCCATTCAGTCACCTCTCTCTTCCCCCTTGACGATGCATTTCATTGCCATTCTCCTTCCATCCACCAGATGCCATCAGACCTTTCTCCCTTCATTCCAGATCCTGCCACTCCCATCTCCCCTGCAATCACCTCATGCCCCTCACCTTCCCCATCTCCCGATCTGCACCTCATTCACTTATCAACTTCATCCACAGAACATGCTTCATCCGCTGGGTGCATTTTTGACATTACGGTTGTTGTGAACAGGCACTGAGCAGACGTGATGATAACCCTGCTGTAGACACACTGCTCTCTGAATGTCCATAGAACAGATACATGAAGCAATAGACATTTCTCATCTTCATTACATTACTATATATGCCTCTGCCCAACATCTATCCACTTCACGTATGGATTCATAATTTTCTTGCTCACAAGCAAACTTTTCCAATAAAAAGTTTATTATTGACAGTCCTGTTACGTGTCAAGCAGGGAACTCAAGGGATGAACCCAAAATGCAGTCAAGAAAGGCAGAACAATACAGTTCAGTGATTTAATGCAAGACAAAATGGTTGCAAATTTCAAACTGACAATGAGGGAGTGAAACCACACAGACTAAATACTCAGGTGAGAGGCGATAACAAGACACAGGTGGAACAAATTAAGGCGGGGCAAACAATCAAAATTGGAGGGAAACACACAATGACAGGAAGTTAAGTTACTGACAGGAGAGGAGAATTACAAATTAAAACAGGAACCATTGACAGAAAAACATGAAACAAGGAGAACCTGAACTAAGGAGCAGAGCAGAACATGACAAGTCCTTGTTTTCTGATCTGCTCACCTTCATCAGGCCTTGTCAGAGATATAATAATGAGCCATTGCACCCATGTTTCAAACCGTCTTGCTGAAAGAAAGTGCTTAAAAATGTCTTATTTTGTTTTAAATATTACATAGTCAAGTGTTTGTTAGCTAACCACAGTAGCATTGCCAACACTTGCTGGGTTGTTGTCAAGCGTGTAGGGGATTGGGAGGGGTCACATTCCACTGAAATTATAAAAATGTGCCCTTGCTTACACTTCCTGTGGTGGTTTTACAGTAAAAGCATACCACTGCCTTCACATTAATACACATTTATTATAAGACATTAAGTATTCATTACTAAATGTGCAACAATTAAAGTTAATAAATAATACCTAACAATGTTGACAATAAGTCCATCACCTGGTCTTGGGAACCTTAAGGACACTTGTCAGTCCTCTCTCCTGGTGTGCAGTATCTTTGACTGTCCTTGCCTGAATCAGTGCTGCTCTTTCTTCTACTTTTATGATGGCTTCTCCTGATTTTTGAACTCCATGCTGGTTCAGTCCTGATCAAATGTTGCTAACAGAAAGACAGGGGGCACTTAGGCCTAATTAGTCATTTGAGGAATGAAAGAAGACTTCAGCAGGCAAAGTACTGTAATATTCTGGCCTAATGAAGATTAGAGCCAGAATCTAGTGTACTGTATCTCCCCATGTGGAAAACTAAATATCATATTGAGCACCATTTTTAACCCCTCCTCCAGGAGTGATGAGGACAGCTCTAGCCAACATGGACCGTGAAGTGAAAGGGGAGTACCAGGTTCTTCTCCAGGCCAAAGACATGGGAGGTCAGCTGGGGGGCCTGGCCTCCACCACGATCATCAACATCACACTCAGCGACGTCAACGACAACCCACCGCGCTTCGCTAAGAGTAAGAACAATAAGAATTGTGTTAACAATAATGTATGATTGGATGATTGTTTGGATGGATGAATGAGTTGTCGATTGGTTTGTCTGTTAAGATGGATGAATAAAATCAGCCTACATGTTCTTTCTTAAATTGTACTTAATTGCTTTTTGCTCTCTTTCCCTCACCTCTGTCATTCTATCAGGTATTTTCCATCTGCAGGTGCCAGAGTCGGTGTCAGT
Organism: Siniperca scherzeri; assembly: GCA_027580175.1. Taxonomy (NCBI): domain Eukaryota; kingdom Metazoa; phylum Chordata; class Actinopteri; order Centrarchiformes; family Sinipercidae; genus Siniperca; species Siniperca scherzeri. The sequence continues at coordinate 3,939,109 of CM050857.1, forward strand.
GGGTTCAGCAGTGGGTCATATTCGAGCCCACGATCTGGATGCTGGCAGCAATGCAGAGGTGGATTATGCCATTGTTCCAGGAGATGAGGGCAACATGTTTGACATAGTCACTAATGGCCTAAGTCAAGAGGGAGTTGTAGTCTTGAAAAAGGTACATTCGATCATTATCAGCTGCACATTAGATCCTTTTGACACAAATTAAATTCAATTTTATTTATATAGCGCCAATTCATAACAGAAGTTATCTCATTGCACTTTTCCTATAGAGCAGGTCTAGACCGTACTCTTTATAATATCATTTACACAGACCCAACAAATCTCACCATGAGCAACAATGCAAATACCACTTTAGAATTTTTTCAATAGTAGTAATGTAATATAGGGGAAAAGAGTTTCCCCTCTGTAATCAATAAAGTATTTCTGATTCTGATTCTGAAATAATAGGAATGACAGCTATAGGAATAATAATGACAGTATTAGTAACAGAGCCAATAACAACAACTGAGGTAGCAGTTGTCGAGAAGGAACACGGGGACAGCAAGTGGCCTACAACCACAGATCCAGTCTCTGCAGCTCCAGAGGCAGAAATACCTGCTGAAATTGACAGAAGGAGAGAGGAGAGACATGAAAGCACAGAACTACGGAAGAAGATGTTGAGTCACATGCAGTAATGGGATAAAAATGCATACAGATGGAGAGGGAGAGAAGGAGAGAGGAAAGAGGTGCATCATGGGAAGTCTCCCGGCAGTCTAGGCCTATAGCAGCATAACTAAGGGATGGTTCAGAGCTCACCTGAGCCAGCCCTAACTATAAGATTTATCAAAGAGGAAAGTCTTAAGCCTACTCTTAAATGTGGAGATGGTGTCTGCCTCCCGAACCCAAACTGGGACCTGATTCCACAGGAGAGGAGCTTGATAACTGAAGACTCTGGCTCCCATTCTACTTTTGGAGACTCTAGGAACCACAAGTAACCCTGCATCCTGGGAGGATAGTGTTCTAGTCGGATAATAAGGTATTATGAGATCTTTAAGATACGATGGTGCCTGACCATTAAGAGCTTTGTAGGTGAGGAGAAGGATTTAAAATTCTATTTAAAACAGTTGACGGTACGTGTTGGGACTCCACAAATCAGTTATTTCTTTGGGTGATTTTTAATTGAACTTTCATTACGAGACTGCATGCTCTTTTGTATTGCAAAATCCCGAGAGCATTTGAACTCATGGAACGCAGCCTTACAGCGCCCATGGGTCAGTCTGACCTGTGATCCCGATGTCACCAGGTCAATAAAAGGGGTCCGCGGTCATTTGTTCTCTCTCCTTTTCACTGCTCCTTGCTCAGCACCCTGGCCTCGGGAGGTCTGCTTGGAGCAGAACTACCAAAGAAGGACAAAGGACTGGGCGGCAACACAGGCGCTTCAGAACCGAACTCTGATCTTACAACAGTGACGCAAGGGCCAGTTAGATCTCCGCAATAAAGTTTGCATGCTAACAAACTCCTTTAATCCTTCAACCTACTAGCTATTGATGGTAATTCTAGTTATAGTTATTAATTTAATTATTAATCTGAGTTCTGAGACTCAATCAATTAATTCGCTATCAATTCTTTGTTAAGAATAGTGGTGCGTCCGATGACTTTATTCATTAAAGTTATTATTTATGATTATCCTTGATAATCTTGATAGCCAAATTTAATTAATTGAACCTACACAGTTTGGTGCCCCTTTAACCATTGTGAATCCCAACAGTACGTAAACGGGGCCTCTGTCCCTCACTGTTGTTGCTGTCGCTGGCTGTGATGACAGATTAGAGAATAAGAATAAATCAGAGGTATGAAATGACTATTTAACTAGTTCGTAATGTAGAATTTTCTTATGTGATATCTCAGCTAACATTAGCCAGTCGACATAAAATGAAATCTATTGGCTATCCTAGTTGTTGTGCTAGCTGTTTGCTAGCTATCTACCTCAATCATTCCAAATGCAAGCCAGCTGGCCAACAAACTCAATGTTAATGCAAGCTAATGGTCGCTGACCAGAGGTGGAAAAAGTATTCAGATCCTTTACTTAATTAAACTACTACTACCACAATGGGAAAATACCATTAGAAGTAAACATCCTCCTGCATTCAAACCTTACTTCAGTAAATGAATGAAATATGACAACTACAGTAGCTTGGAAAATAGCTATATGGGGCACTGAATGTGATTAAATCAGACCACAAATGAGACAAGAATTAGGTTGGAGAAACAATGCATGCTGCTGGAGCAGAGTGTTTCTGGGGACTGGGCCTCACTGATTACTGTACAAAAGCACACAATACTGCTTCTGATGTCGATCAACCAATAGGTGACAAGTTGACTCCATGACACATAACCCCCCTAATTTGCATAAGGAAGCAGAAATGCATAAAGAAATTTAAAAAGAAAAGAGAGAAATAAATAAGTTTGGGGAAATGAATGGGACAATGCAAAAGTAAAATAATACATACATAAATAAATACATAAGCAATAATAAAAATATGAATAACTGTAAAAATACATAAATAAGTAAAAATGAATGAAGGAATAAATGAACAAATTAATAAATTAAATGGGAAATTAAATGGGAAAGTAAATAAATTGGGGAATTAATCAAATTTAAATAAATACAGAAGCAAAGCAGAAATATCAATTTGTGTCACATTTTATAAATTATTTAATGCCTACATTCATTGTAATATTATTTTTGGTGCATTTAATGGCATATTAATTTATTTATTGAGTCATTTATGTATTTATTTTTGATTTTGGCAGTTCTGGTCCTCCATAGCTATGCCTCTTATTTAAGAAATGAGCAGTGGTGGGTAGATTACTGCAAATCTTTACTCAAGTAAAAGTACAATTACGCCCATAAAAAATATTCAAGTAAAAGTAAGAATCTATTCAAAAGTATAAAAGTACTTGGTTAATATACTCAAAGTACGAGTTACTTTGTGTTTTGATATTATTTAGTGTGTGCAGTCCAGAGATCTTCACATCAGCTGTGCATGAGGTTAGAAATAGACACTGTGCAACATGGCTATTTCTAGGGAATGCACATGCTTTGCATGTTGATTATCTCTAATTTAGCTATTTCTGTTGTTGGGATTCATGTAGGGTGGGTTTGGTTATCAGCGAATAGCAAAGATATTTATTAATATTAATAAAATTATTAATATTGCTAAAATTATTCATATGTACGGGGCTCCACCTTGGAATCTGGGACCAATAACCAAACATGAAAAACAGTCTCAAAAAGAGGTTTGTCCACTTTGAAATGCCAATATTTAAGTACTGTTTTAATAAGGTGGACAGTGAAGGTGAAGGGTGAATCTGAGCACTAACCGTCACAACCAGCTGTTATTACAACACATACACAAATAACCACAGGCAACTGCTCTTTAAAAAAGGTACAATAGAGAGTTTATTTAACTTAAGCACTGATCAATAATCAATATATGATCTTCAGCCAATGAAACACTCATCATCTACTCTAAGCACAATAAAAGCATACAACAATCAGCAAGCATGTGATGTGGGGGTGGGGGGGCAATAGAAAGGGGGAAGCAAGGAAGATGGTGGACGTGACCACGTGGGTGGCTTGTCAGCCAATGATCCAAAATGGTGTGCGTGAAAGTCAAACAAAGGGGCAAGAACTGGAGGATGCACTCTACTCGTCCTCACCAAGATGGCGTGGAGGCTACCACGCTATCTGTGTTGTTTGAGATGTGTATGTGTGTAAGGCGTGTAGGTGTGTGTTTGGCTTCGTAAAGGAGGAGACAGAAAAGAAAAGGCACACAAAGCAAGGTGCAAGATATCCTAAATGCAGAGGAAAGACACAACAACTGTCCCTTTATCACACAAGAACCCGGCAGCAAACTTTTATTCTGTACTGGACTTCGGTCTTGATAAAGCAGCACTTATTTGCTCGAGTGGTCCAGTGGCGTGGGACCGATACAAACAATGCATTTGATTTGTCTTCTCTAATAGCACAGGCACCCGATACAATATGATTATTCCTAAAGCATCTATGAACATAATCTTTACAACGTAAAGAATTATTGTGGCAATAACACGGGAGCAGCCCATTGTTGAATGAAATAGGGTAAGGGAGACTGGAGCTCTCCTGCGTAACCATGCGCACACACAGCTTGGATGACAGCTCATTTCGGTTAATGTAGCAAAATGCATAGTAGATAACAGACTAGTTGTAATGAAGGTATAAATGGCAAATGTAGCGAAGTTAATAGTAGATTACTGGTCCAAAAAAAACCCACTTTGAGTAAAGAGTAAAAGTACAGTTTTAAAAAGGAACGTGAAAAGTTACTGTTCCTAAATTTTTTTTAAAAAACCCTACTTTTTCACTCATTTGTGTTACTTGTAACGAGTTACAACCAACCCCTGGAAATGAGATAAGTCATAAATCCATGGCTCTCAGTGCTGACATTCTGTCCCTGCTCGTTGTTTTAAAACAAAGAGGCAGTTGTCGAGCATTAAAAAGAAGTTGACTCACCATTACGATCCTGGTCCTAGTGCTTTCCTGAACTTTTGTCTCTGAAAGAGCCGACACACATGTTCTTCGCAGATCCTGAGTGCAGATGGGGGGGTCAGTGGGGAGGGGTTGGCAGGGGGTGTAGGTGGTTGATGTCAGAGCGGGTGAGGGGTGTGAATTTGGGCATGTCAAACCAACAGTAAAACAAATTCAGGTCGTCAGCCAGTTGGTGATAATTACTCCCAACACAGTGTTGAATTTTAATTGACTCCTGCCAGTGTTAAACATAATTCACTCATGTATTTACTCCTTATGAGTGTTATTCTTACCCAACACCTTGTTGATTTTTAATGGACTCCTTTTTAATAAAATATACTCTTCAATAGAATTACTTTTTAGTGTTTTGCAATTCAACTTTACTATTTCAAGCTAACACTTAACACAAGTAAAACTTAAAATGTTTGTAGGGGAAAAAACAAAAAACACCATTATATCCATGTCGTAGTGCAATTTATAAAACAAAAAACATTAACCCTCAAGGTTTTGATAACAATTCAAAAACAAGTTTTAATTTTCTTTAGCTTTTGTGATGTAAGTGTGACTAACCCTTATCACATTCCACATAACAATTAAACTTCACTTTCAGTTTAAAAGATGAAAAAAACCCATATTGCTCTTAAAAGACATGGTACATTTTAAATTGTAACACCATCATCAACCACCAATCATTTCTATTAACACTGAAAAATGTGTTTAAAGTGCATTTCAGATCCGGATACACACTAATTCTGTCCATTTTAAACCTAGAACAAACTTTGCCATCATCTAGAATCTACCAATCGATTCTAACCAAAATCTTATCAAATGGGTTGATGAGTGAGTTGTAATGTGAGAGCGCGCCTGACTTCAGATGTGTTTGTGTAGACTTTAACAGTTGGCCAAGTTCTGAATATTTTTCCAGTGGTGAGACAAAACATATTTAGGTGCTTTAGAAGATCTTTTGCCTTGACACAATGTACTGCAGCTGGAAAAACACCAGCCAACTCAAGTACCTGGGGTACTGTGCGTCAGATGACATTGCTGGTGACGGAGGAACAACATATTTTGCAGTTGCGCGGCACAGTGCCCCAGAGAACATCGGCAACAACTTCAGGCGTTTTTCACACTATATCCCTAATGTAGATAGACTGAGATAAGGTTGAAAATCGGCAAATCTCTCCTTTAAGAAAAGTGACAGCCTTAGTGGCTTAATTGAAAAGGTCTTGGTTGGAATCTATCAGTATGGTGCCAGACGATAGAAAAATGTCTTGAATAACAATAACTATCCTTTTTAACCATCGCTAAAATGCAACAAACCATTATCTATTAATTTCAATGCTTATAAGTTTCAGAGCAATGAAAATTAAAGAATGGCACTTAACTCTTAATAAATATTGATGTTTTCCCCACAAGCATGTAAGACATGTCTTGTCACATGTCAAATGTCACAAGCATGGAAGAAAAGTTCTGCTTGAAAAAAAGACATCTGAATTACCCATGAGTTTCAGTCATGTCTGCAGTCTCCATCTGTTGCCATGAGAAGTCAGTCAGACCTTTTGTCCAGTTGTATTCCTTGACAATACAGTCTCCACCAGGTTTCTTGGTCATTGCAGATTCAACCAACTGTAAAAGCACAGAGTAAAAGACAAGCCAATATAAACAAAAAATGTAATAATCTTGAACAATTGACAGTAAATACACCTAAAAATATAACAAACAATCCCAAAAGTATGCAATCCCTAAAGGAAGCTGTCACAACAAATTTTACACATCAAGTTTGGTATCTTTATCCACCTTCTGCCATTTCCTGGAAGGGCTGTAATCCTCATCTAGGATGATTCTATCATCAGAGCCGCCGGCTGAAAGTTCCAGTGCTGAATTGGTTACAACAACAAGCAGTGGACTGGCGGACAAAATTGTCCTCTGGGAACAGTGTTTGGTTTAGGAGAGAGAGGGAGGAGAGAGAAAATAAAGAAATAACTCCTACTATTTGTAATTTTTTCACAACCTAAAAGTTTAACTGAGTCATAGTCAACATTCCATGGACTATGCTGAAAGAAATGGGAATTAAGAGAGAACAAGTTTACCGTTGTCAAATCTGATACACCAGCATTGGGTTGTGTGCTACTTCTTCAAAAGATGTCTGCATCCACCTCAGTTCCCGTCTCTTGATAACCTCTGATGCCTTCGCTGATGGGTGGGATGGAGAACTTCATGAAAGTTTAGGGGGGAAAACAAACAGGGAGTCATACCATATGAACAGCTCAAGATTAACCACGGGTATACCCCTGAAACCCCCTCAGTGATACCTTTTGACCATGCCACTAATCTAGTCACACTGTCTGGCCTACTAACTTTCATTGATCAACTTTAAAACAGTGGTCTCTAGATACCACACCAGTAAGCCTAGGTGAGAAACAAAACTCATAAGCCGACCAACAAGTCAGCCCTTGATTGCTGTGACCTCTGGAGATGCCCAAAAGGTAGCTTGCCAGAAAGTGAGAGATGGAGATTATTTTCAATCGATAGAACAATGATATGCATCTCCAAAAGTCATGATCTGACACATCCACTTTCCTTTTGTTTTTACAATGGTGTGTGACTGATAGCTTACCAGAATTCATCCAGGCTTGGTTCACTGATCTTGACATATTACTATTCGTTATCAATCTTGACATATTTCTGTTCGTTATCAATTTGTGTTTTAATCAACATGATGGTATCTGTAAAAACAGCAAAACTGAATCAGTATTATGATCTACAACACAATGCTACACTGACAGTAGCATGAGCTCCCGTTGCCATATTACATACAATAGATGGGGAAATCGTATTGGTCGATTTGGACTTTAAAAATCACTTTTCAAATTTAAAGCCACTGGACTGTGTGGAGTCTCTGAGGTGTGCAAGCAGAAATCATTTTGACATGTGTGTAAACAAAGACTAATGTTAATATTAACTTATCTAAAATGTTACTTACCATCACCGGATGATAGCACATAATGGACAACTGTGAAAAAATAAATGAATTCCATGTTAAAAGGAATAAAGGGAAAATAAAGTCAGCTAGCTTATATCAGGGTATGAACAGATTTTACAAAGTCTAAATACTTGCTTTTAGATTATTAAGAACTACCACTATGCATTGCCATAGGCTTCACAGCAATTTGCCATTCTACGTGGTCCACAATTTGTTGTTTTGACTTTTATCCGAGGGACACATTGATAAAATTTACTTTGCAACTATTCATTCATTCCTATGGCAGATGAACCATTGCTGCGCTAGACATGATGGTATGGCAGGGATTTTCCCGCATGGAAGATATTTTGGTGGCCACCAAAGACAAATCAGGGCCACCAAAATGTGTAAAAACAGCCATTTTAATTCTCGATAAACAGTCTGTATAGCTCAAGTGTGATCACAAAATATTACATTGTACTCTATTAGGTACACCAATAAGTACATTTTTTTAAAATCACATTCTTTGCTTGTTGGGTCCTAATTTATATTATGATTTGGCAAATAAATCAGCAGATCGTGTGCGTGTGCATAATAGGCCGCGTCTGTTATGTCAAAAAGTAAATAAAGAGTGTCAACATGTTACGGTGTCCTTAAACTTTGATAATTCTAATATAGTTGTTCCAAGTCCCAGTTCCCATCACAGACAGCCACAGATCAAGTGTGAGCGCCCTACATCCAGGTTTCTCCAATCACATGACGACAGTAAGATTAGAGAAGTGGCCAAATCATTCTTTTATCTTTCTGAAAATGTCTCTGATGTACTGACTTAAGATCAGCGTTCACAACCAGAGCCCGCTGCACTATGCACTGTTAATTCGTCTGTAAATATTTTAAGAGTTTTAAGCCTGGAAACAAGCCAACCAAATGCGAGATGAATCATGACCATAAAATATTTGATTCGGAGCAAAAGAAGTGGAGCACGGATACAGTCCTTTGTAGAATGGATGTGGAGACTGTAGACCGGAGTAACACACACAGGAGACAGGAAACTCACAACTGGACGAAGGAGCACGGGGAGTGGAAGAACACGCTGGCGTAGATCAGGGAAGTAATCCAAAAGCGTCAGAAGTCAATGGGAAGAGTCCTTAGTATCAATGAGACCGAACAACTGGCTGAGGTGAATAGTGTGCCTTTATCCTAGTGGTGATGAGGTGCTGATGGGGAGCAGGTGTGTGTGATTAGATGACCGTGGAGCCTGGCGTGTCCATGACAGTACCCCCCCTTCACAGCCCGCTCCAGATGGCCGAGGACCCTGATGTTGTGGTGGTCGTCCTCTTCCACGGGGAGCAGGTCAAGTCGGATGGGCAGCGTGGAAGGCATCGAGCAGAGAGGGGTCAAGGATGTCATGTCTGGGTACCCATGAGGGCCCCCCGGGACCGTAGCCCTCCCAATCCACCAGGTATTCTAGTAGACCACCACAGCACAGGGAGTCCAAGGTCTCATTCACCCGGTACGCTGCTCCGTCCTCCAGGATGAGTGGAAGGGGGGGTTCCGCTGCTGCGCCAGGCTCTGTGGAAATAGGAACAGAAGGGTGGTGAGGTTTGAGGAGTGAAACATGGAAAGTAGGGTGAATTATGTACTGTGGTGGTAATTCGAGCTGATAAGTGACCAGGTTGATTTGCTTGGTGATGGTGAAGGGACCAATGGATCTGGGACTGAGCTTTTTGCAGGGCAGACACATCCTGATGTCCCGGGTTGACAGCCAGACCTTCTGACCAGGTTGACAGATGGGAGCAGTGGAGCGTCTCCGGTCGGCTGTCAGTCTGCGCCTGCAAAGTGCTCTTTGCAGCTGATGGTGAGCTGCATCCTAGACCCTCTCACTCTCTCGGAACCAGTAGTCGACCACTGGAACCTCCGATGGCTCTCCCGACCAAGGGAAGAGAGGGGGTTGGTAACTGAGTATGCACTGGAAGGGAGGGAGTCCAGTGGTAGGAGGTCGGAGGGAGTTCTGGGCGTATTCGACCCAACCCAGGAACTGGTTCCAAGAGTTCTGGTGGCCATGGCAGAAGGTACGTAGGAAAAAAACGATCTCCTGTAACTTCCTTTCCGTCTGCCCATTCGACTGCAGATGGTATCCAGAAGAGAGACTGACGGTCACACCTAGGAGGGCGAAGAAGGCTTTCCACACTCTAGAGATGAACTGGGGTCCCCGGTCTGAGACAATGTCCTCTGGGATGCCATAATAGCAGAAGATGTGGTTGAACATGAGTTCAGTGGTTTCCATGGCACTGAGTAGTCCCTTGAGAGGAATCAGTCAACAGGACTTGGAGAATCGATCAACGACGAGCAGGATGCATGTTTTATTGTCAAAGGCGGGTAGGTCGCTGATGAAATCCACTCCTAGGTGTGACCAGGGTCTGTTGGGAACAGAGGACATAGCTTGCCAGATGGAAGGTGGCATGGGCTTTTGGAGATGGCGCATTCCTGACATCCCTGTACATACCTTCTCACATCCCTTGCCATGCTTGGCCACCAGAAGCGTTCCCTTAGCAGCGAGAGGGTTTCATTGGCCCCTGGGTCTCTAGTGCCTAGAGATGTGTGTGATGAATGGATGAGGAGTGCGCTGCGTTCTGTTGACATATTGTAGACCTGGGGGGCAGCCCGGCAGAGCATTGGTGGAGGCATTTGAGAAAGGCATGGACGTCTCTGACCAATGAATGGGGCTCATGACTGCGTGCTCGAGGAGAATAGTCATGGGTTCCTCACTTACTTTCTCCAAAGAGTGCAGCCAGGACAAGGCGTCTGCCTTCACATTCTTGGGACTGGGGCGATAAGAGATGCTGAAGTAGAACCGTGTGAAGAACAGTGCTCTTTTGGCGTCCCTGAGGTACTCCAAGTTCTTGTGGTCCTTGAGCACCGTAAAGGGATGTTTAGCACCCTCCAACCAATGCCTCCACTCCTCCAGGGCCAGTTTGATGGCTAGGAGTTCTCTGTTGCCGATGTCGTAATTCTTTACCGCCGGGGGGAGTTTCCGAGAGAAGAAGGCACACGGATGGAGTTTGGCTGGGTACCCTGCTGTTGGGACAGCACCACTCCTACCCCTGTGGTAGAGGCATCTACCTTCACAACAAAGGGCTTCTCGGGGTCAGGGTGAACCAGGAGTGGGGCGCTGGTGAATGCCTCCTTCAGGGTGTTTAAGGCTTCGTCAGCGGCGGGTGACCAGGACAGACACTTGGGCTTGTTACGGAGTAGGTTGGTTAGCGGGTGTGCGATGGAACTGTAGTTCTGTATGATTCTTCTGTAGAAATTGGAACTCCCTCAGGCGTTTCAGGACCTCCGCAACGTGGTGTCGATGTTCGGCCATGCTCCGGGAGTAGATCAGTATGTCATCAATGTAGACCAGGACAAACTTGTGGATAAACTCCCGGTGCACCTCATGGTTGAAATCCTGGAATACAGAGGGGGCGTTGGCCAGGCCATATGACATGACACGGTATTCATAATGTCCGGTTGGAGTCACAAAGGCAGTCTTCCACTCGTCACCCTTACATATCCGAATGAGGTTATACGCTCTGCAGAGGTCCAACTTGGTGTAGACAGTGGCACCGCGGAGCTTCTCCAACGCTGCTGGGAGGAGGGGAAGAGGACAGCGGAACTTAATGGTGATCCTGTTGAGAGCCCGGTAGTCAACACAAGGCCGCAAGCCTCTGTCCTTTTAGGCCACAAAGAAGAAGCTGGACACAGCAGGGGAAGTGGAAGGCCGGACGTAACCCTGAGCTAATGCCTCCTCTATGTACTCCTCCATGGCTTTCTGCTCTGGAATGGACAGAGGATAGATCTTTCGACGGGGCACTGGCTCACCTGGCAGCAGATCAATGGCACAGTCCCATGGTCGGTGTGGAGGCAACATAGCAGCTCTCTTAGGGCAGAACACATCGTGGAAGGAGGCGTAGCAGGGTGGAATATCCACAGACTGTTTCTCTCGCGGACTCTCTATGGATGTGGTGTAGACAGGAAGTGTCTTGGGGTGAGGAGTAGAAGGCTGTGGTAGGCGAGGGAAACAGTCTGGGAAACAGGAGTTGCCCCACTTCAACACTTCACCTGTGGTCCAGAAGATGATGGGATTATGCTGCTCTAACCATGGGCGCCCTAAAATCACCTCAGCGGTGGAACCCTCCAGAACCAGGAGATGTTGCTGTTCCCAGAGTTTAACAGGACCAGCACATACCTGGACACGTGCGTGGCTGAGTGGTCTGCCTGTCACGCAGTGGATCTGGTAGATGGACGGCTTGGTGGTGGTTTTGAGGTTGAGCTGGCGGCAGAGGGCACCAGAGATGAAGTTGCCGGCTGACCCGGAGTTGATGAGGGCATGTACTGGGGTGGATACAACGGGAGTAATAAGTGTTACCACAGTGGAGAGGGGCTTCATTTTCTTAAATGATGGTAGGATGGCACTCACCATAGGCCGAGGAGGACGGATGGAGCAGGAAGATATGGCATGCCAAGCAGCACCACAGTACAAACATAAGCCCCGGGACAGCCGCCTCTGCCGCTCAGCGGGGGTTAGTCTGTTATTCTCCAGCTGCATGGGTTCGTGGTCTGGTTCTGGAAGGCTGCTGATCTCTGGCTGGCGGAGGGATGGTGTGGATAACGACTGGCCCTGGTGTTCCTCTAAACACGCCTGTGTATGAGTGGCGACTCTGATTGACAGCTGGATGAACCATTCGAGGCCGATGGTATCCTCGTATGTGGCGAGATGCAGCCATACCCTGGGATCCAATCCCTGGCGAAATGTGGTGATAAGCGACTGCTCGTTCCATCCACTGGCTGCCACGAGAGTCCGGAATTCGAGGGCATAGTCTGTTACCTGCCTGGAACCCTGTTTGAGATGGTAGAGGCGTTCACCCGCAGATGAATCGCCAGCCGGTCTTCCGAACAGCTCCTTGAAGTGGGAGACGAAGTTAGTCAGGGACTGAGTTATGGGTCCATTTTGTGCCCATATCGTCTCAGCCCATTGTAGTGTGCGTCCATTGAGCTGGGAAATGAACGCCACCTTGGAACGATCATCAGGGTACAGGTGCGGCTGCATCTCCAGGACCAGCAAACACTGCAGGATGAAGCCGTTGCAGTCCTCCGCCAAGCCAGAGAAGGGCGCTGGTTTGACCATGGGACCGGCGTACACCGGTGGTGACGGAGTGACGGCGGCAGATACGGAAGTGATGGCTGGTGTGGATACTGGTGGAGTGGCGGAGAGCCCACGGCGAAGGATATCCACCAGCTCCTGGAAAGGGTCCATGGCACTCATGCTGGTTGTCCAACGGTATGGTCCGGTCTTCTATTATGGACAGAAGGGCAGGAGACACCGAGATGGAGACAGATGGAGTTTTATTCGACAATAGCAAGGAGTACACAGTATGCAGGTAAGTGGTGGGTGATGGAGCAGTACTGGCGAACCAGTGGAGCACAGATACACTCCTTTGTAGAATGGATGTGGAGATTATAGACCGGAGTAACACACACAGGAGACAGGAAACTCACGACTGGATGAAGGAGCACGGGGAGTGGAAGAACACATTGATGTAAATCGGCGAAGTAATCCAAAAGCGTCAGAAGTCAATGGAAAGAGTCCTTAGTATCAACGAGACCAGACAACTGGCTGAGGTGAGTAGTGTGCCTTTATCCTAGTGGTGATGAGGTGCTGATGGGGAGCAGGTGTGTGTGATTAGTATTCTGGTGAGGGAGTGCGCTGTGATTGGATGACTGTGGAGCCCGGCGTGTCCGTGACAATATCAGTCGTAGTGATGTCTGCCTTTTTAATTTAATGGGACTATATGGCACTCGGCTTGTGGTGCTCAAAGCGCCAAAAAATTACATTTAAAAAACTCAACAGCAATGTCTCTTTCCTGATATCATGACTCAGTTACTCAGTATAATCCACAGGCATTGTTGTGAGCAGTTTCATGTAGGAACTAACTATACTAATTTTTATTTTATTTTTATTATTGTAATGTAAAAAGTAGCATATTGCAGCACTATCAGACACTAATCGCTGGCCAACTACTCTCCCCTCTCCACACTCCTGTTCCTCTCTACTGTCTGTGGCAAGATGCCAATCAGTTAAATCTTCCCTGGCTCCCTTGCTGCCAGTCAACCCTCTTCCCTTTCTTTTTCCCTTCACTTAACCCTACAAGTCTTTGTGTTAGCCAAGTGAAATGCAGAGTGAATTTTATTGATCCAGAAGAAGTTTTAACTCTTCCCTTTTTTAATCATGTCGCTGGTCTACACCAGACAAATTCAGGTCAGTCTGGAGACACACTCTGTAGCACGGCTATTTGAAACTTTATTAGAGTGAGATATTTTTTGCCCTCTCCTTTTTGTCTGTCTTCCTGGAGGTGTCTCCACCATTATGTTAAGGTGTTGTTCTGTACAATATGTCAGGCAGTCCCCCAGTCTAAGAGGATTTGCTTACCGTAATTGGTTCAGAGGGATAAACACAATGGACACAATGAAAGATTATAAATGAGAAACAGGTGAAGGATCTGTAAAATGGACTACATGTTACTGCCTGTAGGTGCTGAAATGTACATTTTACTCTTATTTAAATAAATGACAACTAGTCCCATTCTTGGGACATCAGGCACATCAGTGCATGTACATCATTAAAACTAAACAGTCCTGTGCTTAGCCAAGTACACTGTTAAGCTATGTGAAGCTATATAATGCCCAGTTAAGTTACATTACCAGTCCAAGGAGGGAAAACTGGTTGCCTTGAACATGCTGCTGTGTTAGCTGGCGGTCAGTCCGTTGTAGACGAGCCAAGCTAGAAAGAATTGTGGTTCCAGGGAAAGTCTTTTGCTGTGCAGTGTCCATTTATGCAGATGGGTGGAACCCGGTCTGTTGTCCTCCTTGCAGTTAGTTTGTGAAGATATTACGTAAATGTTACTTAATTATATTTAAGTTAAGTCAATTAAATTTTTTCATAGACAGGAATGTCACTGTTATCAAAATATTAAGTAAATCTGATATCAGTAATATTAACTGTTCTGAAAAAAGTAGATTTTATTATATTTAGACTTTTATTCACTATAATTTTATGTAAATGTGGCAAATACTAAATAAATGTAATCATATTCTCTATGCATTTAATAACTTTAATCACAAATAACACAACAAAAATGCAATACAATTAAATTGTTTATTTTGTCAGCATTAAACACCAATGAATCACTGACAATGACATAACCAGGTAAAATCTGGAAACAGGTGCATTCAGTAAAACCTCTGATCGTTTGGAATGACAAACGTGTAACTGTACAATTCCACTATGTGGAATAGCTTTATATCAGGGCATTTCGTCGCTGAATGCTAATTATTTGATCCTACTGTATGCACTGTATTTCAAAATGTGTTTTTGACCCCAGGATACATAAAATATAGAAGACCATATCACATGACAAAAGCAAGGAGATTAAGTTTTAATCTTTAATCAGAACCCCACTCATTATACTATATCAAAATTAAAGCAGTCATTGATTTGTCAGTAAATATTGCAAAGATTGGTTTGTGTCAATATAACCTTGCTCTTTAATACAAATCCACTACATTCCACACAGATCTACGAAGCAAGTTCAACATACCCAGGATATCTTTCCATTATCTGGCTTCACTAACCCTAACAAACGCAATCAGGTTAAGCGGTCACACAATGCAGATTATCAACTCGGTAAGTCAACCCAGGGTTTCCAAATCTAGCCATGAGCACGTTCACATAAAAGGGGCGGTGTTTGCAGCACATGACCAATCACAAGAGAGAGTGCCATATTTTACAAATGAAGAGCAAACTATAATATTACACATAATCCAGTTACAGCTGCCAAATGCAGGAAGGACAGCTGACAAAAAATCGCCGACTGTGTGAATGTGTAAATTAATAGGCTTATAATATCACTGCCCCATCATTAGGGCACGAGTAGATCTTACTGTAATTACATACTGTAATAATAATGAAGTTTATCTGTTTAGCACTTATCAAAACCAGCGTTACACAGTACTTTACACATAAAACACAACATTAAAATACACAGTAGCTAATGTATGAACAAACAGGCAGGCATAGAGAATAAAAGAGGAATAAAACTTAAAAACAATGGATTATTAAAAACCATTAAAAAAATCAAGAATAAAATATATGACAATTTGAATTCGAATTAAAACTTAAAATTGAGCAGTGCAAGACTTAAGTGTAGCGTCAAGAATAAAGTATAATGGAACTCAATAGTTACGAATTAAAATAAATAGTAATTTCAATAATTATTTCTTATAATAAAAAATTCTTAGAAAAATTCTAAGAAGGTAGGAAGATTTGTGTATTCCATTAAATTAATGCGTTACTTAGATGTATTCTTAACGCAACAATTTTTAATAATTAAAAGCTTCAACCAGTCTCTGTTGTAGGATCATAACAGTAAAGCACAAGGGTTTTGTCGGTCTCTAAACACTTGCAACATTCAACCGGCACTCTGGACTAGTGCACTTTAAGTATGCCATTAAAACCTTAATACATTAAAACATTTTGATCATCAAATAAAAGTTTGTTTATTCTAGATAAAGAATAAAATTTTAATTTTCTTTACCCTTTATCTGTAATAAACATCAATGACAGAAAGACCAGGTACCTTAGTTGACACAAAACGGAAAACATTACAGACAGACAATGCTGCTCTGCTCTGTGCTAGAGGTTTCAGGTTTCTTTGCCAGTGGCATTGCCATTGGCTTTTGAATTTGTGACGTCCCAAATCTAGCTTGCCCAGAGTCCATTTGAATCTCAGATTTTAGGAAAACGTACAGACATCTCCCCCTTCAGTAGAGGAATGTAAAAACACCTCTCTAGTGACAAACTTTGCACAGTCAGTAAAGTCAAGGTCTGAGACGTTAGGGGACATAAACATAAGAAAAACACATTGTTAAGTGGAGGGGTACTTTAAACCATGTCATTAAAAAAATCATGCTTTACCAGGCAATCTTCAGAAAGTCCCTCTTTGTTCTCGCAAAGGTACAGTATGAGGCTGCGGATAACAGCTTCACGTCTCATATCAATGCTTTGGTTCTGTGAACAGATTAATATTGTGTCAATACTGAACCATTATTCATACACAATGAACTGTCAAATGAGAACATAAGAGCATACATGTGCAAGGAGCAGTGATTTGAGTGCACGGAGCAAGAGCCATGTGTGGAAAGAAGGATTTGTGCTTTATATGCGTATGCATGGGGCAGTGTGTGTGTGAAAAAGACAGTAGGTCCGTCTCCCTACAAAAAAAAATGTAAACAAGCACAATTTTGAGCAAACACACCTGACTTAGTTTGTCCAGGAATGGCCTCAGCTTGGTCCCCAAGACACCTCCCTTGACCTTCATCAGGTCAAAAGTTTTATTGAGTAGTGGTAAAGTTTGTACATGAAGCTCTGCTCAAGGGAAATATTAAAACAATTATCTAAAACGTATAGCCATAATTTTATATTACACAACGCAGTAAAGAATAGGGAAAAACAACAGCAATATTATATCATGCATACATAGATTTCTACTTGCCTGAATGAAACTAATGTTACAGCATTAGACCAATCACTCCTCCTATGTAGCCTTCAATTTACACTCCACTGACTCATCCTGCAGCGTACCCTGGGCTTACAACTCACTGTTGTACTGTTCTGCTTCCTGTTGATGTCCACGTTTAAAAAAACATTGTTTTTTTAGATGAACTTACACTTGTTTGAGCAATAGCAATTACTTAACTGACAAGATTGGACTTGTATGAGAGGCTTTCCACTTGATTAAATCTTCAATTAAGTTAAGTGTACTGAGGATTTATGTGGGATCTATTGGCAGAAATGGAATATAATGGAATATAATCACCTGAAACTAAGAATTGTTTTTTTTTCATTAGCTTAGAATGAGCCCTGCATAGGGAGTGGGTCCTCTTCTATGGAGTCTACCATGTTTCTACAGTAGCCCAGAACAGACAAACCAAACACTGACTGAGAGAAGAAGAACAAAATACCTCCAACATCCACTAAATTATTGGCAGGCAGAAGTCTCAGGGCGGCTGTGGCTTAGTGGTAGAGCGTGTCTTCCACCAATCAGAAGGTTGGCGATTCGATCCCGGCTTCCCCCAGCCTACATGTCATTGTGTTGTGTTCAGACACTGAACTCCCGAGGGCTGTGCCTTCGGTTTGTGAATGTGTGTGAGTTACTTAGTTACTTTGAGCAGTTCTGCCATCACTGTGCGAATGAGATATGTAGTTGAAGCACTTTGAGTAGTTAGAAAGGTGCTATATAAGTACAGTCCATTACTATTTAACCATCTTGTTCTTTTTGTTTATTGGCGGAACCCCAGCTAAAATCGCAGGAATCTTGTCTTGTCCAAAGGCGCATGCACAAATTCAAACACACTATACTGTTTTAGATTCAAATTGACTTATTTTTAAGTTTATGTGCAGTGACTGTAAAACATTTAAATAGTATGAGTAAATCTATAATAAAACTTACACTTCCGAAACAGTTAATTTATTACATGAATAAAATGTGTATATATTAAAATTTTTACTTTAAATTACAGTTCTCACTGAATCTAAATTATTTAAAATTACAGTTAATTTAATATATTTGACTCTTAACAGACTGTTAGCTTTTGTCAATATACATGTATTGATTTGATTTGTTAAGGTTTTATTGCTGTGATCTTCTCCATGGTTAACGTGAGGTTATTATTGTAACCATAGTTCTCAGCCACCGCTAAATTGATGTTAGTAACGTTATGCTCTACACAGACACAGATTCTTTGCATGCATGCTAACTAACTCCTTTTAACTTGGCACCGTTATCCGACACAGATCACACACATACACCTTTAATTTAGCCTTAAACACAACCACACATGCGGAGAGAAAACTTAAAGCTCCCACTTCACTGTGCTTTCCTTTGTCTGCAACACGTGTGTCCATACTTGTGCACACTGAACATACGGTGCAGAATAAAGGCCCAATCCCAATCTCCACACTAAGGCCTAAACCCTGAACCCTCACAGATTTAGGGGACATCACCTGGTAAGTTCTTGAGTGCGAGAGGCTGCAAGGGCCTGAAATGGTATAAATCGACAACACTTTGTGACATATCATGTTACCTTGATGATGCCAAACATGTTATGTACAATTGTGGGTTTGGGACTTTTTATTTTACATCTTTACTTTCATCACGGCCAAGGCACTTAAGGGACTGATTTGAACATATTCCAGGCTCTTACCTTACAGAGTGGACGGGAGGGGATTTTCAAATAACCACTTTACTCATTTTTTATCGAAACAGCACGATACACTTACATGTAAACTTCTTTTTTCTTGTTGTTGCTCCTTCCATGTTTGTTTGCCTTGTTTTTAACGCCTCTGGGCTTCCCCTGGTAACGTCACAACATATGAACTGTGGGTTATTCCCACAGGAAAAGTCTGCAGAGATGCAGACTTACGGAAAGTGTGCATAAAGGGCTCAAAAAGTCTGCGAGAGAGCCCTAATGCACTTGACGATTTGACAGTGGGACAGCCCTAAGCCCTCGCGGAAGTCTGAGTCCGTGAGTGTGGAGATTGGGATTGGGCCAAAGAAACAGACGCACATTCTTTCTGGCACACACCCAACATGCACACACTCGCACACACACACACACACACATCTGTAGTTTAGTGCATTTTAGTTGGGTTTCATCTGTGTGTTTTGCTTTTGTTTCTTTTAAAGAAATGCTTGTGGATATACATGCTGGTTTCTTGATGTTGCATAAGAGTATATTGAATATATTGCCAACCTCTTCTATATAGAACTCCAAATCCTTCAACCTACTAGCTATTGATGGTAATTTTGTTTATACTTCCAAATTGATAGTTTAGTATATTTTATGAGACTAAATTAATTAATTAGCTTTCAATTTTCTCTTCATTAAGAGTGGTGTGTATTTAACGCAAGTTAAATTTTATTATTAATTATGAGTAACAATAATAATTCTTATAATAATAATATAATAATTTGAATTTAATAATTATTTTATACAAATGTTGATGCCATTTAAACCATGATTCCCTACAACTTTGGTATCTCATAATTATAAGAGCTGCATCTCAGAATTATGAGAAAGTGTCTAAGTATCTCATGATTACAAGATCCTTACCATGAAATTTAATATTGTATGTTTCTGTGGTACTTGGATCAGGTTAAAGGGGGTGCACACAGACTTTTGGCCAAATGCTAACAGCTGCTTCGGTGCTGAACAAGGTTGAATTATAAATCAGGAGAAGCGGGTAAATCTCCTGGGGCCCCGAAAGCTCCAACTAGTTTGTAATAGTTATTCTGATTTTGAGGCCATGTCTTGAAGAGGGCCGCTGTGTAAATGAACATAATTTCAGTTTTGTGCCTATACCTATGTTTCATATCCCTAAATTACTGTGTTTAATCAAATAACCAGGTTGTAATCCAGCATAGAAATACTATTCACATTGTACAGAGAGTGAGCGAAACAGGGATTAGCAAATTAATCAGACTGTGGTGTTGAGTGAACTAAATGTGCAGCACATTTTTTACTTGTTTTCTCATAATTTTGAAATAGACTCTTCTAATTATGAGATAAGTCACAATTATGTTAGAGTATTTTAATTAGCTTTTAATGCCAATCAACTTTTTAAAGTATTTTTATTAAATCAAGTTTAATTTTTCTTGATTCTATTCCAGTGGCCTGTCTTATATTGTTTTGTTTCAAGATAGAGTGTCTATGAAATTCTTCTAGTTGATACTTATTGGAAACAGGTTGAAATATTCCTTTTGTGCTGGCAGATTTATTCAATTGTATTAACAAAATAATGTTTTTGGGACTCAATTATAGACAGAAATACCTTTGATAAGATGGAAAGGGTAAAATGATTAGATATGTTTCATAGTGTTGTGTAGACAGCTGGAATGATTCAAATAGAAGTATATCTGTTCTGTCAGACTTGTGTGAGACAGACAACCGAAAAACATGACTGAAATGTCTCCTGTGTAGACACGCCATTAAAGGTCACACATTAAAATAGCAATTTGAGATATAATTATTCGTGCACTTCTTTTCTCTTATGATTGAATCTCTCCATGTCTCTCCATTCCTTTATTCTTGTATTTCTGCAGACTCTTGACTATGAGACCAAGAAGTCATACACCTTCAAGGTTGAGGCATCCAACACACAGCTGGACCCCCGTTTCCTTCACCTGGGGCCCTTCAAGGACTCAGCGACAGTCAAAGTGAATGTCCTGGACATGGATGAGCCTCCTGTCTTCACCAAGCCCTCCTACACTATGGATGTGTACGAGGACACTCCTCCAGGAACCGTCATCGGCTCTGTGACAGCTCACGACCTGGATGCCAGCAGCAGTGCTGTCAGGTAACAAGGAATTCATTAGTCAGTGGAAACAATATTAACAGCACAGCTTATAGCCAATGTCAAAGTACACAAGAGAACTTAAACATTGTTTCAGTAAGATTTCTGGTTTAGATTTAGTATTATTTAAATTCCAGTCCTGGAAAGTTCAGACTTCGTTATAACGCAAGTGTTTACCAAGTAGAGATTTAAGTATCACTAAATTAAAATGGGTTACACCACACAAACTTCAACATAATTTCTAGGAGACACGGTTAATGAGACTGAAGTTCACGTCCATCTTGTACCCATAATCAGCGTTGGTTTCTTTGAACCATGACAGCAATGTTTCACTATGGCTAGGATCTTGACTTCCCCCCCTCACCAAGTAGTGTTAGTTGCCTAAACTTAACCAGACATTAACCATAGGAACGGTCAAGCTGGTATTTTGGAAAGCACTGACAAACAGCCCATTTTGTATTTATTTATTTTTTAATATATGAGCTTGTTGGTGGTCTCTAACGGTTGGAAGAAACATTAATGTACACCAAATGTGGATTGGAGGTTTATTAATGTTATATATATATATATATGACCTGTTTTGAAAACAAATACAGCTATACTTGTTTTGATCATAGTTATGAGAGTCCCAAACTAAACCTTAAAAACACCAAACTGCTTTGCTACTTAAAGACAGCAAAACTAGCACTTTGCTGTTTTTAATGGGTTTTCCTGTGACAAATATTTTTTTTTACTGTGCCCCTGTTATGGTGCACGATTTAAGAACCCAAATGCAGAACACAAGGAAGTGGTACTTGGATTAGGTAGCAACAGTTTTTAGTTATATACTGCAAGCAATCACTGGAGGATCTGAGATCTTCCAGAGCGGCAAGACTCCGGGCACAGAGATGGGGAGTGTAGGTTCTGGCTTGGCTTGTGTAGCGGGGCAGGCAGAACAGGGAGGCAACTTTGCATACAAGGGAGAGAACATGGAGGCTGCGACCAACTGCAGGGAACGACCACAGGCCTAAGGCAGGCAGCGGTCAAAAACAGGGAACAAGTCCAACGAGCAAACAAATCCGACAAGGAGCAGGCAAAAATACAAAAGTTCACAGTACAAGCAAGATCCAAGGAAACAAAGTCAGTCCATCAAAACTTACAGGTAACCAAAAGCCAGGATGCATGACACAGGAACAAAGCACAACCAAAATGCACACGACAAGGGCAACGACCCAACAATGAACAAAGGAAAAACCCCAGATTAAATACACTGAGGTAAGGGAGACAACGTGACACAGGTGCAAACAATCAAGGTGGGGCCAACACTCTAAACTGGAGGGAAAGCAAACAAAGACAGGAAGTAAAGCCACAAGACACACGAGGAGAGGAGAACACTACAAAATAAAACAGGAAACAGGACAAAACCTCAAACTATGACAGCCCCACTGCTGGAGTGAGAACATTTCTGAAATCTGTGTCCTTTGATGACAAATGATGCAGCCCACCACTGCAACTTGCTTCCCTCTCATGTGCTGTTATCTCTGCAGGTATTCGTTGGAATGGCACACACAGTCTGACAGCTGTTTTGACATTGACACTGTTGAAGGAACCATTTCCACTAATGAATACCTGGACAGAGAGACAGCTGTGCAGCACAATATCACTGTGGTGGCAACCAAAGTCAGTAAGTATTCTACACCAAAAACATCCCGCATCTAAAACAAAGCATACACAGCCCAGAGCTGGTTATCTAGAGAGAAAACACTGTGTCTGACATCGTATTATGAACTTTTTAAAGTTACAATCCTAAAAATCAAACCCCATTTTTGATACTGTTTATGGTCGGCATTTTTTCAGTGATAGCCATCCAATTTATTGATATTCTGTAATTACCTCTCTATATAGTAGTTTTCATTGTTAGTGGCAGAGTCTGCCTTTCCTGCATGTTATTCAAATTGCTACCAATGCACAATCTGTGAAGAATTTATGCCTGAATGCCTGAAACATTAATCTCTATATATAGCCTACAAACTGTGCAAAGACAGTCACATCAAAACACACATCATAACATACATCATCACAAATAGTTAGATATCAGATAGATGTCTAAATTAATCTGTTGCCCAATGCTGTCTAGTTTTTCTTAAATCAGACTAATTTGCCATAAATTCTGGGTAAATTTAAACTTTTTTCAAACTAAAAAGCATGACTGACCAAGCAGCTTAGTCAAATCTTGCAGCTTTGACCATTCCAGTAGAAACTGTACCATCCAGCAGTTACAGGGACCTTTTAGTGGAAAGGTTTAGCAAAAAGTGTAACAACACAATAAACTTCCAGTAGCATGAAATCACAGTGCTGTACAGACCTGTAGCAGACCTGAGCTGCTGTAGCCTCTTAATGTGGAAGGCTCAGTATTTCTGCTAACTCAGTCAGGCTCAGGATAGTTTCTTTGGTCAAACAAAAATGACTGACATTGTCCTTACTGCTGTATATTTCCAACATGTTACTGCGATCTCTAAATAGTCTTTCCCTTCCTGTGGGTGCCTAAGCTCCAAGCCTCCATGAAACTTGGATAACTGATATATACAAAAAAGAGGCAAACTACAAAGAAAAAAGGGCCTGTGTGTGTCAGCTAGCTTTACATAAAAGAAACAAAAAAGGAAATAAAACCTCACTACCTGATCTTAACCTGATGCAAAAACCAAAGAACAGTCAAAAACAGCCTAGTGATTCTAAAGAAGGAAATACTGGGCGTGTGTGCGATCAGTAGTCTAAACTATACCTGGCCCAGTCCTCAGATAGTTACGAGTGCCTCGATTCTAATTCACAAAAGCTTGCACAACGATTAACAGCTATTAAGCTGACACAGCAACGAGAGGCACAGTGGCAAGCTGTTCCCCTGAATTGCCTTCCCAGATTGGAGAGCTGGACCGGGTGCCGCTCCTATCAGGATCTTCAGCTCGCCAGGCAGGAAGTGGGAAGTAGGATGGGACCACACATCCTACTTAGTATAAATATCAAAACACTGAAAAGGGTTAGACACACACAGGGTGGGCGCCAGCGGCCGTAACACTGTGGCATGCACATACTGGACATGGTGTGGAATACATTTGACATTAAACTTCAATATTATGACTATCTTCTTCAGTCTTTATTAAAAGAGAGGGACACAACTAGTCCTTTCTGGATTGACTGCGCTGTAAACAGATACACCAGTTGCTCTTCCTCTGTCAGAGTAGCTACTCAAGGCGTGTTTGCTGTAGCAGCCTCCCAGCATGCACTGGGGAAATAGATTCATGGACATAAGCCTCATTTTATGTGTTCCTGCATTTTTGCCATTTTGTTCTACATTGTGCTCAACCATGTTTCCACTGCTTCCACACTTTCATCACTGTTAAACTTTAGATACTGCCAGTGAATGTGGAATGTTTTAGTGTTCAAATGACAAATTCCTATTTTAATGTCAAATTAAATCCCATATGTTCTTGCTCCATTGTTCTTTTAACAGTCAGAATTTTTAGTTGAGTTTTGTCTTTGTCTTTTTCTCACTGTACCTTGATGTGAAAATTACTTTGGTTATTTTTTAGTGTACAAGCTTTTATTTAGTTTTATATTTTTATCATGTATAAGTATGGGTAACTCTTCATTATGAGAATTTAATTGGGATAATTTCACCAATAGATCATAGTGATTCTACAAAAACCTGCATGTTCTCATCAAAAAATCATAATTATATCAACACTCTTTCATTATAAATCTAAGAAAGCAAGTCCTTTGTATCTGAAAATGAGTTCATCATCAAGGCACACAAAGCAAGGTACAAAAGATCCTAAAACCCACGGCAAGACACAATAATTGTCCCTTTATCACACTGGAACCTGGCAGCAAACTTGTATTCGGCAGCCGAAGCTCTGGTAAAAGTAACATACAGTAATACACCTATCTCTGCCCAGACACAAGCCTCTTACTTGAAATCGCTCTTGGTAGTGATGAAATTATTTCAGTCTGTTTGGGTTATCTGACGGAGTCCTCCCAGGCTTAGATACTGACGGTGGTGGGTTCAAAGGCAAAGCTGATCTTCGGATGGCATCAGAGGAAAAACAGCAGAGTCGATGGGGGCGCAGCAGTTATTTTTTTCTCCATGAAGAAAATGGTGAATTCCGTATCTTCCTTCTGCAGGTATGAGATCGTTATGTGGTGTGTATTTCTTTCAGGATGCAAAAATGTGTTCAGCAAACACAAAAACAGTCTGTTCTCGTTCTTGAAGACCTTGAAGTAAGATTTGAAATTCAACGTTAAGTCACCTCCTGTAGTAATTGAAGTTGCAGTGGAAAGGTGATGAGCAAGCGGTGTGCTCTGAACTTTATAGGCTTGGTTGCTTTGTTGCAGGAGTTTCCTGCGCTCCTGAGGCGGCTCGTCCAGTAGGAATTCAGGATTTAGATTCAAACTTAAATCTCACACTCAGGTGCGACTTACATACCCACATGTAGAGGATTAGCAGGCTGGGGACTGGCATGCTGGTGGCTAGATGGCCGGAAATCAGGCTGAGGTGCAGGTTGGTGACTAGCAGAATGAAGATTAGCAGGCTGGAGTGAAGGCTGGAGGCTATCAGGCTGAGGGTCAGGGGTGTTTATGAAGCACTTGGTGACAGTGGCAGGGAAAAACTTCCTTGTTAAACATTTCCACAACGGGGCAGCTGTCCCTAAAGTATGAATGCTTTAGCACTTGTAGTTTTTGAGATTTCAGCTTTCAAACATTGTTCCCATATACTTCCCATTATAAATTGTGATACTTTAAAAAATTATCTAAAATCACTGAAAATAAAGAAAAGTAATAGCATACATCTCATGAAAAATATGATTTGACGATGAAACGAACTTTGTAACAGTAGCGGTACAGGAGTAGATAGAGGACAAAAAACGGCGGAATAATAATAATAAAGAACAAAAGATAATTGTTTTTTTAAATGTATATCAATCTAAATAAAACAGTAATATTAAAGAGCATGGGACTCGTATTGAATGTTGAGCACTGGAGAACACACAAAGTGCATAAGAACATACAAAATGCTTAAATTGGGACATTATTGGCATAAAAGTATTTGGTTTTTGTTTTGCTCCTTAAGCTTCTACTGGACTCTGTAGGCCAAGAAGATGCAGCTATTTGTGATGTAAACAAGCATCCTTACAGTACAGTTTTACTGGATGAAGTTTTAGCTTTGACAAACCAGAATGAGTGTGCAGCTCCACAGAGTATCACTTCCAAAAGTAGAAGGTGTAAAAGCACTTTTCACTTTTCCTATAGAGCAGGTCTAGACCGTACTTTTTATAGTATTATTTACAGAGACCCAACAAATCCCAATTTACACCAGTTTGATCTCTTAAACAATTGTGTGAGAGAACAGAGGTTAATGTGAAAGGGTTTAATTATCATTACACTATCTTTTGCCAAAAGTCTAACTGGAAGCAAGTTAACAGTCTAACAATGAAATTGTTGGGGTCTGGATGATTGCACACGTCTTTGTGTCTGTTGATTCAGCCACTCCTACTAAGATTTGTACATTGAATGAAAGTTTAAACCAGAGATTGTTATTTTATAATGACAAAAGCCTTTCTGTAACCTAGAGAGAGAGATAAAAAAGTGCCAAATGCCAAAATGTAACATTTATTTGCTAACGTTTTCACCTGAAAAATGTGTGTCCGATTTGTTGTAGTATCACACAATCCAAACCATGGTGATGGAACATAATTCTAACACAAAGTAATGTGAGTCCACAACACATAGTCTGCTCATCAGTTTTTAAACATTTTCATCATGTTTGTACCTCTGTGAACTTGGTTTAGTATGATTTAAGCCCCATTCACAGGAGATTAACATTACAAGTGGAGGTAGGGAATGAAATATTCACTGTGCTCATCGGTAACTTAACTAAAAATAAAATTTTTCCTGAGCACTTTGAGGAGGTTTTGTTCCATGTTAGCTTAAAAGCTATGATTGAAAGTTAATTCCTGAACTCTGAAACAGCATTAACAATTAATCTCACTGCATTATAGCTGTTCTGAAGCTTTTGATCATATTTCATTACATTTATCAGCAAATGAAGAAAGAAAAAGTGATTTGTAGTAAATGGAATAGTAGTAAAACATGCATAACAGAGGTTTTGCATGTTTTAGCCGTGTATTCAACTGTGTATTCACTTCAGGCCATTTGCCTGAAGTGAATACACAGTTGCATATTAACAATTTGAAAGAA
Source organism: Siniperca scherzeri (assembly GCA_027580175.1). Classification (NCBI taxonomy): domain Eukaryota; kingdom Metazoa; phylum Chordata; class Actinopteri; order Centrarchiformes; family Sinipercidae; genus Siniperca; species Siniperca scherzeri. The sequence goes on from CM050857.1 coordinate 3,966,298, forward strand.
AGAAAGAAAGAAAGAAAGAAAGAAAGAAAGAAAGAAAGAAAGAAAGAAAGAAAGAAAGAAAGTAATGTCATACATAATTAAAACATACAAATACAAACCATTGCAACTATTTAAATTCCTAAGGGAAGCTTTATCTGTTACATTGTAATTTCTAGTTGCATATCGCTGTGCCCCTCTCTCCCCCAGTCCTCTGCATGTTTTGTTTGATTGCAGTTGCAGCTGTACTGACTGTGGTGGAAACTAAATTTAGTACATTTGATCAAGCAGCTTAACTCATCCAGTGTGCACCATATGATTTCGTGCTGTAATCTTCTTGAGGAGGCAAAGGGCTGCCGAGGTCTCATTAGATAACGCAACAATATAAATCCTCTGACTCTGTCACAGTTCAGTTATAAAGTAAAACACAAGATTGTAAATTAGACCTGGAGATCTCACTTGTTATTGGTAACCACAGTAATGTTTATGTGTTGTTTAAATACATTTTTATACTCACGTTTAAATGCTTCACAATGGGGACAAGGGCAATGCAGAGCTTAAGTTATGTTCTTAACTAAAGTAAGCACAATAGGCACGCAAAGTTTGTCATTACACTTTTGTTTACAATTGGTTACACATTTCTCTATACGGTACTGAGTTCAGAGCTCAAAATTCTTCACATATGTGGACGAAGCTGTGGATAACTTTTCATTGCTTTGACACAAAATGCATTCGACGACCACATATTTCAAATTTAGCATTCAGCATTCACCACATATTTCACCACCAACAAACTTCTATGAATTTCAAACATTTCAATTTTTCGACATGTTCAATTTTGGATATGTTTACATACAATTTTACATCTACATCTAAAGAATTTGAAAAATACAAATAGAAAAGACAACCACAGCTGATCTACAGGATGGTGTCAAGTTCCTTCCACCTTAATCGCCATTCCTCAACCCCGATTCAAGAATTATTTTTGTCATGGAGGTGGAAAGTTTATGATCACATGTCTTTCATGGATGCAATGCATGCTGGATGCCTGGACATATCTGCAGAGGATTGGATCAGGCATGCAAAAAGATTATTTCCCAGATGTATTGCAAGAGAGGATGTAAAGTGTGATGTGGATGAGAACTTGTGGTCAAATGCAGAAGACAGGGTTGACTAGCCCTATTGTACAGCTACCCTATACATATAATGAATATTTACATTTTTGTTTAGTATTGCATTACTGGAATTGCTTTAGCTTAGGAAAATAAAGCCTAATGAAGCACATGGCAGCATATCTGATTAATTTCTGTAACACACACTGTAAGGTAGCACACTCAGTAAAGGAGTTGTCATTCTTCTTGTTGTAATGGAATCTTGGTTTGTGCAAAATAAAAAAAAATAAAGCTACTTTAAAGACCTTCAAAGAAGGCTGTTAGTGTTTTAGGTCATTGTGAAGTGTTTTAGGTTCTTGTTGGGAGATAAATGTTGTCAGTGCTCTGGTACAAGAGTTGATCCTGAGATGTGTATGAAGTGTTTTGGTTGCATTAGTGCATTTTGGATGCAATAACTGTTGTGCTGAGCTGCGTGAAGAGAACTGTGTCAAGAACAAGTGAACTCAGTATAGACAAGTGTGTGTAACCCATTGTTAAGATCTGTAACATAACAACATGTACATAAAATATTTCTGTATTGCTCTACATATACATGTTTGACACTAGTTCAGCAACTGTTAAAGGTATGCACAAGCAGGCAAATGAGGTCATACTTTTGTTTTGCGTTTGGAAGAGTGGTAGACTTGGCACCCCTGAAGCTCACACAGGAAGGAAGTAAAGTTGCATTATAAAGATCTTTACCAGGCAAAGCAAAGAAGGCTTTATCCTCATACAGCATTCTTTTATTCACTATTTATTTTTATTTCCAAACAAAGTCCTTATAACGCTGCCAAAGAATCTGTAGATCCTCTTTAGTGGGCTCTTCCTAACTTTGACAGCTGTACCTTTATCAGGTGGCACATCAGTGACTGTTTCATCAATAGTGAGTGCATCAGGGTCTTTTAGAATATTGTCATCATGATTGTCCATACTGTAATTTTACTATGTTGGTCTATTCTGTACACACGGCATCTATTGCATGCCTGTCCATCCTGGGAAAGGGATCCCTCCTCTGCTGCCCTTCCTGTTGTTTCTTCCATTTTGGGGATTTTTTTCCTTATCCAGATTGAGGGTCTAAGGATAGAGGGTGTCATATGCAGTACAGATTATGAAGCCCCTTGAGGCAAATTTGTGATATTGGGCTATATAAATAAAATTTACTTGACTTACTTTTTGACCAATCGGCAGCTGATCCCTGTGGACCTGAACCAGTACTGACAGCAGCTTGGTCTTTTGACACAGCAGTGGTTTATCCATCTTTAGTTCAATCAGTAATTGCTGCATCTTGGTCATTTAACCCATCGATGGCTGATTCCTCTTCAACAGAGCTAGTAGTGTCTATATCTCCAGCAACTGCTGCTCCATCAATTGAGCAAGAACCTTCAAATTCGGTCTCTGCCTCAGCCTCGCTATCAGGAGTCAGTTCCTCTTCTAAGTCGTCCATTGGGCAGACCTGCATTTTATCAAAAGAATAAAACATGACTGATTGAATGAATCAGTCAATCAGTCTGTCCATGCATCCAATCAAACATATATCTATCTATCCCTATCAATACCAAAACACAGTCACTTACTACAAGCTGGTGTCCATCTCATCAACCAGGTGGGCCACTGAGATGTGCAGGTGCTTGAGAGCCTCCCCAGGAATGATTCTTTTCTCAGGATCAGTGTGTAAAAAGCATTTCAGGAGGCCCACCAATTCTGTCCGATCTTCTACCTCAATGAGAAAATTGAAGAAAGCAAACCTACCACAGAAGCTTCTGGTGAATTTCTACCACTATGCCATTGAAAGTGTGCTGACATACTGTGTCAGTGTGGTTCACCAGTTGCATGAAGGCGGAGCAGCAAGCTAGTCAGAGAGTAATAAAGTGTTACCAGACATCACCACCATCTATGTACACCTCCCGCTGCCTGCGGCAATCTCACAGTATCATCAGGGACAAATCACATCCAGCTCATCACCTGTTTGATCTTCTGCCCTCAGATTCTGGTAGGGCTCTTCGGCCCTACCAGAATCACAAACATCCCCCCCCCCCCAAGCAGTCAGGCTGCTAAACAAAACTCCCCAGCCCGCAACACCCCAGTCAAGAACTTAGAACTCTGAATAATGTTTGCACTACATGCACTATTTTTGTACTCCAAATAATTGCACTTATTATTCTAACTTGTGTGTTTGGCATTCCATGTTATGTAGTCCCAGTGTCAGTTCAAGAACTTCTGGGTGTAATTGCCAGCATAGAGGAAGTGGTCAGTTGGCTGGCTCAGAAACTCTCCGATGCTCCTCATCTGGAGAGAATAAGTAGAATCACATCAGCCGACATTCTACAGCAAGTCTCTGACTGAGTTTGGACATTTTTAGACATCTTATCAGGGTGCAGGCTTATACAGATCAAGAGGAATACAGTTTGGAATATTTTTCTATGCGTATGTGTACACAGTTGGCATTCCGTTTTAATATGAGTTTTAAGTAGCAAACTGCTACTGCACCAGTCTGTACCTGGTGTGCAATTGTCTGTATCTTGGGCAGCTGTGGCTTGGTGGTAGAGCGGGTCGTCCACCAATCGGAAGGCCGGCGGTTTGATCCCGGCTTCCCCCAGTCCATGTGTCGAAGTGTCCTTCATTTATAAATGGTAAATTGATAGTTAATTAAACTTTAATTAATAGTTATTTTACTGTTAACAAACAATGAAATTTTATTCATAGTGTTTACTAATTATTAGTAATGCTATAATTGATGTTTTTTTATCGTTAGTTGTGCAATATATAATAATTAGTTTATAAATTATTTATTGTAACATAGCTGATAAAAGAAGATAAAATTATATTCTGATTACCATATTAAACTATTTATTAACAGTTTATTGTTGCACACATTACAACATTTTATATACTGAATTAAGTATTTGTTAATGACTACCAAATGATTTGTAAACCTTTAAAAAATCGTTTGTAAAACATCTATAAACATGGACCAGATATTTGTAACATTGTAATAATTGGTTTGTAAACCATCTATAAACATTATCTGGATGGTTATTGTAACGTTACAGCTGATTTTATTTATTTTAATACTTTGTGAACGGTTAATAAATACTGTGTAATGCATCTATAATCATTATTTGAATGGCTATTATAAAGTTGCAACTGATGTTTATAAAACTTTACAATTGCTTAATAAATGGTTTGTGAAGCATCTATAAGTATTATTTGAATGCTATTATAAACATGCAACTTGTAAATAGATAATAAATGCTTTGTAAAGCATATATATTATTTGAGTGAGTATCAAGTTGCAACTGTTGTTTAGGGTAGTTAGGGTAACACTTTATTTGAAGAGGTGTGCATAAGACTGACATGACACCTGTCATGAACATGAAGGAGACTTTATGAATGTGTATGACTTTTGTCACTATCGTAGCTTTGCATGATTCACTGTTTTTAAAAATTCTTATTTATCTTATACTGGCCCTTTATGCAGACCCTCAGTTCATCCTCCGAATTGGGGCACTAACGATGAATCCTCCGTACACGCCAAAATTAGTCACAGAGTTTCGCAAGGTTCTGTGCTTTGACCAATTCTATTCACCTTATATATGCTTCCTTTAGGCAGTGTTATTAGGAAACACTCTCTCATTGTTATGCGGATGACAGCCAATTATATCTATTGATCAAGCCAGATTAAACTAATCAGTTAGCTAAACTTCAAGCATGCCTTAAGGACAAATCTGAAGTTATTGTACTTGGCCCCAAACACCTCTGAAACACATTATCTAAAGATATAGTTACTCTAGATGGCATTGCCCTGGTCTCCAGCAACACCGCAAGGAACCTTGGAGTTATCTTTGATCAAAATTTGTCCTTTAATTCCCACACAAAGCAAACTTCAAGGACTGCCTTTTTTCACCTACGTAACATTGCAAAAATCAGGCACATGCTATCTCAAAATGATGCAGAAAAACTAGTCCATGCATTTATTACTTCTAGGCTGGATTATTGCAATTCCTTATTATCAGGCTGCCTGAATAAGTCCCTTAAGATTCTCCAGTTGATCCAGAATGCTGCAGCACATGTACTGACAAGAACTAGGAAAAGAGATCATATTTCTCCTGTATTAGCTTCTCTGCACTGGCTCCCCGTAAAATCAAAAATTTAAAATCCTTCTCCTCGCTTACAAAGCTCTTAATGGTCAGGCACCATAATATCTTAAAGAGTTCATAGTACCCTATTACCCAACTAGAAAACTGTGCTCCCAGAATGCAGGGTTACTTGTGGTTCCTGGAGTCTCCAAAAGTGGGAGCCAGAGCCTTTAGCTATCAAGCTCCTCTCCTGTAGAATCAGATCCCAGTTTGGGTTTGGGAGGCAGACACCATCTCACCATTTAAGAGTTGGCTTAAGACTTTTCTCTTTGATAAAGCTTATAGTTAGGGCTGGCTCAGCTGAGTCCTGAACCATACATTAGTTTTGCTGCAATAGGCCTAGACTGCCGGGAGACTTCCTATGATGCACCTCTCTCCTCCTCTCCCTCTCCATCTGTATGCATTCTTATCCCAATAATGCATGTTACCAACTTGACATTTTCTCTGTCCCGTAGCTTTGTGCTTTCTCATCTCTCTCCCCTCTCCTTTTGTTGCTTTGAGCAGGTATTTCTGCCTTCGGAGCTGCAGACTCTGAATCTATGATTGCAAGGCACCTTCTGTTCATGCTTGACAACCGCTACTACAGTTATTATTCCTATCATTAATATTACTATTATTCTTTTTTTAATATAAAATTACCACTACCATTACATTATTATTATTTTAAAATTATATGTGGAATTTGCATTTTGCTACTGTATGCTCTCTTACCTCATGCTGTCTCTCTCTCTCACTCTCTCTCAACCCAACCGGCAGCGGCAGATGGCTGCCTACCATGAGTCTGGTTCTGCTCGAGGTTTCTGTCTCTTAAAAGGAAGTTTTTCCTTGCCACTGTCACCAAGTGCTTGCTCATGGTGGGAATTGCTGGGTCTCTATAAATAATATTATAAAGAGTATGGAATAGATCTGCTCTATAGGACAAGTGCAATGAGATAACTTCTGTTATGAATTGGCGCTATATAAATAAAATTTAATTGTTTCTGGGGGCCGGGCCTCACTGCTTATTGTAAAAAAACACAACTTTATAACTTTATTCACTTATTTTGGAGAAATTGGTTCATATTTTATGGAGAAAATATTTTCTGGTTTTCCCTCTGATATCCTTCAACTGCTCTGCCTCAACTCTCGTTGATTTACAGAGTGGACAGATAGCTTTAAAGTAACTGCTGTTATTGTAGCTGCCATTAGCTAGTTAGCTCAGTTAGCCATGCAGCTAGTGGTGCTTTTAGCTTAGCTGACTGCCCGGACTGGGAGCTCGGAGCCCCTATTATGCTCATTTCCAGATCTCGCAGCCCCGATTGAGTGTTGGTGTTCACACCACTAGCACAGGAGCTTTGAACCGTTGGGAGGAGGAGGTTTTCAAGGTTCCGAGCTCTTAGTCTGGGCAGAGTCAGTTAACTAATATTGCTAGCTGCACAACTAACAGAGCTAACGGTAGCTGTAGTTAGCAGTAGTTAGCGGTTACTTTAGCAGCAAGTAAAGCCATCTGTCCATCAAGAAACTAACTAAACTTTCATTCACAATCGAAAAAGCAGAGACATACTGAAACTTGAAGAGTAGTCCTGAGCAGAGTAGTCTTGCATAGCCAGACCTATCTCCACACTTACTTTTAGCGCAGCAGGTGGATGGGTGCATCCCTGTAATTGGGCATGCTCAGAGCCTCGCTCTAGCGCAGGTCAGGCAGTGTTTTTGGGGGAGCGAAGACCTCCTTTTGGCATGGACTTTGGGCTTTGTGACTTTTCAGACCTTTTACATGCACAAAAATTCTATACAACACAATAAAGGGCAGGGAAACCCTGAAAAGGCATAATATGGCCTCTTTAAGGAGCAATAAGATGTTCATTTTGGCACCTGACTGTGATTTAGTTTTTTGATTAAAATGTATATTAGTTCAGCGGTAGATCAAGAAAATCTTGCATAGGTTGGCAAATGCTTTTGGCTGGGTAGTATAGGAGGATAATGGATGGGGATCCTCAAATAAAAATACATACTACTACTACTACAGGTAAATGACGACAGAAAATAACCAATGACTAAAATCATGTTATTTTACAGAGTGAAATGGAATTAATATGAACAGACATCAAACATGGCATGAGGTCCAGCTGGAATTGTGGCAGGCATTGGGTCATATGTCTTTCTGTCTTCATCTCTCTCTCCATCACTTTCTGTTTCTGTCTATCTCTCTGATCCTGTCTCATCTTTCTCACTCGGATCTTCATCACTCACATTCAGTTCTTCTCCATCTTACTGCTCTCTTTCTGTTATTTCCTGATTTCTTTCCTTCGTGAGTTTGTCCTCTGTCTCTCCTTCCAGTCCCTCCTGCCTCTCATTCTGTTCTCCTTTTTCATCTCTCCATCTCTTTCTCCTGACCAGTCACATTTTTTTTTGCTAAAGCGAGAGATAAAGGCTCTTTTGTAGTCAAGAGAAAGCAGAATAACTTTCTTCCAAGCTTAAATTTGAATGTTGCTTATTTAGTCATGAATATTTAATATTATATGGAAATACTTAGATATGAAATTAAGTTTTCAGGGGGTTTAATGCAACATAAAGCATAATTATGAACTTTTGCATTTTCCTTTCAGTGTTCTTCTGCCGTGATGTCTCACAGGGTGTACACTGTAGCCAACTTTTCTGACACTGACTGTCAGTATGTTGGATTTAACACATTAGGTTGTGTCACTGAGAGTATAGTCATATATGACTTCATGTTGACCCTTACAGACAACCCTCTGCTGTCTATCAAAGTGTCAGTGACAGTCAACGTCCTGGATGTGAACGAGTTCCCTCCTGAGCTGGCAATTCCTTCAGATACCTTTGTCTGTGAAAACTCCAGAGTTGGACAGGTAAACTGAACTGTATCTGCTTAAAAGGATCTACTGATTGTATATATAGACTACACTAACAAAACAGTGTCGACATATACCACAGACATTTATTATTTAAATGGTTACCCTAGGTAAGAAAGATTTATTATAAAATGTAACAACATACACCTCCAGATTAGAGGGAGTTACTGTTTAATTTTCCTTCTTGACATTTTCCCTGCCAGCCAAGAGATTTGAACCAGCAATCTTTAATTTACAAGCCACTAACTTTTCTCTCTAGGGTTCTCTGATTCAGTGTGCTAAACAGAATCTCTCTGTTCACTCCATGACCAGGTGATCCAGATGGTCAGCGCTGTGGACAAGGACCTTCCTCCTGTTGGCCAGAGGTTCTTCTTCAAGTCCACCAAAGAGCTCCGCAACAGAAACTTCACTGTTCGAGATTTTGGAAGTAAGTGAAAGGGGTGATTAAAATGGAAGAAGGAGATGATTACAAACAGTCTTATTGTATTATGACTACTTTATTTCATTTGCAAAGCACTTTAAAGTGGGTATAACTGATATACTTATACAACACCGTGCTGGGATTTACAATGGTTAAAGGGGCACCAAATTGTGTAGGTGCAATTCAAATAAATTTGGTTATGAAAATGATCAAAGATAATCATAAATAATAACTTTAATGAATAAAGTTCCTCGGGGCGCCACTCTAAAAGAGAAAATGATTTATTGATTCAGTCTCATAAAATACACTAAACTATTTATTTGGAACTCCGATTAATAATTAAATTAATAACTATAACCAAAATTACCATTAATAGCTAGTAGGTTGAAGGATTTGGAGTTCAACATAGAAGAGGTTGGCAAATAATTCACTCCTGTGCAACATTAAAGAAACTAGCATAAATATCCACAAGCATTTATTAAAAGATAAACAAAGCAAAAACACACAACATGAAGTCTAACTCTAAATGCACTGAACTACAGAACAAAGGGTGTGTGTGTGTGTGTGTGGTTGATTCAAAATGGCTTCTTGGATCTAAAATGGCAGACTGCATGGCGTTAAACAAAAGAAATTTAATTCAAAATGGCGGCTAAGCCAAATGACGTTAAACAAAGGAACCAACTCAAAATGGCAGCTGAGCCATGTATGATAAAGAGTGCGGCTATGTTAGAAGTCAAATTGGAGTGGATGTGTGTGATCGGTGTAGGATAATAGTGCCCAGTTAAAAGAGAGTTAGTTAGCATGCAAAGACTCTGTGTGAAGCAAAATGACCTAACAGATGAAAACTTCCTTAGTTGCTTGTTAAAATTAGCTGGCAGACTTTGTGTAGTAGACGCTCACGCTAACTAAACTTGTTGCAGGGATCTTAGGCAGGCTTTCGCAGCACTGCAGTAAGATCAGAGAAAGAGTTCCGTTCTGCTGTGTGTCTGCTCCAAACAGGACATGCTGGAGGACAACTATTGCTGTCTGGCTGCAGTGAAGAGGCCAAGAGGAGAGAGAGCTTGCTCATTCTTGGTTAGCAGTTCACTAACCAGAAATCTTAAGACAAAGGCAGGGCTTCGTGTTGCAGCCGTAATCATTTGTTCTTCATCCGTGGGTCTGCTCAATGACCTCTCTGAGGTCCAGGCGTAGTGTGAGGAGAAAAGATAAAGAACAATGGTCGCTTACCCTTTTATTGACCTGGTGATATCACAGGTCACAGGTTAGACTGACCAATGGTAGCTGGAAGCTGGGTCCATGGGGGGAGTTCACAGGTGTGAAGTCTGGAGGGATTGAGGGAAAGTGAGTTATATGGCTTTCCTTTGTTTACAGAATAAAATAGCATGTGGTCTCATAATAAAAAGTGTTGGGATTCAGGTAGGGCAGGTTTCATTATTAGCAAAATATCAAAGATATTTATGAATATTAATACAATTATTAATATTATCAAAATGATTAATATGGATTAATAATTACGGGGCACCAACCTGGAATCATGGACCAATAACCAAATGTGGAAAACAGTCTCAAAAGGTGGCTGTCCACTCAAAAATGCTGATATTTAAAGCACTATTTTACATTAATAGTAGTGGACAGTGAAGGGTGAATCTGAGCACACACCGTCACAACCCGCTGTTATTACAACACATACACAAAATAACCACAGGCTCTTTATAAGGTACAACAGAGTTTATTTAACCATTAATAGCACTGATTAATAATTAATAACTTCAGCCAACAACCACTATCGTGTATTTTAAACACAGTAAGTATACAACAATCAGCAAGCATGTAAGGTGTGTGTGTGTGGAGGTGTGGGTGCGTGTGGGACAATAGAGAGGGGGGTGCATGGAAGGCGGCAGATGTGACCACGTTGGTGGTCATTACGCACAGATCAAAAATCATGGGCAGGCCTGCAAAACTCAGACAAAGGGGACAGCCAAAATGAAGGACGCACACTATTTGTCCTCAAGATGAGCATGGAGCGTAGCTAGTTTTGCTACCATGCAATCTGGGTCATTTGAGATATGTGTGTGTAGATGTATGGATGTACTGTATGTGTAAAGGTGTGTGGGTTAGTGAGGAGCAAAGAGAAAGGAAAGCACACAGAGTAAGGCACAAGACATCTCAAATGTCGTGGTAAGCACTAGTATAGCAGTAAGTGGTATAGCACTAATGGCTAATGGCGTAGTACCGACGCAAAAATGAAACGTGCTAAGCACAGAAACACACAGCAGAAACAGGACACGGCGGTCCGTTACTTTCCTCAATAATGCACTGCACAATTCACAACAATGAAGCTTAGATAAAATAACACACAGCTATAGAATCTATTTCTGCCCAGATACAAGCCTCTTACGTGGGATCGCTCTTGATAGCGATTTTACGCGTCAGCCCTTTTGAACTCTCTGCTGGATCGCAGCACACCCCTGAACTCTCTGCTGGATTGCAGCAGCAGCAGCAGCACCCTCCTTCTCTGCCGGAGCAGCAGGCTCCAGGTTCCCTGGCATCACTGGTTCTGCCAGCTCCTCTACCAGTCTCCCCGTCGCTGGCTTCCTGTCTTGCTGTCCTGTTGCCGGGCTCCGATCTGGTTTTCCAGCCTCCAGAAGGGTTCCGCCTTCACCGGCGGCCTCCAGAAGGGGTCCGCCTTCGCCGCCGGCCTCCAGAGGGGTTCCGCCTTCGCCGCCGGCCTCTAAAAACCTAGCGTAATTATACACAAGCATTTATTATAAGATAAACAAAGTAAAACACACAATATGAAGTATAACTCTAAATGCAGTAAGCTAAAGAACAAAAGGGCGTGTTGTGTGTGATCCAAAATGGCTGCTTGGGTCCAAAATGGCGTCCAACAAAATAAATCTAATTCAAAATGGCAGCTGAGCAGCAGCTGCATGGTTAGACAAAGAAAGGAAATTCAAAATGGCCAAGGCCATGTTTGAAAAGAGTGTGGCTCTCTTAAAGGTCAACTTGGAGTGGATGTGTGTGATCAGTGTAGGATAATAGTGCCCAGTTAAAAGAGAGTTAGTTAGCATGCAAATACTGTCTGTGTGAAGCATAACATTAACTAACATCAACTTAGCATGTGGCTACCAAATCCTAACAGGGGGAAGCACATCACAACAATAAAACTCAGAAAAACAAATCAATACATGTAACGTTACATTAGTTAAACAGTCCTGTGCTTAGCCATGTACACTGTTACTCTATGCTATTCCCAGTTGGTAAGTTACCAGTCGATGAAGGAAGAAGAGCTTTGGCATGCTGGTGTTAGCTGGCCATGTGGATGAGCCAGGCGGGGTAGAATTTTGGCTCAGACTGGAGTAAAGTCCTTGCTATGCAGTCCGTTTGTGCAGATGGAGGAACCAGTCACTCTGTCTGTTCTCCTTACAGTTAGCTAAGTGCTAACTTCCTTAGTTGCTTCTTAAACTTAGCTGGCAGACTTTGAGTAGTAGCCGTGGGCACTATGCTTTGTTTCAGAAATCTTACACAGGCCCTCATGTCGCTGCTGTAAAAGAGAGTTTGGTTCTGCTGTGTGTCTGCGTGTGTGCAATCACTTTTAAGGAGGTGGAGGAGTTTGATCTGGGCCAGAATTCTTTGTTGCTTCGAGTATGATGAGGTCTGGAAGGGCGACTGGGGGTGATTGGACCACCCCAATGCGATTTGTAGGCCTCTTTGTATGTTGAAGATGTGGGAGTGAAGGACTATTTTGATCCTTGTCCTCCTGTTGCCTCATCCAGGCCTCCGAGATCCGGGAATAATGAGGCCACAGTCTGTGGCTGAGGCTGTGCCTCTGCTGGTGCTGCTGCTGTAGCTGTTGCTGCTCGTTGTTGAGGCTGACGTCCTCTGACAGGGGCCGAGTCCAGGTCCAGGTCCAGCTTGGCACACTGTGGGACATACTGAGACACAGAGGTGTTTGTGGATCTGTCCCTGCCTTTTTAAATTTTTTATCCCTGATATGTGCTTCTTGTTGCCAACAAGCATAAGCCTTCCAGTCTGCTTTAAATTGCTTATTTCTTCTATAATTTGTCTCTTAATATCTCTATCTGTCTGAGAGAAAAGATGCCAGTTGATGGAAACCTACATTCTTTTACTCAGATCTCCAGCTGGTCAATGCTGTGCTTACCATAATTGGTAATCATGTAGTTTATATTAGGGGATTTCAACGAGGGTGATAGCAGATTAGATTTTTCATTCTCATGTTTTGCTATTGTTAGAACCCATATTTATTCTTTAACGCCGATTCCCCAACTAGAATAACTTTGATGTTTTAAATAGTCTCTTTGTGCTCTTTAATATTTTGACTGGATTCTTAGGAGTGCTTCTGCCACTGTTAAGAGGAGGAAAAGGGACCTTGAAGCTGGCTGCTAGGGGAAAGATAGTCAGATAGTTTACAGACTCATTTGAGAAAGGAAAAAATTAACCCTTCAATGCCTCTAAGAGCAGGCTGTTTTATCTATTTGGCATTCACACCTTTTTTACTCTGTCTATTTTTCACACATTCACTCTTTCATGTTTCACACATTCACTCTTTTATTTCTGTTAATACACTACATGCATCAATATTTTCACACGTATCACTGTTTAAGCGCTTTACACGACACACCCCAAGTCACCACTCACTCCCCCCTTTTTAAAGATGAGTTCCAAACTACGAATCTTTAAACAACCCATGAGGGAACCTAATGAGTAAGGCAAGAGTGTGTAGAAAAGAATTGTATCCAAATTGTAGAAAAGAACCAGTCTGTAAGAAATACCCCTGTCTGAAAAATCTGGCCAAAATACTGCAATGTTTCACACAGCAGTCCCTGACCTTCCCTGCTGACACGTCTGTCACTCACACCCCTCAGGGCAGCAAGAATCGGTATACCCCGGGCCCCGTTGAATAAACTCACCAGAAAGAGAGTGTTGCCACAGCCACTAGGTGCCACGGACACTCAGGGCGGCAGGCCCCCATGTCGCCTGGTACACAAGAGTCATATATATGTTATATCAGAGAGTCATGTGTATGTTATACAATCATGCAGTCCGTTTGTTCTTGCCATTACAATTCCTCCTTTTTAGCATAAAAATCCTAAAAAAAATGCTAATCAAAATAATTAAGAACAAACGTTAAAAGTAGGAAAGGAAAAATCAAACAATTAAACAAGTGGGGAAAACCTCAAGTGTCAGAGGAAGAAAAACCCCACATGTACTTATCATTAGCTGATCAAGCAAACTTCAATTCAATAGCCCAGCATTAGCAGTCGTTATATCATTATAACTGGACAAAATAGAAATGAACATGCACCATTAATGTTGGTTTGTAGCCCGCCAGTAAAATCAAAGAAGAAGAAGATGTCAGGCTAGTGTGACAGCAGTGAGGCCATGAAAATAATTACTATGTGGAACATTGTCAGTGATGTAACATTATCCTCTGTTGGTTTACAGACAACACGGCTGGCATTGTCACTCGACGCTCAGGCTTTCAGCGGAGGCTGCAGGACGTGTATGTTCTTCCTGTTTTGGTTGAAGACAGTGGTTACCCTGCCCAGAGCAGCACAGCCACCCTCACCATCCGAGTGTGTTCCTGCGAGGTGCAAGGCTTGCTGCTTACCTGCTCAGCTGAGGCCATCTTCCTGTCCGTGGGCCTTAGCACTGGAGCTCTGATGGCTATTCTGCTGTGTGTAGCTCTGCTGATTGGTAAGCTAATCTTTCTTCTGTCACATAACTACAACATAGTGATATATACAAACACCAAAACACTGACTAATAACAGCACATTATGTCATACATTTGACAAGTTTTGACCAGCCCAGGTTCAGTCCCAGACTGTGTTGCAATGTATTACCATTTCTTTTAGGTGTATTTACTGTGACAAATCTTTTGATTCTGATTGCTGTCTGCCATGTACCTAAAATGCTGTGTATGCACAAGACCTAAATTTCCATAAATGAACACTGCAGATAAGGGTTCAACTTCCTTCATTATGATTTACTATTGTTAGGTTAAGTATCGGTCAATCCATGTTGAAGGTGCATGTGTTATAGTTTAGAGTATGTTTATCTATAATATATCAATTGGACTGGGACCACATCTGTTTGGAACATAATGGGGCTCCAGGGTCAGGAATGGGTCAGGAATGACATGCTATGGGCCCCAATGAAAAAGAGTTTCCAGATGTGTCTTAGGGGTACCAGGAAAGTAAGATAAACATGTTTTGAAGGTAATCAAGAAGGGTGGCTCCAACAAAGGTTAAAGGTCAATTTCTAGAATGGTATATATACGTTAAGCTTTTCTTGGTTCTTTGAGTATTCTAATAAATGCTCCTCAGCTGATATTAAATCCAGCCTGATTGAAGATCGACTTGTGGTCTTGTGTATGTGTCCTGTCTTGTGTCCAATCTTACCCATCAACATTTATCAGAATCAGGATCAGAAATACTTTATTGATCCCCGAAGGGAAACTCTTTGTTACAGTAGCTCGCCTTTACGTCAGTGCACACAGGAGAAAGTACTAGCAAAAAATATAATACACTATAAAACACTATAAAAACAGGTCAGAAATAAATTAAGTACCAGGTGGGTATAAGTATATTATAAGATAAAATAAGTGTGAAGTACCAAGTGGGTTTACCGGTTGATGATGATAATACAGTATAATAATACAATGTAATAAAATAAGTAATAAGTAATAAGCAGTGGTGCATGTACTGTCGAGTTAAGTGTAGCTTATTGAGATTATTAAGATATTGGAGATGGAGGTATATAATATCAATATCAATAAATAGGAAAAACTAACATGGGAAAACTAAATATTGCACGGGAGTAGTACACAGAATATTGCACAATTATTCAAGTATGGCAGAGATGTAATGATCAATGTCCAGTTTAGTGACCTAGGGTCATACAGACTAACACTTAGAGGGAGGAGTTAAAGAATGGCAGGAACAGGCAATAATGACTTCCTGTGGCGCTCTGTGGTGCTTTTTGGGGGGATGAGTCTTCCGCTGAAGGTGCTCCTTTGCTTAACCAGCACGTCATGGAGTGGGTGGGAGACGCTGTCCAAGATGGCATGTAGTTTGGCCAGCATCTTCCTCTCTGACACCACCGCCAGAGAGTCCAGCTCCACCCCCACAATGTCACTGGCCTTACGGATCAGTTTGTTGAGTCTGTTGGCGTCCGCTACCTTCAACCTGCTGCCCCAGCATGCAACAGCATACAGGATAGCACTGGCCACCACAGACTCAGAAAACATCTTCAGCATTGTCCGGCAGATGTTGAAGGACCTCAGCCTCCTCAGAAAATAGAGGTGGCTCTGGCCCTTCCTGTAAAGAGCTTTAGTGTTCTTGGTCCAGTCCAGTTTGTTATCCAAGTGTACTCCCAGGTACTTGTAATCCTCCACAATATCCACACTGACCCCCTGAATGGAAACCGGGGTCGCTGGTGCCTTGGCCCTCTGTAGATCCACAATCAGGTCCTTAGACTTTGTCGCATTGAGCAGTGTTACTCAATACTATGCCCGGTTGTTATGTTACCGTCCGTCGGGAGGGAAAGAGAGGTGGCTTTGGTGCTGCTGTTAGCTGACGGTTAGTCTGTTGTAGACAAGCCAAGCTGGGAGGAATTGTGGTTCCGCTGTGGAAGCGTCTTTTGCTGTGCAGTGTCCACTTGTAGAGATCAGAGGAAGCCAGTTGCGCCGCCTGTGGTTGTCCTTACAGAATTAAGAGCTCGGCATTAACTTGCTTCGTGCTCCTGTTAGCACATGAAGTTAGCTGGCAGGCTTTGTGTGTGGCAGCCGTTGGCGCTAAACTTTGTTGCAGAGATCTAGCAGGCTCTTGTGTCGCTGCAGTAAGATCAAAGACTGCGGTTCTGCTGCGTGTTTGTGCTCCGAGCAGATTACACTGCGGTGGTAGCAGACAACCATCTGCTGCGTGCTGGAGGAAAGAGTTTAGTTGGGTGTCTGCTGGTGAGCAGGCCACACTGAGAGGGAGAAAGCTGTCTGCCGCAGTGAAAGATTCCAGAAGAAAGAGGGTGAACAATAACCGTTGACATCTTTTATTTACCTGGTGACACCTGGGTCACAGGTCAGACTGGCCACTAGTGGCTGGGATGCTGCGGTCAATGCTCTCAGGATTTTGCAATACAGAAGAGCATGCAGTCTCCTAATGAAAGTTCAGTAAAAAAAAATCACACAAATTAATGAATTCATCTGTGGAGTCCCAACACAGTTATTGTGATTCCTGACACCCAGGACTTGAAAGACGTGGCAGAATTATCAAACCCAGGGAACAATCTTCTTCATTCAGAAGCTCCAGGCCCTTCATGTCTGCTAAACTGGACTGATTTACAGATACAGTGTTGGGACGAAAACAACTTTCCCTTGGAGGAGGAACAATGTGATCACAGTAAGAAACAACGCACCACATCATTTGTACAAAGAGTAAGAGTCAAACAACCACATCAAAACAAGATTTATAATTATTCACAAAATGAACATGACGGGCTGCTGAGACGTAGGCGCAACTGCTAACATGTAGAGCAACAAAGACTCTGGTAGTAAACAATGGCAAGAGATTAGCCAGTATTGCGTTAAAACAAGTAAGAAAATGCCATTAAATAAAAAAAAAGGTTGTGCATCTTAGAAGGGAGGTGGGGATGATGAAGGAAATGCTCGATATAATTTTGTAAAGTTAAATGATTGTGTATTCACATATGGTAAACATTTAATTTGTGTCTGATATCACTTGTTTTATTTTGTAGTGTTTATTTATGGCTCATAAACATGCACGCAAATCAAAACATGGCAAACAATGCCGTATTATAATCAGATGAAAGCAACAATTAAAATGATTATGAATCCTCCTCTCCCCACAAGAGATTGTCAGATATAGAGGGTGAAATTGGGCAATTTGTGATACAGAGTGAGACGGTGAAGAAAATTGGCTTGAATATGAAACCCCCGAAAACTTAAACGATATTGAAAATGAAATTGACACATTATCTCAGGATGTAGAAATGACCCCTGATGCCTCAGAATTTATTGAACCAGATACTGATAATCAAACATCTCAAATGGGAGGGGTACCTGTGCCGCAAAGACAATACAAACAGCCAGACCCCAAAGCCGAAAAAGCTCAAATGGGGGGTAATTATATACTGCAAAATCAATACTAACCCATCACTGTATTCTTATTGTGTCTTGCAGTTATGGCAGCATTATACATGGGCCAGAGGCGCTACAAAGAGAAAGAGACTCTGATGACATCAAAAGAGGACATCCGTGATAATGTCATTCACTATAACGATGAGGGCGGCGGCGAGGCGGACACCCATGCCTTCGACATGTGCACTCTGCGCAACACACACTCACAGCACACCAGCACTCACAGCAGCGCCTCCAAGAAGGAGAAAAATAGCTATGGAAACGGGGTTCTGCTGCATCTGAGCGGTCGCTGCAATGACATTAGGTCACCTGACATCCATCGTCAAACAGCCAGTGTCATTGCTGCGGTGAACAACAAGACCCCGCTCTCTTCCCGTGGGAGACTGACTGAGGGCGATGCTGAAATGATCAGGGAGTTTATCAAACAGCAGCTGGAGGAGAGTCAGCAGGGTTACACCAGCCCGCCCTATGATTCACTGGCAACCTACGCCTACGAGGGTCATGGCTCAGTGACTGGCTCGCTCAGCTCCATAGAGGAGTCCTGTGCAATTGACAATTCAGGGGATTTTAGCTCCCTCGGAGACTGGGGGCAGCCGTTCAAAACACTGGCTAGCATCCTGGATAGACAGCCACCTACTCTGACTAAGGAGAGCTGAGAGGAAGTTGGACAGCAGAGAGACTTTGGGGGGCCATGCTGGAATTAGCTTTCTTTTCTAGACATGTTTTTTTTTACTGTGACAGGCACTGGTTAGACTGATGTGAGGACTTTTTAGAAAGCTGTCCATGTGAAGTAGAGTTGTGGATTGGTTAGCTAGAGAGTAGATAATCTAGCTACAGGTGCATGAAAAGATAAACTTGATAAATCCTCAAAAGTGCCTGAGGTACTATATGTTTACATGTATTTCAATTCATGTTACTTAATAAAAAAATATTCAACTGATGTTTTTATTTCAATATCAGATTCTTAAGTCTCATCAGAACATTTCCAGTGACAGTCAACTGTGACAGTGAACAGTGATTCAACCAGAAAATCAAATGCTGTTTTCTTAGCCATGCTAGGAGGAGCACTATGAATCGCTATGTTGGTTGATCACTTGATCAGTCCACTTTGGTCCAGATCACAATATCTCTATTGGATTGACTGCCATGAAATTGTGTTTTTACACTATATTTACCCAGCAGTTGAATGCAGAGAAAATATTTGGAAATGGCAAACACCAGACAAAGCTAGACAAAACAGAATAACAGATTCAGAATACAAATAAAAACAGATGGGCTACTAACAGAGTTCAAAATATTTGGGCTTGACTTCATATGATTTATCAGTCTGGGAAATTACTTCAGTTTGGGGGAGGACACAAATTGAGAATTCTTGCTCAGCCATAGGTCACATGTTGATAATGATGAGTGGGCTGAGTGCTAATTGTTCCTGATTGTGCACATTGGTCATGATGCTGGGACAAGTATAGGCTTGCAATAATTCTCAGAATCAGACTTTTCATAATACCCATTTTCTTGTAGGAGTTATCATCATTATCACTGTTTACATACCATGCAGTGATAAAAGTGACATAATGAACCTCCCTCCACCAGCTTTTACAAGGTCTAAGTGTGTACTCATGTCTACATGTGTCTTTCCTTCTGTGACTTTCAGCAGATATTTCTGCCTCCGGAACTGCTACTACAATTACTATTATTTTATTAATATTACCACCAAATTATTATTTTAAATCTCTCTCTCTCTCTCGTCGGTGTGTAACAAAAAAAAAATGATGTAAACACATGTCAAGTTACTTTAAAAAAACATTTCTCTAAGGTTTTTACAATCTGATTTCAGATTTTGTCCTAAAAGCAACAAATGTATTAAACTATTTACATTGATTTTGTTATTGAAAATCAAGCATGATCAAGACTTTTTAAATCTCTTTTATAAAAATAATCCCTGTATCATATTTATTTTAAATTGTGAGTAAACAGATCTATGAGGGAAATGCATGTGAACAAAATGACATATCTAGTGAAGGCATAATTTGAACTGTGCCTCAAAGTGTACTTTGTAGGTTCTTCCTGTCCACATGTTCAATGAACAGTTAGCATTATGCAAAAAGATATAGTATGAGAAAAAAGTCTTCTCATGAACTCATATTTAAGTAGTTCATTAAGTAGTAAGGTTTAGTGAATGACATAATAACAAATTATACCAAAATATGCATCTTTTGAAATTAATTTCTGAAAATGTACAATACATAGTGACACCAACTGCAACTGTCACTGTGGGAGACATGTTTTAGCTGCAGATGTGCGTACCATGTCTGGTGCATTTGCATTTTTAATAATTTATTCTTTGAAAATTAATCTCATGGTCTTTCACATTGTAAATTGTATGTCATTTTCTCAGATGTTTTTTTTTTGTCTCTTTCTAGCCATGTTGATAATTTTAATGATCTTGATAATACAACAAATTGTGCATAATTTGACTTGGTAAGTTTTGTGTTAGAGTAACTAACATACTCTATCCAGTTCTTAAAAGAAGGCAATGTTTTATGAGCGTTTGGTGTTACTACTGTGTGTGTATTAATACATTTTTAAGAATAATAAATGTGTGTCTCAGCACCCATTTTATTTTACGTTTGACTGTGTGCTTATCAGTAGGACACTATCAAAGACGAACTCCACACAAGATTATTTATTTTGCGCTGTACACATGATCACATAGATTCTTGTTGTCATGTGATGTTAATACAGATGATTTTTCCAACAGAACACATATTGTGTGTAAAAAATATTTTTTCTGCTCAAAATTAGCTTATATGTGTCTGGATTTGAAAGTTCGGTTCAGCTGAATTCTCTCGCCCCTCATTTACTGTGACGAAATAGGCGTAGACTCTGGAGGTCTATTACGTATGTTGATCCCTGACTCCGGTAGCAGCTGCGGTGACAAGTATAAATAGCAGAACTACTAAGTGTCTCACCAGAGATAAAAACACACTGGACAATTGCTACCTCCTATTAAAGGAAGCTCTGTCCCCTGTGCAGCTTTGGGACTCTATTACTGTCTGGTTCATCTTCTCCCTGTTGCAGTATGTCAAGCAGGGTAGCAAGGGAAATAAGAGATTTGGACCCAAACGCAGACAAGGAAGCAGAGCAGGTGCAGTTCAACGATTCAACGATTCAACGATAAGAAAACAGAAAAGGCTTACACGGATTTCAGGCAGTCCAACAGAGCCAAAACAATCCAAAAATTCAACATCCATGCAAGGTCCAAGAGAAACCGAAAGTAAGTCCAAAAGCATATTGGTCGGGACACTTGACAAAAGCCAAAGGGCAAACAGGGTAAGGGATAAAAACACATAGGTATAACGACGATCTGACACTGAACAAAGGAAACACACAGAATAAATACACTCATGGTTTGAGGGTTTATGTATGTTATTTCCTATTTTGTAATATTCTCCTTCCCTAGTGTCTTGTGGTTTTACTTCCTGCTTCTTATTGTTTGCCCTGCCCTGATCAGTTTCACCTGTGTCTCATTGTCTCCCCTACCTGACACTCCCAACTTGCAGGCAGAAACTAAAATCTGCTAAGCCTGTGGTCAAGAATGCTTGCTTTGACTGTGCTGATTGGAGTGTTTTTGAGGCTGCAGCTACAGACCTAGATGAACTCACTTGACACTGAAATCTTATATCAGCTTTTGTGAGGACATGTTTGTGCTGACAAAAACTTTCTGCACATACAACAACATCAAACCCTGGTTTACAACTAAACTCATAGAGCTTTGTCAGGCCAAGGAGGAGGCCTACAGAAGTGGGGACAGAATCCTGTACAACTACGCCAGAAACATGCGGACAAAGGAGATCAGAGTAACACAGAGAAGCTACACTGAAAAGCTGACAAACAGGTTTTCATCCAACAAACCTGCGTCAGTGTGGAGAGGCCTACAGGACACCACCAGCTACACGAAACCATCCCCCCACACTGTGGAGAACCATAAACTGGCTGAAGACCAGATGTATTTTACTGCTGGTTTGATAAGCTAACATTCACACCCCTCACCTGCTCTGACTCAGACATCACACAGCCAACTTCACCTTCTGCCACCCCCTCACCCCTCCCCCACTGACCTCCCAACTTCACTCAGGGTCTGTGAAGAGGATGTGGGTCTTTCAAAGATGGAAGATCAGGAAGGCACCAGGCCCAGATGATGTGTCAACCTCCTGTCTGAAGCCTGTGCTGACCAGCTCGCCCCCATCTTCACACAGATCACTACAGAGTATGACAAAACAAAAACAGTTTCTTTCCACAGGCCGTCACTCTGATGAACGGTTGAATCAGTCATATAGTGCCAATAACCCTGTAACATTATAACATTAACTTACCTACAAATTCAAAATCATACTGTATATGTAGTTTAAAATACATGTTTTTAACATGTACATATCATATTACTGTCAAATATAAATCTAAGCTTGCTGTATATACTGTATATAGACATGTATACAGGCAAATACTGTACATGACCACCTGCTTCATGTATATCCATTAAATATTTATTTCTTTGCACTATTTGTATTTGTTTACAATTTACAGAAACACTTGACTTGTCTATAGCCACTGTATGTTGGTCATTGTTGCTTTTTATATATATTTATATATACACACCTATTTTTTCACCTACTTATATGTATATAATAGTCCTATGCTTATTTTTACCTACCTTTGTTCAGCTTTGTTGCCTTGTTTTTGGCTGTATGTCTATTTCTATCTCCATTTCTATTGGAACTGTGTGTAACATTGAGAGCAACGAAAAACCAGAGTCAAATTTCTTGTATGTGTACACATGCTTGGCCTACAAAACTGATTTTGATTCTGATTCTGTGTCTCCTGTCCCTCAACATCACACAGTATGTAGCTATGAGGTCCTGCCTCCCACAGTTACTCCCTCACTCCTCTGTTGACTTTTTAAAAATATGCTGGGAGGGAGGGTTGTAGCAGAATTTGAGGGTGTAGTTACGCTTTAAAGTGTATTCTTTTTGTTGTTGTATATTGAAAATGGAAAATCTATTTCCCAGCTGACTTAACTGAGTAGCAGATGAAGCACAAGGTACTCAGCTGTACGTTAATGAAAAGGGGGAGGACAGAGAAAAACAACTGTTCCCACATTTAAACAAGGGAAAGGATAGTTAATTAATTGATTCAGTCTCATAAAATACACTAAACTATCGATTTGGAACTGAAGGATTTGGAGTTCAACATAGAAGAGGTTGAAAAATGATTCACTCTTTGCAACATTAAAGAAACCAGCATAATTATACACAAGCATTAATTAAAAAATAAACAAAGCAAAAACACACAATATGAACTCTAAATGCACTAAGCTAAAGAACAAAGGGGTGTCTGCGTGTGTGTGTGTGATCCAGAATGGCTGCTTGGGTCCAAAATGGTGTCAAACAAAATAAATCTAATTCAAAATGGCAGCTGGCTCCGCATGGTTAGACAAAGAAAGGAAATTCAAAATGGCGGCAAGACTATGTATGTTAAAGAGTGTGGCTCTGTTAAAGGGCCAAATTGAAATGTATGTGTGAACTGTGTAGGATAAACAGTGCCAGGTTAGAAAAGAAAGTTAGTTGCATGCAAGACCCTGTGTCTGTGTGAAACATCACTAACATCAACTTAGCATGTGGCTACCAAAATAACAGTGAAAACACATCATAACAATAAAACTCAATGAATCAAATCAATACAGATACATACACAAAAGTAACACAGTCCTGTGCTTAGCCGTGTATGCTGCTATTCTATGTTATGCCCAGTTTCATGTTTGGTGGTTACGTTACCAGTCTGTAAAGGAAAAAAAGGTTGTTTGCATGCTGTGTTGTTATCTGGCAGTTCCGTTGGATTAGCCAAGCAGGGAAGAATGTTTGTTCCGATTGAAAAAAGTCCTTGCTGTGCAGTCTGTCTGTGCAGATGGAGGAACCGGTCGCTGTGTCTGTTGTTCTCCTTACAGTTACTTCTTAAAGTTAGCTGGCAGACTGTGTAGTAGCTGTTGGCGCTAACTATTGGTGCAGAAATCTTACACAGGCCCTTGCATTGCTGCTGTAAGAGAGAGAGTTCAGTTGTGCTGTGTGTCTACTAAATGCAGGCCACACTGAGAGGGCAGCTGCTGCTGAACAGCAGTGCTGTAGATGAAGCCAGGAGGAAAAGAGAGAGAACAATGGCTGCTGACCTTTTCATTGATCTGGTGACATCACGGGTCACAGCTCAGACTGACCAATGGTAGCTGAAAGCTGGGTCCATGGGGGGAGTTCACACCTATGTGTGACTTGTGGGAGACTGAGTTCAATGTCTCCTAATAAAAATTCTGTTGAAGTCCCACAAATGAATGAATTCAAATGGTGGAGTGCCAGTGGTCCCAACACATCGGTGTGTGAGCGTGTGTGTGAATGAGAGGCAAAAACGCTTTGTCTGTTAATGTAGAAAAGCGCTATATAAATGCAGTCCATTTACCATTTACTTACAAATCAACAATCAGTTGTATAGTGTCAAATATGAAAACTTGGGCTGTGTTAGTAGAATTGATAGTTTGTGCTACGTACACCTGTATGTAAGATGTTTGCCTCTGTACAAGTCTAACTAATGTAACATCTCAGGTCAGCAGCTGTTCTGCACCATAGACTGCAATCTAATTAACAGTTAGATACAAGAAAGTGGGGGAAGGTACAGTGGATATGATAATCCCATGGTGACATACAGAGGTGATTTGGGTTGACAAAGAGTGGGAAGAAATGTATGCACATGTGTTGGCAGGCCAGAGTCGGCACCCTGTTGAGATGGGGTGCTTGATCAATGCATTGGGGTGACTCGCATTTCCTTACTGACCAGCCGCTCTGATCACACCTGAGAATGGAATGCAACGGCCGGTGAAGATCAAGAGGAATGGGAAGTGTGAACTTAGGCATTTACATAGCATTGTGTACCAAGAGGAGCTCAGGACATATAACCAACCACTTTTGTATTGCTGCTAGAGACATAGCTGGGAGATCGCCTGGAGAGGTCTCTGTGCTGTGTCTCCAGATATATCTGTATTTGTCTGTATTTGTCTGTATTGTTAGATTGTTTGTATTGTTTGTAATAATTGTGAGGATATAAATACTAGTTAAAAGACAATTGTAGGTCTCGTGTGGATCCCTTCTCATCAACCAACTCGGAGAGAGGTTTTTCCGACCTCGACAATTTGGGGGCTCGTCCGGGATGAGAAGGAGATTCTGAATTGAACAGACGGACCGATCACGGTGATTACCCAAGGCTCACAGCCGGCTGCAACTAAAAGGTAAGCAGAACCTGTTTAATCAAACTCTGCGTATTGGAAAATAACTAAATTGAGAGCGTGTGGTAACAATTGTGATTACGTCCAGTAAATTTAAATTGAGATTAAAAGAGACTTGAAAAGAGATGATAGTAATACCTTGACTTCGGTTTGGCTAACCACATCGTGTTCTGACGAGGGCACGAAACACGGGGTTCGAGTCCCACGTGAGCCAGGTTAGAGGCCTGGGAGGTGAGGTCCTCGAATTCTCGGTGTTCGGATCTTTGATCCACACCGTTATAATTGGATTGGAAATTGGTAAAAGGTATTCATTGGGTTTGGGGTTCGAGTCCCCGGTAAATTTGTTTCATTGAGTTTGGGGTTCGAGTCCCCGGTAAATTTGTTTCATTGGGTTTGGGGTTCGAGTCCCCGTAAATTTGTCTCATTGTGTTTGGGGTTCGAGTCCCCGGTAAATTTGTCTCATTGTGTTTGGGGTTCGAGTCCCCGGTAGGAATTTTAGTTTGTATTATTTGTGTCTGGGGTTGGAGTCCCTGTCTTAATTCTTCCAGGGAAAGACTGAATTGAGTGTCTCAAATACGAAAAGCCTCCCCTCTTTGTTCACGGATACCTAGCGGTATTAACAAAGTGATAAAGAGGAAGTTGAGTGAGAAGTAGTATTTGACTGGGTCAGTTGCTCGGGTGAACTCCATACAAACTGACTGGCTCAAATCAGTGGACAGGCAGGGACAAATGGACGGAGAATTTGATAGAGAGTTGGATAACGGGGGCTGGGGTCCACGAGACCACGGTCCCTGGAAGCCACTCAAAGAGCAAATCCCATATGGCTTGGTGGCTGTGGGTAACGTAGAATAAAATAAAATAAAAAAAACAGGCTAAAGAGGCAGCGAAAAGTGGATAGAAAAAATGTTGGAGGACAGACAAGTAGATTTGAGTGCAGAAGAACATTTATAGTAGTAATTAGTATTTGTGGAGTGAGGAGAAAAAGTAAAAAACAGGGAGAGGAAGCGAGAGCAATAGAAGAGAAAGGAGGCATGTGGGTGAGACGTAAGTTGAAAAAGACGTGTAAAGAGGCAGAGGAGAAGAGACAGATGTGGCTACAGTGGGGTCTTATCTGGCAAGGAATAGACCATTGCTGTAGACAAAAGAAGAAACAAGAGAAGCCTGAGGGTCCCCCGCCCTACCAATCGCAATCTAACACGCACACACACACACACACACACACCGTTAGCTCCTCCCGCTTCTATGTATTGTTGAAGTCAAGTGTTTTAGAACCTTCTTGCTCACCCTGAAACACTCCCATACTACCCGTAGAGAAACCAGGGACAGGTAAATATCGCATGGCACATGACTTAAGGGCAATTAATGACATTTTAGCCACACCCACCATTCCAGTACCAAACCCTTACACTGCACTCAACAACCTCACACCAGAACAGAAATGGTTCACTTGTATTGATTTAGCTAATGCATTCTTTTGTGTACCTTTAGCTCAGGAGTGCAGGGAAATTTTCTCATTTACCTACAAGGGACAGCAGTTGCAGTACACCAGAGTACCACAAGGGTTTGCATTGTCATCAGGATTGTTTAATCAGGTTCTAAAACAGGCTCTAAGTGGTTGTGAGTTACCATCAGGTTGCACTCTTGTTCAGTATGTTGATGATTTGTTGATTGCAGCTCCAGATCCTCAGTCATGTGCTAAAGCTACAAAAAACGTTTTGCTCAGGTTAGCGGAGAAACGATTTAAGGCTAGTAAATCTAAGCTACAGGCTATCAGAACTCAGGTTTCTTTCCTGGGGCCGGTAATATCACAGAAGGGGGCAGGCTTGTCACATGCACACAGATCAACCATCTTACATCATCCCGGTCCAGTCACAGTTAAAGACATGCTTTCATTCCTTGGTCTCACAGGTTACAGCAGAAACTACATTGCAAATTATACAGGCCTCACACAACCACTTCGCAAAATGATAAATGCACAAGGTATGAGAAATCTTAAAGCTCAGTTGGACTGGTCCACTGAGGCAGAACAATGCTTTATTGACCTGAAGCAGAAACTGTCACAAGCGACGGAACTTGCTCTACCAGACTATACACTCCCCTTCTCTTTAGATGTTTCTGAAGCAGAAGGGGTGGTAAATGGTGTTCTGTTTCAGAAAAAAGGGGGAGCTAGACAAGTGTTAATGTATGTTAGCATTATGCTGGACTTAATGGAAAACGACATCCTACATGCACACAACATGCAGCAGGCGTGGCAAAAATTCTTCAGAAAACAGCCCATATAGTGATGGGACACCCCCTGACGATACTAACAACACACAGTGTGGTAGCATTTGTAAACTCACAGACATTCACCATGACATCTCTTAGACAACAGAGACTCTGTAAAATATTGGAAGCACCAAATCTGACTTTCACACATGAAGGCATCAACATGGCAGACAGGATGGGGACAGGTGACCCACATGAGTGCGAGAGAGAAATCGCAAAAGATGTCAAGGTGAGACCAGATTTGGAAGCCCAGCCTTTGCCAAGTTCAGAACAATTATTCACTGATGGGTGTTGCTACAAACATGACAAATTAGGGTTGAAGACAGCATATGCGGTAGTCAGGCAGACAGAAACAGGATATGAAACTATCAGAGCAGAGCAACTGGAGGGACAGCAGTCAGCACAGAGAGCAGAAGTGGTTGCAGTGACAGAAGCCTTGAAATGGGGACAGGGCAGGGACGTCACAATCTATACAGACTCAGCATATGCTGCAGGGGCAGTACATGTGGAAATGAGACAATGGATGAGAACAGGGTTCTTGACAGCAGGGGGCAAACCTATCAAACATGAGGGAGAGATGAAAGAGTTAATGGAGGCTTTGAAATTACCAAGGAAGGTGGCAGTGGTGAAATGTAGAGGACATGATCAGGCTAGCACTCCAGTAGCTAAAGGAAACCAGGAAGCAGATACAGCAGCAAAAAGGGTAGCAGGGTACTTGCAAATGTACCAAATGATAACCAGTGAGGAGACTGAATTACAACCCAAACTCACTGCAGAGGCAGTAAAAGAATATCAAAAGGGGCGGGGCCCAAGAAAAGCAGTATGGATGCAGAGAGGAGCTACAGAGCAAAATGGACTCTGGAGGGGGCCGGACGGACGAATGGTCCTCCCACCAGGTATCAGGGCAAGAGCCCTGAGAGAAGCACATGGCTTGGGGCATGTGGGGGCAAACCAAATGAATAGGAACTTGTGTCATTGGTGGCATCCGTTCCTAGCAGATATGGCAAAGCATTTTGTAAAAAGTTGTACAGTCTGTTCACATTTTAATCCGAAGCCGGTGGTGAGACCGGAAATGGGCCGTTTCCCTATTACTACCTGCCCTGGCCAGGAGGTGGTGATAGACTATATGGATATGATTGATCCGGTGAAAGGTTTTAGGTATTTGTTGGTGTGTGTTGATACATTCACAGGGTGGCCAGAGGCGTGGCCAGCAAAAAGGAGGACAGCGCCACGGTGATAAAATGTTTGATTAATCATTACATTCCCAGACATGGTTTCCCAGCAAAAATCAGATCAGATAATGGCACTCACTTTAAAAACACAGATCTACAAAGAGTAGAAGCGATGCTGGGTTTGAAACATTCATTCGGCACTGTCTACCACCCCCAGTCACAAGGTAAGGTGGAGAGAATGAATCAGAACATCAAACAAAAATTGGCTAAAATCTGTGCACAGACAAAACTGAATTGGGTGGATGCATTACCCTGGCCCTGATGACAATCAGGAGCTCCCTCAATCAAGGAACAGGGTTTACACCATATGAGCTGCTGACAGGAAGACAGTTTCCGGGGCCCAGTGCCGCTCTGGGACTAGGGGAAGAAGGAGAAAAAATGGAACACAAGACATATTTTAACGAATTGCAAGCTCTTGTCTCAGATTTCTCCAAACAGGTTGGCGAAAGGCAGGCGGTGACAGAAGGATCCACTCTACCCACAGCCCGGTGGGTATCACTGAGAGTCATCAAAAGGAAGTGGTCGGAGCCCAGGTGGACAGGACCGTTCGAGGTCACAGAGAGAACATCACATGCGGTCCGGGTAAAAGATAAAGGCGACACCTGGTTCCACTGGAGCCAGTGCACGGCGGCCGAGGAGCCAGGACGGAGTGTGGAGGAGATCGGAGCAGATCTACGGCAACTACAAGCTGAAAGCACCGGCTCGGCTGAGTCGGAGAACACCCAGACCCCAACAAAAGAGGCAGAATAATCCTCTGGTCTGTGGTCAAAAGGTACAGGGAAGTCAACCCCTGTACCCCGAGAGGAATCACACTGTTAGCTGCAGGAGGAAGTGCTAGTAACTTCTCCTCTAGGTCATAGAAGAGCGTGCTGGACGAACACAATTCCCAGCCAGAAGTTGAAGACGACGTCACATCCAGAAGGAAAAGACTGTGAAGTGAAATAGAGGGTTTTAATCTCCTGAAACAGAGGTTGCTGTTTTAGTACAAAGTAATAGAAAAGTTCCAGTCATAAGATGGGGATGTGGGGCAGTCCTAAGGGGGCAGCGGTTACAACTGTATTAGGAGTGTTACTTGTAATTTCAATTTTGTATTTGTGTGGTAAATTTCAGGGATGGTCATCCACTCACAGGAAAACGAGCCAAAACGCCTAAGTGTTTCAACCGGTTTGGGGGGTTGGAACTCAATTACACCCGCGGTAGCACCACTACCTATTCCTTCGACCTCTGTGACATCATCCAGTGCGGAGGAGACAAAGCTGGGTGGCGGGGATATGATGTGTATTTGTGCGCAAGTGGGGGTTTGCAGCGGATGTGTGACACAGGCCTAGATCAAGGAATGCCCACGTGTAGTAGTTGGGGGGAGGTGGCTAAGTATACAGGACCACATTGGAAGCCATATGGGCCGTATATAGAGAGAGAGTGGTGGACAAATATTTCCTTCTACCGTGAGTCCAGTACATCTGGGGTTGAACCCCTGCGGCTAACCATGGGGGCCAGTGGCGCATCCCTGCTCTACATCCCAGGGGCAGGAGAAGACTTTATATTTGTTTTGGGCATAGATCAGTCAGGACAGGATAGCTGGGGATTTTAAAATAGATTTCATCAATCCCGAAGTGAATCTAACCCAGGCAGGTAGTATAAATACATCCCGACCTGAGATGCTCAGAATGGAGGGGGACCCCAAGGTGATCACGGTAGATTACAACCTACTTAAACCATTAGATGTCATAGCCATGGCCACCGGATATACGGAGAACAATCTTTGGCTCGATTGGATAGCTCAGACTGCGCGTGAACAACAGGTAGGTGATTGTGTAGCATGTGCAGCGGCCAGACCACACCTTTACACTGAACCAGCCCCGCTCCACCCTGACGACCCATGGGGTTACAACTGTTTGCTAGGACTGACACATCAAAGTACACCCACCAACTGCACCACATTAGCTAGTATTTTTCCACCCATTAAGAATACTACAACTACAGGGGCATTCACACCACATAAAGGTAAAGGGGGGTATACATGCTTCAATTTCACACATCCCAAGCCTAGTGTTAATTATGGTCAGGTCCCAGCTGACTGGTGCAATGTTACACAATCCAACAACTCCCTAATTGGACCTTGGGCGAGATCAGGACTCTATTATTATTGCGGGGGGCACAGACTATTTGTACACGTTCCTAAGGGCACCATAGGAACTTGCGCGATGGTAAGGTTGGCAGCTCCACTCACTATGATCGGCAATCACACTGTCAGACCGACTCAGACTTCGCCCACAACATTGACAGCCCGACGCCGCCGTCACGTGTTTTCCAAACGGTCCACTAATTCCTTTGACCCCACCAAAGACTCACCTACTTATATTGACGCTATCGGGGTTCCCAGGGGCGTACCTAACGAGTATAAATTGGCAGACCAAATTGCAGCAGGTTTCGAAAATATCCCCATCCTATCCGCGCTCGTTCCGTTACATCCAATAAAAATGTCGATCGGATTAATTATGTGCATTACAATGTGCTTAGACTGTCTAATTTGACCAGAGATGCGGTAGAAGGCCTTGCAGAGCAAATAGGACCAACTTCATTAATGGCAGTTCAAAATAGGATGGCATTAGACATGCTGTTAGCTGAGAAAGGAGGCGTATGTGCTATGTTTGGAGATCTGTGCTGTACTTTCATTCCTAATAATACCGCCCCGATGGGTCAGTCACCAGAGCTCGAGGGTCTTAGGACCCTGTCCAAAACTATGCATGAACACTCAGGCGTCGATAATCCCTTAGAAGAATGGATGACCTCCATGTTTGGACAGTGGAAAGGACTGATAATGTCTATTTTACTCTCTCTTGCTACTTTTGCAGCTATTATTATAACTTGTGGTTGTTGTTGTATTCCATGTGCCAGAGCACTATGTGTCAGGGTTATCACCTCCACAATCGAGAAGCAGGAAGGCCCTAAACAAATTAACATGATGCCTCTTTTAGGGACTCCAGATCTGGACCACGAGGACACTTTTGAATTGGAAAAATGGTGTTAGGAGTGATCTCTTTTAGGAGAGATCAAAAGGGGGAATTGTCAAATATGAAAACTTGGGCTGTGTTAGTAGAATTGATAGTTTGTGCTACGTACACCTGTATGTAAGATGTTTGCCTCTGTACAAGTCTAACTAATGTAACATCTCAGGTCAGCAGCTGTTCTGCACCATAGACTGCAATCTAATTAACAGTTAGATACAAGAAAGTGGGGGAAGGTACAGTGGATATGATAATCCCATGGTGACATACAGAGGTGATTTGGGTTGACAAAGAGTGGGAAGAAATGTATGCACATGTGTTGGCAGGCCAGAGTCGGCACCCTGTTGAGATGGGGTGCTTGATCAATGCATTGGGGTGACTCGCATTTCCTTACTGACCAGCCGCTCTGATCACACCTGAGAATGGAATGCAACGGCCGGTGAAGATCAAGAGGAATGGGAAGTGTGAACTTAGGCATTTACATAGCATTGTGTACCAAGAGGAGCTCAGGACATATAACCAACCACTTTTGTATTGCTGCTAGAGACATAGCTGGGAGATCGCCTGGAGAGGTCTCTGTGCTGTGTCTCCAGATATATCTGTATTTGTCTGTATTTGTCTGTATTGTTAGATTGTTTGTATTGTTTGTAATAATTGTGAGGATATAAATACTAGTTAAAAGACAATTGTAGGTCTCGTGTGGATCCCTTCTCATCAACCAACTCGGAGAGAGGTTTTTTCCGACCTCGACAATAGCTTAACAAGACTAGGTCGAAACCTAGTATATGGCTGTACCGTATATGGTCAATGTGCTAAATTGTGGCTGAATTGTTACACCAGTCAGTGGAAGTGTCTGTAATGTGTATTCCTGGATATTAACAGTTCATCTGCAATTTTCAGTAGTGCTCCCAGTAATATTTGTTTTTAGTGTACTGAAGTAGAATATCACATGACATGGTTAAGCTACGTTTGAGTCAAAAAATGTAAAAAATGCAGTTGCATGAACAATACTTTCCATTCATATCTTAAAATGTTTGAGTTGAAAGAAAACTTGATGACACCTAGTAATAGTAAATGGTAGAGTTTATTAGTCGGTATATTATACAGTTCATACGGGGTGAAAAGTATAAGCATGACATACAGTATGTAAAGTTGAAAGTATTTTTCTGTTTTTACTGGAGCATGTGTATTGAAAGAATACATGATATAATTCAATAAAATTTTATTTATATAGCGCCATTTCATAACAGAAGTTATCTCATTGCGCTTTTCCTATAGAGCAGGTCTAGACCGTACTCTTTAAATGTATAATTGGTGTGTAACTATATACTTACATATAATGACGATAAAGATGATATAGTTGGCTTAAGAAAGGGGTGAAGATCACGTAGAACACAAAATTAGGTGTAATTCTTTTCAATATGTCTATGTCAATATGTTATGTAATTGTTTTAGAGGTTCCTGTAGTATGGTGATCCATTTCTGAGCTGTAAAGGAGGAAGAAATAAGCAAACGAGTACCAGCAAGACATGTAAACCAATTTAAGTAAACAAATACAAGATGTTGATCAAATTTGTATTGCCACAAGGGCTGTTTTCTGAACCCAAATGCAGAACACACGAACCAGAAGGGAGGTAAGGTTGGAATAGTTTTATTGTGCAGATAGTGGTAGGCATGCGAGGAATCCGGTGTGGTTTGTGGCCGCCCCGAGGACTCGACTGGACCAGGTTGAGGGAGTTTACTGGCGACGCTTCGGACGGGGACGAGGAGGGCTGGTTCTGGACTGGCGGGCGTAGTGGGAAGGGCTGAGCCCACTGAGCGGTGGACACGGAAGCCTGGCGTTTGGTCCTGGAGGAGGTCGGGCTCCGGGAGGCGAATTCGGTGTGGCAACTGGTGTGGTCGCGGAGATCCTGGAGACCCAGGGACAGACTGAAGCTGTGATCACCGGCAGAGCAAGAGTCTGTGGCAGAAACAGAAAAGAGTTACCACCAGGACAGAACAGAAGAACGAAAATTCACTTACTTAAGTGTAGCAGGAGCCGTTACGTAGTGCTCGTACGCATGTACGGAGATGATCTGGCGTCAGTAGTGTGGAAGAGCCCGGTAGATAAGCGGAGAAGATTGGCAATGATTGGAGTCAGGTGTGCCGGTGATCAGCAGCAGACCAGAGACCGGGAAGCCAGGCCAGAACGCAGACACACACACACACACACACACACACACACACACACACACACACAAGAATGGACAGGGGACAGCCAGGAAACACAAGGAAGGGAAAAACACCAGTACACTAGGATCAGGGGGCATAGTGGCTAACTATGACATGTATAGCATATTTATTCTTTTATCTCAGCTGTAATGGATATTGGTTCATGATCTGAGTACTGGCAAGTTTTCACAGATGTTTTTGCACTCAATTTGTGGAGACAATCTTATGTAGATTTGATCAATACATCTATTACTGGATGAAAGTGATGGTTTTACTAAATTATTTGAGTTGTTTCTTTGGCAAACGTTCATATCTACCATTACAATGTGAGCTTCTGAATAGTCTTGGATGAAGTTAGTCAAGGTGTTTCAGAAATGTATATTAGCATCTGTGGATCTATACACATATGGTTACAATCAGGACATTTGAGATAATGGAGGTTATTTGGAATTTGTATTCTGTAGCTTGGTTTAACAAA
Organism: Siniperca scherzeri; assembly: GCA_027580175.1. NCBI lineage: Eukaryota > Metazoa > Chordata > Actinopteri > Centrarchiformes > Sinipercidae > Siniperca > Siniperca scherzeri. The sequence goes on from CM050857.1 coordinate 4,000,529, forward strand.
ACAAATTCTTGAGGAAAGTAGGTTACAATGCCTTTTCTACGGCCTGGACCACTGAAGTGTTGTTGGTTGTTTAGTGTAGTTTAGTGTTGTTCAGTTCTTTGGGATTTACAGCGCTTGGGACCCAGGTTTACTGTAACAGAATGAGTTGAGCAGACATGAGTTCATAATGAGCTTTCATATGGTCAATGAGGGCTGCAGGTTTACTGTAACAGAATGAGTTGAGCAGACATGAGTTCATAATGAGCTTTTATATGGTCAATGAGGGCTGCTAGTGATCGTATTTTTAACGAGATTATTTAGGTAATTGAAGGTAAAGTTTCTTGTGGTAAACAAATGACCTTTAAGCAAAGGTTTTCTGCCAATGAGGTTTTGTCACAGCTCTTTGACAGTGAAAATGAAATAGAGGATATTGTGTCTGAGACTGAGGAGAATGCTGAGGAGTACCCTGATTATGAGGCATCCTCCTCTGATCAGAATGAGACCTATGGGGTTGACCCTGTTGTCTCTCAACCACCAGCAGATTCTGTTCTCTCTCACACTCCAAGAGTGGACACATTACCATCCAAAAATGGAAAGTTAGTGCTGTTAATGTGATCAAAATGGTTCCAGGCCCCAACAGATATGCTGTCAGCCATGTCCAAGACATAAAATCAGCATTTGAGCTCTTCATGACACCATCAATGACTCAGAAGGGGTGTTGGCTTGTGTTTCCTTGTTTGGGTGTATGGCTACTTCTGAATGCGCTGATGTCAGGTTTTGACTGGCATTGTTTGTTTCTGGTGTTATTTCTTTTATACCCAATTACTCATTTTTGTTTGTTTTTTAAATACTGTTTTATATTGCTGTACTCTTTTGTTTATGGGTGCAGCAATATAAAACATACAGTGGTGTGAAAAAGTGTTTGCCCCCTTCCTGATTTCTTATTTTTTTGCATGTTTGTCACACTTAAATGTTTCAGATCATCAAACAAATTTAAATATTAGTCAGAGATAACACAAGTAAACAAAAAATGCAGTTTTTAAATGAAGGTTGTTATTATTAAGGGAAAACAAAATCCAAACCTACATGGCCCTGTGTGAAATAGTGATTGCCCCCTAAACCTAATAACTGGTTGGGCCACCCTTAGCAGCAACAACTGCAATCAAGCGTTTGCAATAACTTGCAATAAGTCTTTTACAGCGCTGTAAAGGAATTTTGGCCCACTCATCTTTGCAGAATTGTTGTAATTCAGCCAGATTGGAGGGTTTTCAAGCATGAACTGCCTTTTTAAGGTCATGCCACAGCATCTCAATAGGACTTTGACTAGGCCACACTAGGCGAAAGTCTTAATTTTAAGTGCTGACGTGCTGCGGTAAGTGTATTGTGTCATTTCCGGTCACCTGTGTTTGTGTTTTACTAGTAGCGTATTTCTGCTGCTCTAGCTCATCACAGTTAATTTTGTTCGATTGTTCATTATAGTGATTAACTATCTGCTATAAACATACACTAGTTCTGCTCAACCACTCATAGCTCTCTCCTTCTTTTAACGACTTTCTCACTAATCCCACAGTTTACACGCTATTCAGTTTTGCTAGCTACCGTTCTTTAGCTTAGCAGCTAGTGATGGCTTCTCTCTCTCCCTCTCACTCTCCTGCTCTCTCCTGCTCGGTGTGTCAAATGTTTAGCTATTCCTCTGCCTCCTTTAGTGATAATGGTACATGTAATAAATGTAGTTTATTTGTAGCATTGGAGGTGAGGCTTAGTGAATTGGAAACGCGGTTCCGCACCATGGGAACTCAATCATTTGCTGCTGTAGTTAGCCAGCCCCCAGTAGCTGGTGCGGACCGACCAGAGGTAACTTCTGTTAGCCGACTCCTGGGAGGTCCAGAGCAGGCGGGAAACCAGGGAGGAAGGAGGAAGGAGGAAGCATAGCCCTAAGCAGAAGCCCAGGGTTCACCACCAACCTGTTCACGTTTCTAACAAGTTCTCCCCATTTAGTGACGCACCTACTGAGAAACCAACTCTGATTATTGGCAGCTCTATTTTGAGAAAGGTGAAGTTAGCGACACCAGCGACCATAGTCAAATGTATTGATGTACAGTACATTTACAGTACATTTACTGCCCAGCTAATGTATTGTACGTATGTAAAGATCAGGGCATGGAGAAGGAGTTCCAGGAGTCTGTTTTTTTATGGGATGGAAAAAAAAGAAATGAGAGGGAGGGAGGGGGTGTTTTGTATATATCTTTGCTCATTTTCATCTTACTTTAAAGTATTCCATTTTCTATTTAGTATTTTATAACATTTTTTTTTAAAAAGATTACTTTTTGGGCATATTTGCCTTTATTTGACAGTACAGCTGAAAAGATAGACAGGAAAGGTGAGAGTGGGAGAGGGGATGACATGCAGCAAATGGCTGTGGGTTGGAATCAAACCCGGGCCACTGCGGTAAGCGCTCAACCTTGGTACATCGGCGAGCTACCAGGTAAGCTACCACTGTTCCCCATATTTCATAACATTTTTAATATTCTAATTTTAAATTGTATGTTTGTGTTGTGTATGTGTGACCAGCACTATGGGCTGTGTGTCTGTTGAATATTTAAACTGTCACTGTTGTAAAGAGTGTTTGATAAACAACACATTTCATTCATTAATGTTTACATGTCTCATAAATAAGTTATAATGTATAGTGATCATTAAAAAATCAATAATTGAATAGCTTTGTAACACGTAAGTGCAATTTAAATACATTATACTGAGTACGAAAACCCTGTAATATAATTGGTAAATAGCCATAAGTAAGTCAAGTACTTGATATAACCATGCCATTAAATGTCACTTTTTGTCTTGCTTTAGTATGTTTTATCTCTATACACGGCCTTTGAGTTCAGGGTTCATTTGCATGAGGAATTTTAAGTGATTTCTTTTAAGTTACTAAAGTACTTAGAAATATCAAAAACATTAGCACTCACCATTCTGCCAAGTACAATCTAATAATAATCAGAAGAAAAAGTGAACAGCAAAGTGGGATTCACTTTCTTTATCTTTGATAATGAATCACAGCCTTTGCCCCAACTGGGATTCGAACCTGTGTCCAGATAATCATTCTTAAATATTCAAAAGAAAACTCCACTGGATGAGAGAGAGGTTCAACACCTTGGACAGCGGAAGGAAACAGGTCTAATATCCAAATTATAAACTCTTCATGAAGCCATGATGTTGCACACTCCGGTACAGTAGGTGACGACATGCACGTCATGCTGGTTTGTAGCTCACCATTAAACAAAGAAGAAGCAGCAGCGGATGGTTTCTCCCTCCCAGAAGCCTTCAGTCTAGAAGAGCAGCAGACAGAGGATTGGCGGTGGCACAAGTGGACTGTGAATGGAGAGGAGATGGTAAATGGACTGTTCTTATATGGCACCTTTCTAGTCTTTCTGACTATTCAAAGCGCTTTAACTACATATCACATTCATGTGAACTAATCATTCACACAATGGCAGAGGGAAGTGACGAATCAGGAAGTGAGCTAGGCGGAATGGAAGTAGGTGGCGGGGAAAATGAAGGTTGGAATACTGTGCAGAGGGTTAACGGTTGGCGAAAGCGTAAAAAACAGAGGCAGCAAAATGAAGGTTCACACTCAGAAGAGACTGATAATGAGTGAAATATAGTAGTAACAGGAGAACAAAACGAAGACTACAAAGCAATCGTTAAACTGGTTCAAGAAGGTTCCTCATTTGGTGAGTGGAACCCGGTTCAACTAACTAAAATAAACGTACCTTCAGCGGAATGAGTCTTCCGCTGAAGGTACTCCTTTGTTTGACCAGCACGTCATGGAGTGGGTGGGAGACACTGTCCAAGATAGCATGTAGTTTGGCCAGCATCCTCCTCTCTGACACCACCGACAGAGAGTCCAGCTCCACCCCTACAATGTCACTGGCCTTACGGATCAGTTTGTTGAGTCTGTTAGCGTCCGCTACCCTCAACCTGCTGTCCCAGCATGCAACAGCATACAGGATAGCACTGGCCACCACAGACTCATAAAACATCCTCAGCATTCTCCAGCAGATGTTGAAGGACCTCAGCCTCCTCAGAAAATAGAGGCGGCTCTGGCCCTTCCTGTAAAGAGCTTGAGTGTTCTTAGCCCAGTCCAGTTTATTGTCCATGTGTACTCCCAAGTAGTAGGAGTAGTCCTCAACAATGTCCACACTGACCCCCTGGATGGAAACCGGGGTCACTGGTGCCTTGGCCCTTTGTAGGTCTACAACCAGCTCCTTAGACTTTGTCGCATTGAGCTGCAGATGGTTCTGCTCACACCATGAAACAAACACACCCACCACAGCCCTGTACTCAGTTTCATCACCACCGCTGATACTTCCCACCACAGCAGTCACAACACAGCTGTCTGATATATGGGGAATGATCAGAAGAATGAGTGGAATTAGGAGAAACAAAATAATACTGGTGTTGCTAAGTGGCAACAAAACAGCAGTCAGCTATTTAGAAAAGGCAAAACTAGAATCAGTACTGGAACATTGGAGAGGTAATGTCATCTGGTGTGGAGACTTCAATGCGCACAGCACAGTATGGGGTGAACGAGAAGATTTAAATAGAGAAATCTTAGAGGAGCTGGTGTGTTTAAATGATGGGTCAGGCACAAGGGTAAATTTGGTGAAGGGTACAGAGTCTGCAATAGATCTTACTTTGGTATCACAGTCTTTGGTTGGGGAAAGTAGTTGGGAAGTATTTAAAGGAAGCACTATAGGCAGTGATCACTATCCTATATTCACAAGTATTGGAGTAGAACAGGATGAGAGAGAAGGAAGATGGCGATTTGAAGAGGCAAATTGGAACATGTATAGAGTAATAACTGAAGGGAAATTAAAGGAGGTAAATATGAACCAGACAATTGATGACCTCAATGCAGAAATAAACTGTATTATACTAGGAGCAGCAGAAGAGTCAATACCAAAAAGAAGTAGTAATAAAAGGAAAAAGATCATTCCGTGGTGGACACAAGAATGCAATTCTGCAATTAAAAATTAAAAAAACATCTAAATAAGGCATTTAAAGTCTTGAAGAAAACAGAATCTTATTGACTATAAAAGAACACAGGCAGTAGTTAGGAATACAGTAAAGAAAGTTAAAAGGGATTTTTGGAAAAGGTATTGTGACTCATTAGGAAGGACTTCACCATTAAACAGAGTATGGAGTATGGGGTATGATTAAGAGGATGTCCAGAAATAGGAAAGAATATGGATATCCTATAATGAAAGATGGGGGAAATGTAGTAATAGAACATAAGGATAAAGCAGAGTTATTAGCAAGGACATTTGTTAAGGTACATAGTACTGAAAATTTGAATAGTGAAGAAAAGAAACAGAGAGATAGAACAATAGAAAAAATGTAGAAGCACTGCAGGATGATAAGGAAGATGGTGCAATAAATATGTTGTTTACTGTAAGAGAACTAAACAATGCATTAAGAAAGTCTGGGAAAACAACACCAGGGAGAGAACAAGTATCCTAGGAAACTTAAGTGATAGGAGTAAAGGAATATTATTAAGATTGTATAATAAAGATCAGATCTGTTAAAGAATTACCAAAGCGGAGTTAGAAAAGGAAGAAGTAGAATTGATCTGGCACTGTGTAGAAGAGTAGAGAAAGAATATAGTACCAAGTATTTAGTGGAAAATGGAACTCCTCAAGGGAGTATGATCAGTTCAGTTCTGTTCTCAGTTATAATAAATGAAGTGTTTAATAGTATAGATAGGTCTATTGGGTTATGTGGAAAAAGGGAAAGAATATAGATTATGTAGTCAGGAAAATGCAAGAGGCAATAAGGTAAGTAGAGGGTTGGGCAAGGGAGTGGGGTTTTCGATTTTCAGTGGCAAAGACAAAAGTAGTACTTTTCACAAAAGTTATAGACTATGACAGTATAATTTACCAATCTGCATCAAAAACATTATTAAAGAAGTTAAATAAAATTCAATATCAGGCTTGAGACTCTGCTGTGGTGACATAAAAACTACCCCAGTATCAGCCTTGCATGTGGAAATGAATGAAATGCCACTGGAAATAAGAAGAAGCCAATTAGCACTAACATATTGGGCAAACTTAAAGGGCCACAAGAAAAATCACCCTACTCAGAAGGTGTTAAAACCATGCCAAGAGAAAGAAAAACGACAGATCAAATGCTTTGGTTGGATGATAGGAAATACAGCTACGGAATAGGGATAGGGGATATAATGTTAAGCCCCACTGTACCATTCTCCATTGTCCCACCTTGGGTATTAGGAGAGATAGTGGTGGACCTGCGCCTTTTGGAATGGAAGAAAGAGAGAAATATAGATAGGAACCAAGTTAGCGGATATATAGAGGGAAGTTATTCTGAGTATAATAAAATATACATGGATGTATCAAAAGTAGATTAGGAGCTGCATTCATAATACCAGATTTAAATGTCAAATAAAAGAGTTAGTAACAACCCTTCAGTATTTACAGGGGAAATGTTGGCTATTCTTTTAGCCCTTGAGTGGACAGAAAGCATCAAACCAGGCAAAGTTTTAATAGGTTCAGATTCTAGTAGTGTGTTAACCAGTTTCAGGGGTATACAGGCAGAATCAAGACAGGACATTATGCTGGAAGTAGCTCAAACTATCTTCAGAATTACGAAAACAGGAGTAATAGTGAAATTCATCGCGATTCCAGCACATATAGGGGTAGAGGGAAATGAATTGGCAGACAAATATGCAAAAGATGCAACTAAGAAAGTAGAAGTAAATATGACAGTAAATTATAGTAAGGCTGAAGTTAAAAGCATAATCAAAGTAGAAATGAAAAAGAAATGACAGGAAATTTGGAACAAGGAAACTAAAGGTAGACATCACTATACTATTTAAAAGAAAGTAGGAGAAATGAGGGAATCTAGTAGAACAAAAAAAGAAGAAGACATTATCTCGAGAATGAGGTTTAGGCATACTGGTATTAATAGTACACTTATAATAAGTGGTAAACATGGGACTGGTATGTGTGAGTATTGTAATTTACAGGAAACAATAGAACATGTAATTATCAATTGTCCTAGGTACTTACAGGAAAGACAGGTGCTTAAAAATAGACTGGGAAGAGATCACATCAAGTTTGGAATAAAGGAGTTACTTCAATTGAACTCAGGGCATGTGGGGTACAGGGCGATATTTAGTTTTTTTGGAAAAGACAGTACTTAGAAGAAGAATATTGGGTAGGCATAAGACCATTCTGATCCACACTCCATTTCAGAAGGTGGCGATAATGCACCAAAAGCTGTTTGCCAACCGCCATAAAACATCAGAAGAAGAAGAAGAAGAAGAAGAAGAAGAAGAAGAAGAAGTAGTAGTACCCGCAGCGTGTGTGATATTCAGTTTAACAGCCAGGGTCGCTAATAAACTAACGATGTTTTCTGTTAATATCTTGCGTAGACTACGACCCTGTATTGTTTCTCAGTCATTCAGTAACATTCACCTTACGTCCGCGCGACATGGTGCGCCGTTTACCGTGTCTTGTTTCAGAGGAGTAAGCGGGAAGCAGCTACATGCTGTCAGAAGGTCGTTCCTCAACCTAAACAACAAGGTATTTAGTTAACTGTGAACTGACATTGTGTTTTCTTGAGAGATACATAGTATAGTCAGCAAGCTACATAGTGTAGTCAGAAAGCTAATATTTGACTGACTATAGGTAGTGTGCAGACATAAGAGTAGCTCAATTAGCATTAGCTGCTAAGATCATAATGAATTGTCCTGTAGGATTTTTTTTAAGGGAATTGTAGTATTCTTAATATTAACAGCAATGCAAGACTGTATCCTATATACATTGCCATAAAAAGTATGACCATATGTTATCAGCGAATGAGTAAGCAAGTTTGAGAATATTACCAAGCATTCAGTGTTCAGCATTGTCAGCCTAACGATTGTGTGCCATTTCCAAACGCCATATTAATACTGCAAAGTATACCCTGCTTAAAATGTCAATGCATTGTTTTGGCAGTTAATGTTACTAATGTTTTAACATTATACATCACTAACCAAAAAGTACATTCCGCTAATGTACTTAACCTTTTACAGGAAATTATACAAGACTTGTTTACATGCAAGGTGTGAAATCTACTGCTGATTCCAATTTGAAAACATCACTGAAAGCAAGTCAAAACGTTCTTTAGAATAATTATTTTCCATGTTTTCTGTGCTTTTGTTTGAACTGTTGCATTATTATACTAAATTATTCAGTTTTTATCAGTGGTGAGTACCTCCTCCATTTCCAGTATGAGTTGTATTATGGTGTTGTCAGCACATCTGTCATTACAGGTTGGCTTGTTTTGCTGCTCCAAAACAACCGGTGGCTGGAATACCCATCGGGTCACATAGCTTGATTATAATGCATGGAACATGAACTATCAGCATTTGGTTTTCTTTTTTATTAGAATCAGCCATATTCTATTCATGTAGACTGTGCAGGAACCACAGACAGCGTGTAAAAACAGACTTAAAGGGACTTAAAGACTTAAACGGAAGCTATGCAATGTACTGCTGTGGATAGGGTCAGCAGCAAAAATTTTTTAGTCACCTAAAAGAAGGCCCACAGAAAAAAATCCATCAGTTCAAGTGTACGCTATATTTGGAATATTTTCAGCGCTATACCTTGCTGTCTGAGCCACTACATTTTCTCAACCGTAGAACTTTGGATAAACGTCCTCAAATTCGCATCAGAATTAATACGCTCGCTTGAGGTGGTTTTTGCCTTTCTCGAGAAAGAGTTAATGCGCATAATGGGAAACACTTTTGCCAGTTAAGTTGAGACACAGCGAACATTTAACTCACATGACTGATCAGCTGTTTCCGCTCTGAGAGGAGAAGAAGCTTTTAGAATAATTACACATAGATGACCAAGGCGACTGGTTTTGTTTCCTCTTGTTCTTTTGAGGTTTATTAGCGGTTAACAAACAACTGGTTTTGTTTCCTGTTTGCAACCTCTACTTCTTCTACTGTTTATTACAGCCATGCGTAACATAGCTTATACTGCCAACTTCTGCAGGATGACAAATCTACGCTTTTAGATTAGTTTATTCGCTCCAAACCAGTTGATGGAAACGTGCCGAATTCGCATTTCCTTTTTTTTTTTCATTATTACAACATTTCAAAAGTTTCAAAAAACTCTACTCTATATTTTTGAATGGTCTTTCATGCTTTTAGATTGTAGAAAGTCCTCTTTACAAATAGATGTTATTTTGTATGAAGAGTTTGCAAAAAAGTAATGTTTTGTACATGGAGAACAAAATGCTGTACAATGGTTCAACTAGACTAACAATTGAGAGGGCAGAAAGAGACAAATATACCTCTGCTGATTTCTTATATTCTTATTTAACTGTTGTTCAGTCATTGGTAAAATAAAGCTTAGCATTAAAATCTGTGCAGATTTAAATAGGTACAGGTTCCTGTTTCAGTGTCAAGTGCACAATAATGCCTATAACAAGCTGGAATTAACAGGCATGTTGCTTTAGCAAAGCTATTCCTAAAACTTCAAAATAGAAATAGTAGGTTAGTCTAGGGTTAGCACTAAATAGGTCTTTGAAATTTCAAGAAATGTTATAAAATTGAACAGCAATATGACAATGACTACTACATGAAAGAAAATGAGAGAAAAGTGGAGAATTAATCATAAAAAGTGGAGAATTAAATGCAGTGTATGAAAATCTTGGAGAAATGTATCGCCATTCACGTGCTAAGTTGGTAAGGTAGGTTGGGGGCTATGTACTGTATGACTGGAGTGAGTTAAACGCTGACTTTGTTACTTTACCAAGGAGAATCATTGAACTGAATATCGAATTAATAAGTAGACAGTCTTTGATAGACTGTCCTGTGTAGGACCACACACTAAATTTCCCTTATGGAGGGAATTTGGTACTCTGCAGCTCACACTGAGCATAACTCTCATGGGCACAGCACATTGCATTGTTATAAATATATAAATGTATGAACAAATACAGAACCAAGCTCTCTTCAAGTGTTGAAGTTAAGATTTGTCCTGAAATGTCCTTTGTTGTAATTGTATTGTATTGACCACCAACTGCAAAGGATGTTTTCTTTGGTCATTTATCTGATACTCTTAAAAAGTGCTCTTAATGGGCGATTTCAATCTTAATTGGCTAGACAAAACACATAGAAACAAATTAAGACATCACTTATAGGTTTCTGTTTACACAAATGATAAAAAGTGCAACAAGAATAACAAAATCTTCCCAAACTTTGCTTGATCTAATTTTCACAAATAAAGCTCACCGTATATCAAAGACACATAATCTAATAACAGGCATATCAGATCATAATCTCACATTTGTTGCCAGAAAGTTGTCAAAGGCCCGGTATAGAAATTTAAATATAATGGAAGAAAAAAAGTACATTTCATATATCCCAAAGAAAGACTTGAGAATGAAATAAGGCAAACTAAATGGAATAATATAACTTTGTGTAAAAACTGTGATCATTCTTGTGATGACCACAGGGGACCCATATCTAAATGTATTAAAGTTACACCCCAGAAGTGCAATAGAAAACAGACTTTACCTTGGCTGAATGACATCCTAAGGCATTTACAGTGCATGCGTAATTATTACTCAAGTTCGGTTTCTCAGGATTATTTTTAACAGACTCAATGTTATAAGTGACATAATGACATCATGGCAATTAATCAATTGTATTTTTGACTAATAAAATAATAAAAAATAAAATAAAATTACCAATATAGCCACCCTTCTTTTCAATGACTTGCATGAGCCTTGAATCCATTGAATCTGTTATGTTCTTTATTTCTCCATGACCTATTTTAGCTGAAGCAGCCTCCACAGCCTCCCAAATGCTGTTCAAAGAGGTGTACAGCTTTCCCTAACAGTAGACCTCACGCTTGAGGAGGGCCCACAGGTTTTCAATGGGGTTTAAGTCAGGAGAGCAAGGGGGCCAAGTCATCATTCGGCCATCTTCACTGCTGGGTTAGCCAGCAAAGGCTTTAGAGTACTTGGATGCATGTGATGGAGCATTGTCCTGCATAAATATGGTCCTCTTGAAGGCTGCAAATGTCCTCCTGTACCACTGCTTTAAGAAAGTGTCTTCCAGAAACTGGCAGTAATTTTGTGAGTCCATTTTCAGGCCATCTGTAACTCAAAAGGGTCCATCCAGTTCATCGTTGATAATGCCAGCACACTCCATTATTCCTCTCCCACCTTGCTGACGCCTAAGTCAAACTGGTGGCCTATGTCCTTGAGTGATCCAGCCATGGGCCCTTACACCTGGTCCATCAAGAGTCACCCTCATCTCGTTGATCCGTAAAACCTTTGAAAAGTCAGTCTTCAAGTATTTGTTGGCCCAATCATACAAGCGACTTAATTTTTTTTTACATTTATAGTTGCTTTTTTCCCCAATGCATTGATTGACATTGGAGAAAAATCAATGTCATGTTGTAGCCTAACTGATCTGGTTTTATTGTGGTTACTGCCTAGTTACGAGCCAGATTCCATAGGTTTATAATTTTTTTTTGAGTGCACCATTTTTATGAATTTTGACATTGCTCTCAGACATATGTACCCTTTGTAATTAAACAATATGTTAATACAGTAGTCTATAGGTTGGTTGTTTCTAATTAAATTTAAACACATCTTTCGTTTTAGAATGAAGGCATTATCCTAGCCATTGTCGGTCATGATTTGCATTTAATTTGTAATAATTTAATGCAAATAATATTGACTACTCTGATTTATTTGTTTTTTATAGATGATAAAAGAAGTTAATGGAGCACATGATTCTTCTTAGTTTTCCTTTTTTAAATTTAAATCAGCATTGTTCAGCACAGGCCTTTTATTTTCTGGCTATACAGACTAGATGTAATCAGATTACATCAAGCTCTGAGTAATCCAACAAATTCTGTCAATGTAAATTTTAATCATTACTGGATAACGTTTCCAAGTTGTCAACATCACCCTAAAATACAAGAGTAACCACCAAAGCTAATATAAATAAATTCTGTTTTTCCTTTTCAAACTCCAAGTGGTTTAATTTTAATATTATGCAGGCTCATTTATTGAGCCGGTTTACATTGAGGCCGTAACAGGCTATATAAATATTGGGCTGGTTTTGGGCTTGTTTTTGAAGCTGCAGTTGCTGTTTTGTCTCGCGCGAGTTGGAAACACTGCTTAGAAAAAATGTTACAATGCAACTCAGGAAGGCCAAAGCAAATTTCTCTTTTGACATTATTAAACAGGCAAAAGGAAACACTAAAAGGCTCTGGAGAACTATTGAGAAATTCACTGGTAAAGAAAGTGTGGAGCTACAGAACTTAATGGTCCAGTGTGTAAGATTTTGTGGCATCTAGTAGTGAAATTGCAATTTGCAACCATTTGAATACTGCTCGCGTACTCCTCCCCTTCCAAGCGTGAAAAACTACTGTGGCCGCGAAAAAACCCCCACAGAGACACTATTATACACTACTTAAAACATACTTATAAATATTTGATCAATTTCTGCCAATAGCTTAGGCCTGGGCGATAAAATGATAGCAGTATGTACCGGCGATAGACACTTTATCAATAGCAAGGCTTACCATAAGTATTGCCACCTCAGGCAAGTGGTAAAAAATAATTAAACGCTTATTTTTCCGGCGCTGATAATGTAAGTAGCTATATCTGTTGAGAGTTGCACATACCGATTGGGCACTTGCGAGTAGGAATGGGTACTGAAACCTGGTATTAAACGGCCCCAGGGAAAATAGTAAACTGACTGCTGGCTGAGACAAACCAGCCCCTCCTTCCTCTACCAGCGGTAACTTACCTGTAGTGAATCACATCAGCAGCAGGGGGAGGAGGACAGAGGACAGGAGGAAGGACTGATACTGACTGATGTCTGAGTTCTTCTTTCTTTCTAAACTTCACTCAGTATTTTGATGTCAGGAATATGATTAATTTTATTAACATTTTAGACTTGTTTACAGTGAGATATTATTGAGTTTATATAGTGACTTTGCTGTTTTAAACACTGTTGCTGCTCTAGAAACAACATTTAGTTATATTTTTAAAATATTCCTGTTCTGAATTTATTCGTTTTTTAAAATAATGGTGTGAAAAAGTGTTTGCCCCCTTCCTGATTTCTTATTTTTTTGCATGTTTGTCACACTTAAATGTTTCAGATCATCAAACAAATTCAAATATTAGTCAAATTATTAAAATGGCCATACAGGCCATTTTTGCCCAGTCCCTTTCTTACAGTGGAGTCATGAACACTGACCTTAACTGAGGCAAGTGAGGCCTGCAGTTCTTTGGATATTGTTGTGGGGTCTATGAATGGCTGAAGAAGAACAAAATGAAGACTTTGGAGTGGCCAAGTCAAAGTCCAGACCTGAATCCTATTGAGATGCTGTGGCATGACCTTAAAAAGGCAGTTCATGCTCGAAAACCCTCCAATGTGGCTGAATTACAACAATTCTGCAAAGATGAGTGGGCCAAAATTCCTCCACAGCGCTGTAAAAGACTCATTGCAAGTTATCACAAATGTTTGATTGCAGTTGTTGCTGCATTTTGTGTTTACTTGTGTTATCTTTGACTAATATTGAAATTTGTGTAATGATCTGAAACATTTAAGTGTAATAAACATGCAAAAAAATAAGAAATCAGGAAGGGGGCAAACACTTTTTCACACCACTGTATTTTTAAAAAGGCAATATTTAGTAATTAAGAACCGATAAGAGCATAGATAAGAATAGTAGTATCAGTGAAATCCTATTGATACCCGTCCCTACTCATGAGAAAATGGTGGCAGGTAAAGACAAATGTATAAGTTATCACTCACTCACAGTTAAGGAGTCCATTTCTAGGGAGAAGGAGGGGGCTTGTCATACCATTTTCGATATGCAAAAATGTTTGTTGCTTTGCATCTATGACACTGTGTCCTTGTTCTGATTCATTTTCTTTATATATAAAGATTAAACATGACAATTTACTTTAGTTTTTGTTATTTGATAACCGCTAATAATAATGGGGCGTGAGGGACACAGCGGGGAATGCTGACGGGCACTGGAATGGGCACCCGACCTGGAGCTGAGCGAGTGGGCAGCCTCCCAGTGAATACGGCCGGACCGGAACAGACGGAGGCCAGTTTTACAACAGGGAATACAATACCGAGGTGATTTAGAGTAGCTCCGACCAGGACTTTGACTCCGGGGATGACAAAGTCACAGCAGGTTCAGGCAGAGACAGGAGAGGTGTCAAGCAGGAGAGGAGCGAGAGGGAGCTCGGGCATCAGAGAGGTAGTGACAGCTGTAGAGCCAGAATATTTTTCATATTGAACTCTCTGAATTGAGGACTGAGGATAGCTAATATGGTACAATACATCTCTTTTCCTTGTGTGAGATTAATGTTTTTTTGTACATGGTCCCTGACAAGTAAATATAATAAACTAAACACATGCAGTATAGTTTATCTTAGCTGTATTATAGTGTATTATATTTTGATTTGCTTAGTACTTCTATTCCTGTGTGCATTGACATGATAGTGAGCAGCTGTAACAAAAGAGTTTCCCCTCGGGGATCAATAAAGTATTTCTGATTCTGATATACACACACACACTCAGTTATTAGGTATAAGTGTACAATCTATTGCATTCAATACAACATCACTGCCATACATTCTAGCTTTATGAAGCTCATACTGTTCAGTTTTTGGTGACATTATCAAATGTGTAAATTCAATTATGTTTATTAGTGACTTCATAATTAAAGGTGGTGTTGTACTGGACTACATTATATTGAGAGGTGTTTCTATTTTTTTGTCTTTCCCATTTACATACATACAGTGGGGCAAAAAAGTATTTAGTCTGCCACCAATTGTGCAAGTTCTCCCACTTAAAAAGATGAGAGAGGCCTGTAATTTTCATCATAGGTACACTTCAACTATGAGAGTCAGAATGGGGGGAAAGAATCCAGGAAATCACATTGTAGGATTTTTAATGAATGAATTGGTAAATTCCTCTGTAAAATAAGTATTTGGTCACCTACAAACAAGCAAGATTTCTGGCTCTCACAGACCTGTAACTTCTTCTTTAAGAGGCTCCTCTGTCCTCCACTCTTTACCTGTATTAATGGCACCTGTTTGAACTCGTTATCAGTATAAAAGACACCTGTCCACAACCGTCACACTCCAAACTCCACTATGGCCAAGACCAAAGAGCTGTCAAAGGACACCAGAAACAAAATGGTAGACCTGCACCAGGCTGGGAAGACTGAATCTGCAATGGGTAAGCAGCTTGGTGCGAAGAAATCAACTGTGGGAGCAAGTGTTTGAAAATGGAAGACAGACAAGACCACTGATAATCTCCCTCGATCTGGGGCTCCACACAAGATCTCACCCCGTGGGGTCAAAATGATCACAAGAACGGTGAGCAAAAATCCCAGAACCACACGGGGGGACCTAGTGAATGACCTGCAGAGAGCTGGGACCAAAGTAACAAAGGCTACCATCAGTAACACACTACGCCGCCAGGGACTCAAATCCTGCAGTGCCAGATGTGTCTCCCTGCTTATAGCCAGTACATGTCCAGGCCCGTCTGAAGTTTGCTAGAGAGCATTTGGATGATCCAGAAGAGGACTGGGAGAATGTCAGATGAAACCAAAATAGAACTTTTTGGTAAAAACTCAACTTGTCGTGTTTGGAGGAGAAAGAATGCTGAGTTGCATCCAAAGAACCATACCTACTGTGAAGCATGGGGGTGGAAACATCATGCTTTGGGGCTGTTTTTCTGCAAAGGGACCAGGGCGACTGATCCGTGTAAAGGAAAGAATGAATGGGGCCATGTATCGTGAGAATTTGAGTGAAAACCTCCTTCCATCAGCAAGGGCATTGAAGATGAAACGTGGCTGGGTCTTTCAGCATGACAATGATCCCAAACACACCAACGAAGAAGTGGCTTCGTAAGAAGCATTTCAAGGTCCTGGAGTGGCCTAGCCAGTCTCCAGATCTCAACCCCATAGAAAATCTTTGGAGAGAGTTGAAAGTCCGTGTTGCCCAGCGACAGCCCTAAAACATCACTGATCTAGAGGAGATCTGCGTGGAGGAATGGGCCAAAATACCAGCAACAGTGTGAAAACCTTGTGAAGACTTACAGAAAACGTTTGAGCTCTGTCATTGCCAACAGAGGGTATATAACAAAGTATTGAGATGAACTTTTGTTATTGACCAAATACTTATTTTCCACCATGATTTGCAAATAAATTCTTTAAAAATCAGACAATATGATTTTCTGGATTCTTTCCCCCCATTCTGACTCTCATAGTTGAAGTGTACCTATGATGAAAATTACAGGCCTCTCTCATCTTTTTAAGTGGGAGAACTTGCACAATTGGTGGCTGACTAAATACTTTTTTGCCCCACTATAAGGGGGGCAAAATTAGGTTTAGGAACACCTAATGTAGTCCAGTACAACACCACCACTGACTAGACCTCAATGCTAAAACATATAATTGGAATAACACATCAGTTTAAAAAAAAAAAAGCCTTGAACATTATAGGCACCATAAAAGTAGACTTTATGGCAGAAAGTACATACTCTCCATATAAAAAATCCCATTTCATAACTAAATGTTTACATGCAGACCAGAATTCAGAACCGACACACATTACTGTCACATGGCTTTTTCCATCTAAGTAAATGGTAAATGAACTGTACTTATATAGCGTCTTTCTAGTCTTTTCCGACTACTTAAAGTGCTTCAACTACATATCACATTCAGCCCATTCACACACATTCATACACTGACGGCAGGTGCCATCAGTTCAAAGAAAGTAAATCATTTGCCCACACCGAAGGCACAGCCCTCGGGAGCAATTTGGGGTTCAGTGTCCTGCCCAAGGACACTTCGACATATGGTGGACGACCCGCTCTACCACTAATCCGCACTTTAGTCGCACTAAAGTGTCGTGTATCTGCAACCAAAGGGGAATAAGGTGAAAAATGTGATGAGGGCGTGCTCAGTGTCATGTGCTAAGGTGAATGCCATGTGAGTGATGGCTCCGTTATTGAGATCAGATTTTTTTGTGTTTTTTAGATAGCATAGATAAGAAGCCATTTAGACTGATAGTGTACCAAATGAATACCTTACAAGACACCACAACAGACTTTTGGTCAAGACTTTTAACAAAGTAGCTAAACCCTGCCAAAGCCAGCTTTTATCGTGTGTTTTTCGTCTGTTTCATTGAGTAGATGCAGTCCCACTGTCCATCCACCTGTTGTCTCACCACGGCGACCCACTCTGAGGACGGGAACCTCATTTACACTGGCAGCCTAGGCAATGCTGTCCGAGGTGAGTCACTTTCACCTCTGAAAGAAAAACGTTCATCTTTGTCTTGCTTTTCCTTTATTTGATACTAGTTGTAAATAAGTCACAATGCAGTAGTAGAAAGATTGCTTTGATTGCAAATCTTTCCACCATAGTACCAGGTATACAGTATATGGCATTATGTCATCAAAGTAGTGTCTGTTTGTCCCTATCTGTGTGTTGACACATTCTTGTGCACATACAGTGGTGTGAAAAAGTGTTTGCCCCCCTTCCTGATTTCTTATTTTTTTGCATGTTTGTCACACTTAAATGTTTCAGATCATCAAACAAATTTAAATATTAGTCAAAGATAACACAAGTAAACACCAAATGCAGTTTTTAAATGTAGGTTGTTATTATTAAGGGAAAACAAAATCCAAACCTACATGGCCCTGTGTGATTGCCCCTCCTATTAAAACATAAATGTGGTTTATCACACCTGAGTTAAATTTCTCTAGCCACACCCAGGCCTGATTACTGCTACACCTGTTCTCAATCAAGAAATCACTTAAATAGGACCTGTCTGACAAAGTGAAGTACACTAAAAGATCTTCAAAAGCTAGACATCATGCCGAGATCCAAAGAAATTCAGGAACAAATGAGAAAGAAATTAATTGAGATCTATCAGACTGGAAAAGGTTATAAAGCCATTTCTAAAGCTTTAGGACCATTATCCACAAATGGAACAGTGGTGAACCTTCCCAGGAGTGGCCGGCCGACCAAAATTACCCCAAGAGCGCAGCAACGACTCATCCGAGAGGTCGCAAAAGACCCCACAACAACATCCAAAGAACTGCAGGCCTCACTTGCCTCAGTTAAGGTCAGTGTTCGTGACTCCACCATAAGAAAGAGACTGGGCAAAAATGGCCTGCATGGCAGAGTTCCAAGACGAAAACCACTGCTGAGCAAAAAGAACATTAAGGCTCGTCTCATTTTTGCCAGAAAGAGGACATCTTGATGATCCTCAAGACTTTTGGGAAAATACTCTGTGGAAGGTGTGTATCCCATTACATCTGGCGTAAAACACTGGATTTCAGAAAAAGAACATCATACCA
The DNA here is from genome assembly GCA_027580175.1 of Siniperca scherzeri. Classification (NCBI taxonomy): domain Eukaryota; kingdom Metazoa; phylum Chordata; class Actinopteri; order Centrarchiformes; family Sinipercidae; genus Siniperca; species Siniperca scherzeri. The sequence continues at coordinate 4,018,944 of CM050857.1, forward strand.
ACAGTAAAATATGGTGGTGGTAGTGTGATGGTCTGGGGCTGTTCTTCAGGACCTGGAAGACTTGCTGTGATAAATGGAAACATGAATTCTGCTGTCTACCAAAAACTCCAGCCATCTGTTCGTGACTTCAAGCTGAAGCTAACTTGGGTTCTGCAGCAGGACAATGATCTAAAACACACCAGCAAGTCCACCTCTGAATGGCTGAAGAAGAACAAAATGAAGACTTTAGAGTGGCCTAGTCAGAGTCCTGACCTGAATCCTATTGAGATGCTGTGGCATGACCTTAAAAAGGCAGTTCATGCTTGAAAACCCTCCAATCTGGCTGAATTACAACAATTCTGCAAAGATGAGTGGGCCAAAATTCCTCCACAGCGCTGTAAAAGACTCATTGCAAGTTATTGCAAACGCTTGATTGCAGTTGTTGCTGCTAAGGGTGGCCCAACCAGTTATTAGGTTTAGGGGGCAATCACTATTTCACACAGGGCCATGTAGGTTTTTGTTTTCCCTTAATAATAACAACAACCTTCATTTAAAAACTGCATTTTGTGTTATCTTTGACTAATATTTAAATTAGTTTGATGATCTGAAACATTTAAGTGTGACAAACATGCAAAAAAATAAGAAATCAGGAAGGGGGCAAACACTTTTTCACACCACTGTAGCAAATCCAGGACATATTCATGCGGATCAACTAACACAAGATGTACAACCTTCATGAAGACCTGAAGATTTACTGTGGAGACATGACATGATGCACTGATGGAGTAACTAAAGGCCCTAAAATTGTATACTTTTGATTTATTGGTCAGGGTGAGGACCTATTAAATCTGTTAAAGCTATAACACACTCAAAACCTTAAAGAGATTGTCCTTGTCTTTAACTTCTAGAAACAACACAACCAACAACTCAACAACATGACCAATTAGCGGCCAGTTAACAGTATGACAGTGTGGGAAAGCTCCAAACATAAACTGCTTCATGTATTTGTATTAAAAAAGAATAATAATAATAATAACCATAAAAAGATCCAATGATTTTCTGTCACCAAAGAATATCTAGTTATGTTGCAGTCAGGACAAAACCACATCACTAACTGGGCTTAGCAGACCAGAGGGGTTTTTTTTGTATGATGGTTTATGGCCAAAAAAAAAGTAAATAAATAAAAGAAGATTAGATGCAACTAAATACAGATACAACTGTACAAAAACGATTGGAGTGAAAAGGGGGGCTGAACCTTATTCTTTTTAAAAGGCAATACTAATATTTTCTTTGTAAAACCCTCCCCTAACATCTCAAAGTAATATGACAGTATTGGGTTGCACAAGTCGTTTCACCATGAATAACTAACGGTTCATGAATAATTTAAGATGGTGTGCTTCTATTCAAACCTTAATATGTCAATGGGACAATAATTTTCACATAGCCACAAAATCGCACATTAGAAGTGGAATTAGCATTTGCAAGAATAGTGGCAAAAACAACAAAATGGTGCATCCAGTTTACCAAATCTTGCCGCTACTCTCTATTATTGCACCAAGAGCAACTAAACAAACAGTTACCGCTGTCACTGAATGAATGAACCAGGCACAGGTGCCAGAGGGGCTTGAACGCCTTACTATTTTCGCACCAGTCCGGAATTCCAGATAGTAAAAATAAAGATGAATTAGAACAGGGATGTATTCCAGAAAGCAGGTTTAGTGGAAACTGAGTTTGTTAACCCTGAGATGAGGGGAAACTCTGGGTTTTCAGTTCCAGAAAGAGAGATAGAGAGAAGAGAACTGTGGGTGTGAACGTAACCTCCTTGTTTTTCTCAACAAACAAGCTTCTCTCTCTCTCCTCCCTCTTACAGAGCCAGAGATGGGGTTTTAGTTCCTAATTGATTTAGTCTGTATCAAAGCGCTTCAAAGCACAATAATTAGCAGAGGTTTATTGTATGTCAGAATCAAAATCCTGGTTGGATATTAGTTTGTTACTCAGGAATATCTAAAGTTACCGTTTTTATGCGCTGTCAGTCATTTCTTTCAGCGGTTTTTGCCCTCACATTCAAATATTACACAGCGTCAAGTTACCCTAAGATAAGGAATAAATCCTCTGCATGTCCTTTTTTTGCGAGTGGAAGTTCTTGGTTTTTTTTATAACACTGTGACTCTGTGCACACAAGACAGCTGTCAGTTTGACGGGCTCACTGAGTGCATCACTGGCTATATTAACTTCTGTGTGGACTGCAATGTCCCAACCAAGATGGTCCATTGTTATCCAAATAACAAACCGTGGGTAACAAAGGACATCAAGGACATTCTGAATGCCAAGAGGAGGGCCTTTACTGATGGTAATAGGGAGGAGGTGAGGGCTATCTAGGCCGACCTGAAGGTGAAAATCAGGGAAGCCAAGGAAAAGTACAGGAGGAAGCTGGAGCACAAACTCGAGCAGAACAACATGAGAGAGGTCTGGAGCGGCATGAAGACCATCACTGGCTTCAGACCGACTGGCAGCAGAGGAGTTGAAGGCAGCTTGGACAGGGCCAACGAACTTAATCTGTTCTTTAACAGATTCGACACACCGGCTCCTGCTCATCCCCCCTCTAACTCAGCTGCTGCCGGCCCTCAAGCTCCTCTGAGTACTCTGCTCCCCCCTCCCCATCAGGCTAACGGCCCTCTCCAGACCGACGACTCCCCCCCTTCCCCACCTGTAACTTCTGCTGTGTGCCTGACTGCTGACCAGGTGAGATGACAGCTGATGAAGCTCCACTCAAACAAGGCTGCAGGCCCCGATGGCGTTAGCCCCAGGGTGCTAAAAGCCTGTGCCCCCCAGCTATGTGGAGTCCTTCAACATGTCTTCAACCTGAGCCTGAGTCTTCAAAGGGTCCCCATTCTGTGGAAGACATCTTGCCTCGTTCCTGTGCCGAAGACGCCGCGTCCCAGTGGCTCCAAGGACTACAGACCGGTGGCACTGACCTCCCACATAATGAAGACCCTGGAGAGACTAGTGCTGGAACAGCTGCGGCCCATGGTCAGACCCCTCCTGGACCCCCTTCAGTTCGCCTACCAGCCCCGGCTGGGAGTTGAGGACGCCATCATCTTCCTGCTTAACCGCATCCACACCCACCTGGACAGGCCGGCAAGCACGGTGAGGATCATGTTTTTTGACTCCTCCAGTGCTTTCAACACCATCCGGCCAGCCCTGCTGGGTGAGAAGCTGGCCTGTAATGCAGGTGGATGCCCCCCTTGTGTCCTGGATTGTAGACTACCTGACTGGCAGACCACAGGACGTGCGCCTGCAGCACTGTGTGTCAGACAGCATGGTCAGCAACACTGGGGCCCCTCAGGGGACTGTCCTCTCTCCCTTCCTCATCACCATCTACACCACGGACTTCAGCTACCACACAGAGTCCTGTCACCTTCAGAAGTTTTCTGATGACTCTGCTGTGGTGGGATGTATCAGCGGTGGTGATGAGACGGAGTACAGGGCTGTGGTGGGGAACTTTGTTTCATGGTGTGAGCAGAACCATCTGCAGCTCAATGCGACAAAGTCTAAGGAGCTGATTGTGGATCTACGGAGGGCCAAGACACCAGCGACCCCGGTTTCCATCCAGGGGGTCAGTGTGGACATTGTGGAGGACTACAAGTACCTGGGAGTACACTTGGATAACAAACTGGACTGGACCAAGAACACTCAGGCTGTTTACAGGAAGGGCCAGAGCCGCCTCTATTTTCTGAGGAGGCTGAGGTCCTTCAACATCTGCCGGACAATGCTGAAGATGTTTTCTGAGTCTGTGGTGGCCAGTGCTATCCTTTATGCTGTTGCATGCTGGGGCAGCAGGTTGAAGGTAGCGGACGCCAACAGACTCAACAAACTGATCCGTAAGGCCAGTGACATTGTGGGGGTGGAGCTGGACTCTCTGGCGGTGGTGTCAGAGAGGAGGATGCTCGCCAAACTACATGCCATCTTGGACAGTGTCTCCCACCCGCTCCATGACGTGCTGGTCAAGCAAAGGAGCACCTTCAGCGGAAGACTCATCCCTCCAAAAAGCACCACAGAGTGCCACAGGAAGTCATTCCTGCCTGTGGCCATCAAACTCTTTAACTCCTCCCTCTAAGGGTTAGTCTGTATGACCCTAGGTCACTAAACTGGACATTGATCATTACATCTCTGCCATAATTGAACAATTGTGCAATATTCTGTGTACTACTCCCGTGCAATATTAGTGTTCCCATGTTAGTTTTTCTTATTTATTGTTATTGATATTATATACCTCTATTACTCTCGACAGTACATGAACCTCTGCTCATTACTTATTACTTATTTTGTTACATTGTATTATTATACTGCAACCGGTAAACTCACTTGGTACTTGACACTTAGTTTATCTTATACTTATACCGACCTGATACTTAATTTATTTTCTGACCTGTTTTATAGTGTATCATATTGTTTGCTAGTACTTTCTCCTCTGTGCACTGACGTAAAGGCGAGCTACTGTAACAAAGAATTTCCCTACGGGGATCAATAAAGTATTTCTGATTCTGATTCTGAGTTTGTTAGTGCAGTTCCACTAAAATGTTTATTGCATATAATGTGTAATCAGTTTAAATTGTAAACATCAGTATGAAGCTTTAGACATGTAGGATCAATGAATAATTATCTGTATCACTCATGATGTGATTGGTCCTACTGATGGAACATAATTCCTATAATATTGGAGATTATATGTTAATATTTCTGAGTAAGCAGGATTGTGGTGCAGCTATAGAATGTAGTTAGAAAGTGAGTTTTTTATAGGCTGCGTAGTCCGAATGTGTGTCAACAGCATTTCAGTGACAATGTTTAAATTTTCTACATTTGTTGAAGTAGCTGAAATAAAGCCACTGAATGCTGTTGATCCAAATAGATGTCTAAAATTTTATATCGACTGTATTTTAACCTCGACGCCTTTTCAAGTGCAAATCAGCAAACACATTATTACTGGATCGGATTGTGAGCTTACTATAATATCTCTGTCTTTGATCTATATATGTTTTAAATCTCCAGCTATATTTTTCATCTTTAGTTGCTGGCCCCTGTGTTTTGTCCCCGTCAGATTAAAGCTGAAAAAATATATTTAAAATGTAAAGTTGGCTACAGCGTAATATACAGTCACATTCCACCACTTTATCAGCACTGAATAAAACTTTATTGTGTTAACTTGATTCTACTTCCTGCTCTCTTACAGTGCAGACGCTTTGCTGCTTGCTCTCTGCTTTGCTTACATTCTTTTGCTGATATCTGCCAAAAGCTAAGGAAAGTTGATCCTGGATACTTATAAATCACTGGGAGACAGGAGACACAGAAGGATACCACCATTCTTTTTATTTATTTTTTTTTAATCACTTTTATTACTTCTTCAGTACAGTATGAGTGTGACCTACAAACAGTAGTGACAAACTGTGACTGGAAACCTGGGATTTGTACAAGGACAAGATGGCAAAATCTGTGAACTGCACGAAGTGTGAGTGACTGACTGAGAGGATAACACAGCTTGAAAAGAAGATTGAAACGCTGTATTCAGGGTCCTAAATTAACACCCGTCAAGCACCAAATGTGGGTAGATTTTCCGTTTGGTGAGTAAATCTCGGCTATCTGCCACACTGGCGGGTAAATGTTTGCACCAAAATAGTAATGTAATAACAAACTATGGTGAGAGTCTCTATCGTGTTTTGGTGTCATTTAGGGGCGTGCTGCTTCTGTCCTCTGCTGTCTGTGTTGGAATTTGACACACGCACACACTACCATATGTGTTTTTACGCACATCTAAACAGTGCCGCGAAACTGACCGTCTCGAGTGCTCTTAGTTTCGCGGCACTGTTTACTATATGGGACATCAGATACTCAGCTAATCTATCACTTGCCACTTATCTGCTGCTGCAATCCGGTATCACGCCAAAGTGTGTGATACACACGCCGGTCCACTGTGGCAATGTCATGTTTTCAACACGTTCTCCTGTCTGCTGCTGCAATCTGGTATCATGCCAAAGCATCTAAACTACTCTGTTAGGTTTAGGAAAAGATCATGGTTTGGCTTAAAATAACTACTTCCTTAAAACGATCAATGCTGACTATTGGTTTCAACATGGAAACGAACCCCCGTCTCCTGTGTGAAAGTCCTGTGTTTGACCCAATACTTTTTATGTTTGATCCTTAAGTACATTTAATACTAATACTTCAGTAGAATTTTGAGATCAAGACTTCTTGAGTTGTATTCAGGCTTGAATTGATTAACCGTTGATCAGTATATTAAAATAATTTTGCTTCAAATTTTACTCTGGCCTCTTAAGTTCATATTCAACATAATACCTTATTATCTCAATAGAATGTACTGAAATGTATTTGTGACACACAAAGGCAAATCCAGTAAGAAATCAAATAAGAGGCCATCAACACTCACTTCACCACTCAAACTCTCATTGCAAAACAGGTATGACCCACTGACTCTGAATGAAATGTGTGATAATAAATGTGTGATTAGCTGAATGAAATGTGTGATTAGCTGTGATTTGCCTGGGTTTAATAGTTAAACCCAGGCAAGCTAATCACACCACCAGCATTAAGGCTAACCAAAACCACTGCTAGGCAGAGGGCCAGAAGAAACATTGGGAACTCCACACCTGATAAGCCAAGGGCCAGAAGAAATATTGGGAACTCCACACCCGAAGAGCCAGACACTATTCGGAATGGAGACTCTATAACCAAGCATTAAGAATGGCAAAGACTGAAAATCTAACTATGGATGGGCACACATGGGCGGCTGTGGCTTAGTGGTAGAGCGGGTCGTGCACCAATCGGAAGGTTGGCGGTTTGATCCCGGCTTCCCCCAGCCTGCATGTCGAAGTGTCCTTGTGTGAATGATTAGTTAGTTTCTCTGGACTGAGCATCTGCCATGAGTGTATATGAATGTGTGTGAATGGGTTTCTTTGGACTGATGGCAGTTTGGATCAGTGTATGAATGTGTGTGACTGGCGTGAATTGATACAACAGTATGTCGTTTGAGTAGTCGGAAGACTAGAAAGTCAGTTTACATCTGTCAGGGAGCTAACAGAGCTGTTGCCAATTATCCTCTCTACACATCCAAGTAACATGAGGATTATTATTAGCTGGATCTTTTGACTTCCTAAAAAATATACTTTTTTGCATGCTACTGGAGAAATTGAGCGATTGTCAATCGCAAAATGTAGTAATTTCAGGCCCCATTCCAACCTAAGAGAAAGGAATTGAATCCTTTAGCAGACTTCTTACTCACCCCCCGCCTCACCTGACCCTCTGCTCCTCCTCACCCAAGGCATTTAGAGGATATCTCTGTCCCAGTCAGGGATCCAACGCCTCCCCTCCAACACATTCATCAATCAAGGAGTTAGTTAAAGCTGCCACGCTGAAGCTCAGTCAAATTGATGAACTATTAAACAACAATAACCACTGACATCTTCACTCAGGTGTGTACCTATCAGAAATGAGACAGACCCCACGCTGCTTCCTTCTACATACAGGTGAACATAAACAGCGGGTGGCTCGGTCGTAATCTTAAATTTGTCAATTTGTCTCCATTCCTGCCCCAGAATAATTTGCTCTTTTTAATGTCAGATCATTGGCTAACAAATCCTTCTTCATCAATGATCTGATCATTGAAAGGAATTTGCATTTAATGTTTTTAGTTGAGACCTGGCTAAACAGCACTACTGGTGTAGCAACACTGATAGAGGCTTGTCCTCCAAACTATACTTTTTATCAGTCACACAAAACAGGAAAGGAGGAAGAATTGCAGCCATTTTCTCTACACATTTTGTGTGTAATGACTTTGACTTGGGTGAATTTATATCATTTGAATATCTTGCTCTTGAGCTCAAAGCAGAACTTACATCATTACATTAAATCGGCCACCAAGATATTCAACGCTGTTTCTGCAGGAATTCTCAGAGCTGATCTCACTTGATATCACTAGATATGATAGATTAATCCTGAATGAGAATGAGAACTTGCATTGTTCTTCAATAACAAAATAACTTCAGAGACAATACTGGCTCTAATGAAGATAACTTCATTAGAGCCAGTATTGCTGCTGATGTGAACACAGATGACTTCAGCAAATCCTGTAAAAAAGATGTAACCATGGGAACATTCACCTGTGTTACATTAATTGAGCTTTGCAAGACTGTCACAGAGTGTAACCTACAGCATTTTTTAAGTGGGTTATCGACAGGGTTTCAACTCATGTCCTGAAGATTAGAAATACATCTCTTTAAACAGGCATCTTCCCAGATGCCTTCAAAACATCTGTTGTAAAACCTTTTTAAAGAAACCCAACCTAGACTGTAATGCACTGAGCAGCTACAGGCCGATATCCAGCCTTCCATTCATTAGTAAGATACTTGAAAAGATAGTTTTAGTGCAAATAAACTCCTATCTTTAAGAAAATAATATGCTGGAGGAATTTCAATCAGGCTTCAGAACTTACCACAGCACTTAAATTGCTCTTACTAAAATAATCCGTGACCTCAGACTAAAATCTGATTAAAATAAGGTCTCAATTGTTGTCCTCTTAGACCTAAGCGCAGTGTTTGATAAGATTGACCAGGACATCTTAATCAGTCATCTTGAAAAGTTGGTCTTTCTGACTTTAAGGTCCTCCTCCTTACATACAAAGCCCTTAATGGGCTAGCACCAAGCTACATTGTTAACTCCCTTGTTCAAGAACACTTAGATCATCTGCTGCTGGTTTATTGGAGGTTCCTAGAAACAGACGAAAGAAAATCGGGGATGCAGCCTCTGTCAGTTATGCCCCAAAGCTCTGGAACACACTACCTATAGATATCAGGGAAGCCAGCTCGCTAGATATTTTTAAAAGAAAGCTAAAAACTTATGTCTTCACTTTAGCCTTTAATTAGATATAACTTTCCTGGTATCTGCATGAAACCCTTTTGCTCTTTGCTTCACATTTATGCACTGCTGCACTTTTTTTTTAAATGCTGTATTTTATTAGATTTTATGCATTTAATATATTTAACTTTATGTTTTTACTTCTTAACTTTATTTTTATTTATTTATATTTTATATTTTATTTAGTGGGTTTTATTTACCATCTTATGCACTCCATTTTTATTTTACAATAAGTATGGCATTCTATCATTCTATGGCTCTTTTCTTGTGAAGATGCATGTATTCTATTCTCATCTTATTTTTACTTTATTTTACATTAACTGTGGCATTCTATCCCTCTTTTTATGTTCATTCTGTTGTTTTTTATGTGAAGCACTTGGTGCATGTATTTTCTTTATTGTAAAGCACTTTGAGCTGCATTTCTTGTATGAAAGGTGCTATACACAGCCAAGTTACAGTACAGTCCAGCCACACACTAAACTCCTATAACAACTACATAAGTCTCATGATTTACTTGTAAGACTCACATTTTAAAGATACTGTGTGGAGTTTTGTACATGTATTATTAGCTTTTTATTGTCAATGTGTGAACGGATTGTAACGTAACTTAATATGAGACCTTCCCCAACTTTCTTGGCTGCCTATAACAGCCTGATTTTTATGTAAAGGACTCTGAATGATTTTTCCGTGAAAATCCAAAGGATGAGACATTTATGCATGCTCCTGAGTACCTCTCTTCAGCTCCCCTACAGCGCCAACAGCGTGCAACAATAGCTTACGTTAGCTTAGAAATGGGGTCTGCTAACATCAACAAACAGCTACAGTAGTTTGAAAAATACCAATATGGGGCACTGAATGTGATGAATTTACTGTTTATCAATCCACAAATGAGACAAGTATTAGGTTGGAAAAATGATAGACGCCGCCGGAGCAGAGTGTTTCTGGGGGCCAGGGCCTCACTTATTACTGTACAAAAACACAACTTTATAACTTTATTCACTGATTTTATTCAAACTGGATCATATTTTATAGAGAAAATATACTCTGATGTCCTCCGGCTGCTTTGCCTCAATTCTGTGTGATTTATAGAGTTTCCTGATGGACAGATAGCTTTACTTGTTGTTAAAGTAACCACTGACTGCTAGCTAGTTAGCTGTGCAGCTAGCGGTCATATTAGCTAACTCTGCCTGAACTGGGAGCAAACAGAAACGAGTCGCGCTGTTCTTACTAAAACGGAGAGTACAGAGCCTTTTTGTTTGTTTTTTACTTGCTCTGGTTTTATGCCTAAGGTGATATGCATAGACAAACCAGCTGTTCATAAAACCAGAGCTGGCATAGAGTGGGCATCATGTAATTGGTTTAATTATGGAGGACAGTCAAAGTAAATGAAATTATGTTAACAAAATTACTGTGGAGTATACACAATATGGCATGATACCGTGTAGTGTTGCAGTGATAATGACAATAATAAGTAATTTTATTTGTCCCCTTTATTTTTTCTATGAACATGTGAAATCCAGCACTGAACTATAAATTAATTCCTAAACCAGTCACACAAATTTTCAGTTGCTGTGTTAAACTGCAGGTTTATGGGAATTTTACTATATAGTGAGTGATCCAAAAACCTAATACTGATGATAGCAGTATATGGAAAAACTTATTCTACAGTAACCCTCCATTCGGTAACCTGTGTTCTCTGTATCTTCACTTTTGTCAGGAGTAAAGATGTTCTCTTACAGCACCAGCGGGGCCAGCCTCTTCCTCATGCCCCATGTCTTCCTGAAGACAGGACTAGGAGTCCAGACCTTCGCCATGCAGGCTGCTTTCTGTGGAGTTATCTGCTTCTTCACCTTCCTCACCCCTGTCCTCCTCCACCTCATCACCAAGGGCTATGTGATCCGCCTGTACCACATCCCAGACACAGACACCTACACTGCCATCACCTACAGTGTCTTCCTGACTGAAAAAAAGAACGTGTTCCACCAGAGGCAGGTCAGGATCCCATCTGTCAGCAAGATGTTCACCACCTTCTACGCCGACAACATGGGGCTGCTGGTAAACCCGGACCTGTTCCCCATCCCACATGACTACAACCACCTAATGGGCTATGATAAGCCCTTCAGCTTCGACGCAAACGACGACAGACCTGATAAGAGCTGAAAGACTGACTGCAAACAGGTTGAATGTGGTGTTAGTATACGAATTATATCCACAACTCCAAACTGCACAGTACATACACTCTTTGTACCAGAGTGGACATCCACGGAGGACTTGGCAACCAAAATAATTTCTCAACTAGATTTCCAGATGGGTTTTTTTTGTCTATTTTGATGTATGTTTCATGTTAATAAATTATAACTTAATTATTATGACCTGTTACCTGTTTGAAAGAGTTTCCTTTTGTTGGCCTCTGAAACTGTCATAACTGAGAAATGTCACTTTCTGACTTTCAGGATTAAAATCAAATTCCAATTTTTTATCATCATTGGTTTTCAAACATGAAATAATTTCATACTGCTGTCTCAGTATGGCTGGATATCATGTGTTTCAATACCAGTGCTGATATAATACCAGAGTTTTTCTACAAAACCCTTTTTTTACTTAACAAAAGAAGCCAAACTTCACAAATGTTAAACACAAGCAGCTGTACAAGAACTTTGCAGAAATACAATACAGTCTAAAATTTGCAATTCTGATTCAAATCAAGAACTATTCAATTCCAATTCAATTTTATTTATATAGCGCCAACAGAAGTTATCTCATTGCACTTTGAGTTAATATTGACATACTGATATTTTTCTTCAGTACCTAATAAATTGAAACATGTTTGAAATGTGAAGTGATTTGTTTAACTGAATAAACTGAACCTGCCAGAGTCATTTATACAGTTCATAAGATGAAGAATAAATGCTTATTGTATGCATTTGCAGCAAGAAAAGGATACAGCAGGCTACTGCAGCACAATGCAAATACCACCTAGAATTTTAAAATAGTAATAATGTAATGGTAGTGGTAATATTAATAGAATAACAGTCATAGGAAAAATAATGACAATAATACTAACAGAGCCAATAACAACAATTGTAGTAGCAGTTGTCGAGCAGGAACACAGGGGCAGCAGGTGGCCCACAACCACAGATCCAGTCTCTGCAGCTCCGGAGGTAGAAATACCTGCTAAAAGTGACAGAAGGACAGAGGAGAGAAATGAGAAAGCACAAAACTACGGGAGAGAGAAGATGTGGAGTTAGTAACATGCAGTAACATGACATGTTACTTGCAATCATCAGGTTTGGTTGTCTATATGATTCTTATAGAAAGGGAATTAAAGAAGAAAAATATTTTAATGTCAGTAGGCCTACGGTCTGATCGCCTATAAATGAAACACATTGCTATGCTATAACAAGCTAAATTCAGGAATTACACAATTACAATGGTAGCTTACTTAAACGCTCCCCCGTTCGTATGGACTGTGAGAAAACGGGCCCATTTCCCATTTTTCCAATGTACATGAACATTGAAAATCAAGTGGATTCCATTTTTCAATTTTCCCTTGCGAGTTGAAGACCACAGGTGACTGAAATGACTGGAGAGGATGAACCAGAAGTAAAATTAAATAATCAAAATGAAAGTGAAATGTGTGAGAACTTTACTGTCAGGAGAACAAGGCACTTTGCAAATTAATTGGTTGCCTGTAGCCTCAGATTAAGCTAAAGTTAGCAATTTAGTGTGATATATAGTGATATTATTTTAGTTGACATTAATTAATATTGTTGAAACTGTCACTATTCTATATTCCCTACCCGAATAAAGAGCATCTATAAAGTGACCAGCAGAGGTCCTCATCACCCACCCATGAAGATTATAACATTGACATGGTTTTAAATACTGTGATAATTCAGTTTAATTCAATTCAATTTTATTTATATAGCACCAATTCATAACAGAAATTATCTCATTGCACTTTTATGCAATAGAGCTGGTCTATTACCGTACTGTAATAATAATAATTTTAAAAATTACATTTTAAATTAAATATACATTCCTCGATCATTACATGTGGTGTTATTGACAAATTTTACTCAATACCAGCTAGTAAAATAGGCTACTACCATACAAACCTTTTTTTTTAATCAAAGGGCTCAGAATATTTCATTTTTGATTGAAAGGGCCACATTGTGAATCACTATATCAAGTTAGAACCAATAGGCTAATCAGTATACTAACTAACCAATATACCATTGAAACACATTACCTAACGGCTAACAAGTCAGTTGCATATTAATTTAACACCCTGAACTCACCACTAGATGTATTGTGGTGTGTCTGTATTCCCCTCTACAAAATGACGATCACAGTATACAATACATTCATAGGACCGAATTTAGGTCACTAAAACACAAAGAAAATAATAAAAAAGCAGGCCGCACGAATGCAGAATTCAGATGAACACACAGTTGAAACCATCCAAACAATGTCATATAAATGATTCAATTCATGAATTTTATTAAAGTCAATATATGTAACATTTTCACCTCAACAAATCATTTTCATATTCATTGAGATTGTATAACAATAGGCAATGCAGAGTGATACCAATGAATGTTCAGATAAGCCCCTAGGTGACCTGCTTTCGCTATTGTATTTTTCTGATAACAGACCAGTATTCGAAATGCCGTATGGCTATTGTAGATATTATTTGAGCCATTTTGTTTTTCTTAAGAGCTGCATTATCTTTAGAGGTAACTTATACAGCTAACTAAAATGTTACAACAAACCCCATAATGACAACTAAACATATCAGATGAGGTGAGGCAGGTAAAGACAGTAAGGTCTGTTGCCAAAGAATAATGTTAGTCTATCTGTCATGTGACATTGATATATATATATATATATATATATATATATATATATATATATATATATATATATATATATATATATATATATGCTGTATATTATTAATACAATAATTTGTACACAAGAGTTGACTTTTCCGTGTATGATCATTCTGAAGATTACAAGATTACTTCTAAACACTGGCATTCCCTGACTACTAGTTGATGTGCATGAATGCATGAATCACTTTTGTAAAAGTACATTAGCCTCCTAAACATTTTCACACTTATCACACGTTATTTCTGTCTTCCTGGTGCACAACACAAATATGTACTGCCATTATACTGTTGGTGCAGCAGACTCCACAGAATAAGGAGCAACATGCAAGCATTCACACATTGTGAAGAGCAAATATTGAGGGTTACAGCAGAGACAATTGTGTCTCTAGATAGGCTTTGGTTACAGTATCTAACCTTACACCAACTCTGTGCATGTTTGTTATATTTTTGCTGTGGGCAAATCTGAATCGGCAAAAGTTGCCTACTATTATATTATATTATAAGTACACCACCAACTGTTTGAGGAATATAAGGATGACAATGCTGTCAGAATCATCCTATAGCCCCTAGTTAGCCAACAAATACAACACAGACATTAATACAGTTTCTTTGTTTTATTGTATGGACTTCCAAACATCCAGGTGATAAATGGTATGGTATGGTTGTACTTAATTAATCCCAATTTTCATGTAGTGGATATTTGTTGAAATTCAGTATTGCAAGACTATATTATCCCAATATTGTACCTGTAACCCATTAGCCCTTTTCAAATTGACAAAAACTAAGGTCTGACATGGTTCTTTATGTGGTCTAATCTATTTTTCATTGCCCCTTGGTAGATAATCTTGGTGAATATGTAGTTCCATGCAATACCACTAGCCTAGCCAGCCAGACCTCACAACCTATGGCTTTTCACTGGTCTGCATTCCCAACTTAAAAAGGTATCTGTGTGTGCCTCAGCTGGGCTCACTGACTCGGCAATGGGAGCTAAGGTGTTCATCATGTCACATAAATGTTTTGCAGACTTGCAATAAAAAAATAAAATGTTCTGAGCCCTTTGATAAAAAAAAGGTTTATATGGTAGTAGCCTATTTTACCGGCTGGTATTAGAGTAAAATGTGTCAATAAAGCCACATGTAAAGATAGAGGAATGTATATTTATAAATATGAAATATTATTATCATTATTACAGTACGGTAATAGACCTGCTCTATAGGAAAAGTGCAATGAGATAATTTCTGTTATGAATTGGCGCTATATAAATAAAATTGAATTGAATTAAACTGAATTATTACAGTATTTAATACCATGTCAATGTTATAACCTTCACGGTGGGTGATGGGGACCTCTGTTGGTGACTTTATAGATGCTCTTTATTTGGGTAGGGAATATGGAATAGCGACAGTTTCCACAATATTAATTAATGCCATTCAACTAAAATAATATCACTATATATCACGGTTTACTTTTACTTCCAGTTCATCCTCTCCAGTCATTTCAGTCACCTGTGGTCTTCAACTCGCAAGGGACAATTAAAAAATGGAAACCAAAAAACGAGCCGTTTTTTCCATTTTGTTCCACTTGATTTTCAATGTTAATAGACACTGGAAAAACATGTTTTTTTGTTTTTTGTTTAAAACGGAAAAAAGAAAAGTGGGCCTGTTTTATTGTTTTTGGTTTAAAACGAAAAAAAAATTTTTTACTTTAGTACCTTGACTCTATCTATCTATCTATCTTTTATCTATCTATCTATCTATCTATCTATCTATCTATCTATCTATCTATCTGTCTATCTGTGATGCTCTGATCACGGTTATGGTCGCGGATAATCGACAGATCAGGCGGGGCAGGTCATAAAAATTAACATTCTGATTAATAGCGGATGGGTTGCAGGTGGGTGAAATAGGGTGAAGCTCTCCCCATTAAGAGAGACACTTTGTGCATTTATGCATGAGGCACAGCAGCATAACTTCATTGATTATTTAAATTTCCCAACACGCTGACAGGATCGTTCAGGATCTAATGTATGTTCTGCTTTCTTCTACACATCCAAATAGTCACAGTCCAGGTTCATACAATGAAATTGTTTGGAGTGAAGCAGCAGTCCTCCTGATAAATCCTGAGCTCCATCAGAGTTGTATAAAAAAATGTATTTCAGAAGCTAAAGGTTTAATTCTGTTTATTATGGAGACTTCCCTCTGTCCTGTCAAGTTTATAATTACAGTTTTTAGTTTTGCTGCTTAAATGTCCCACCATATTTGCGGTGACATTACTGCGTGCATGGAAACCTTTAAAATTACTGATAGCAGCCTCTCTAATCATTAAAGTAAATTGTTAAAGAAAACACTCATACATCAATACAACACACAATAAAGAATTCACCTGGAAAGCTTGCGCTGCTCAACAAAAATGTAAAAGGCAATATAGCCTACAGGGACCAGTAGAGGTGGAGTGAAATGTTCATGCGGGTGTGGGTTTCTAAATCGGAGAAAATAATTTGTTCGGATGGATGATTTATGCGTACATGCGGATTTGGGTGATGTCAGAGCCTATCTATCTATCTATCTATCTATCTATCTATCTATCTATCTATCTATCTATCTATCTATCTATCTATCTATCTATCTATCTATCTTTCTATCTATCTATCTATCTATCTATCTATCTATCTATCTATCTATCTGTCTGTTTGTCTATCGCAAGCATAGCCAATGACAATGTTTTGTAGAGATGCAGTAGGAGCAGGTAATATAGCTATAACAATAAAAGCGAAAAACAAGTTGTTTTCTGGTTTTGGTCTAATTTCTATTCCAATTGCTGATTTGAAGATGCGTGTGGATTTTTTGTTGTTTTAATTCACACAATTAGTCACCCTGATTAGTTTCACCTGTGTCTAATTATCTTCCCTCACTTGTGTTTTTAGTCTCTGTGATTCCTTTGTTCTTTGTTAGTTCGTCTTGGTTTATGTGCTTACGTTCTAGCCATTTTCTCTATGTTTGTTCCTCATGTTTTCTTGGACCTTGCCTGTTTATTGGCAAAGTTTGTCTGAGTTTGGACTGACTTTCCTGGTTTTGATCTCTGCCTGCCTGACCATCCGTGTAAGCCTTGATTTATCATTAAATCTTTGAACTTCACCAGCTCTGCCTCTGTGTCTGCAATTGGGTCCAATCCCTCGTTTTCCCTGTTGCCCTGTCTCTGCACTGAAAGTTATAGTACAAACCAACCAAAATTATGGACCCAGCAGACTACCCAGACGAAATCTGTGACCTGATTTTTGACTTGATTTTGATCAAGGACTTTTGGAGGAATGCCCCTAGCTATGAGCAGAGACAGGCAGCTCTAATTATGGCACACAAGGAGGTGTCTTCTAGGCCTTGGCTGAGGAGTTTGCTACCTGAGTGGGCTTAAGACTTTATGAACACCCCTGATTTTCAGTCTGCTTCCCAGCCAGTAAGCCTCCAGCCTTCAGCCTGCATCCCTGCCAGCTAGCATATGGCATGCTAGCCACCAGCATGCTAGTCCCCAGCCTGCTTCCTGGCTTGCTAATCTTCACCTTGTACCAGCAACCAGCCTTCTCTCCGGCCTGCCAGCAACTAGCCGTCACTCCGGCCTGCCAGTAACCAGCCTTCACCACAGCCTGCCTGTCCTGAGCCGGCCCTATGAACCTGTACCTGGGCACCCGCCTGGCTTTGGGAGGTCCTTGCAGCCATCAACCTGATTTCCGGCCTGCTAGCCACCAGCCTTCACTCCAGCCTGCTAGCTTTCAGCCTGC
Source organism: Siniperca scherzeri (assembly GCA_027580175.1). Taxonomy (NCBI): domain Eukaryota; kingdom Metazoa; phylum Chordata; class Actinopteri; order Centrarchiformes; family Sinipercidae; genus Siniperca; species Siniperca scherzeri. The sequence continues at coordinate 4,036,515 of CM050857.1, forward strand.
ACCTCAGCCTGTTCCTGTCTGGGAGCCACCTTCTGGAAAGTCCTCCAGAAGGAAGCATGGGTCTCACCGACATCATGTCTCTCATGGTCATATGTATGATAAGGATCCTGCCCTGAACACATGTATATGACAATATTCAGTTATTGTCACAGCGCCACCTACTGCCAACGGGAAATGGTATGTTTTACGCATTGATTTACTCCAGCCAACAGGTTGAGTACATCCACTTCAAATGTCATCAGGAAGTCAGCCATTTTGGATTTCCTGCATCAATTTCAAAATTTTAAACAGATGTTTGAGGCCTTTAAGATGCTGAAAAAGTCACAAAACTTTGCGCCCAGGCTTGAACTACTAATACTTTAATTTGAGTTCACTTTTGGACTTGGGGGTGGCACGTCAGCTCTATAGCGCCCCCTAATGACTTTTAACCTTCAAAACCGCTAGGAATAGCAGAAAACTCACAAAATTTGGCACACGTGTCAGAAGGGGTGTGTTTTGTTTTCTGGTATAGTCTGGGGCTTAGGTGTGGCAAAATGGCTTGATAGCGCCCCCTATGAAATTTCAAGGAAGCAGCCCCCATGGTACGTTTCACTTCACTTCAGTTTTATTTATATAGTGCCAATTCATAACAGAAGTTATCTCATTGCACTTTTCCTATAAAGCAGGTCTAGACCGTACTCTTTATAATATTATTTACAGAGACCCAACAAATTTCACCTAGATGTACGAAATTTCCAGACTTAAAAAAGCCTCTTGGAGTCATACCTTAAACCCAACAGAAGTCAGCCATTTTGAATTTACTTTATTTATTTTAGGGTACATGTTCAGTACCACATCCACCTCAAATTTGGGCAGAAAGGCCAAAGTTAGCCATTTTGAATTGGATGTGCACTTTTAGGCCATTTTTCAAATGTCAAATCTAAAGACATTGTTGAATTGAATTGGGATCAATGTTGTCAATGTCCGTGGCATGGCGTCGAATTTCCATGTTCGCCATGAAACAGGAAGTACATTGTAACTGGACATGATCAAATCTGTCCCAAACTTCACGTTTGATGAGAGTCCAACCCCGAAGATATCTATATGCCAATATTCAATCACAGTCATAGCGCCACCAACTAACAGGAAATGACATGTTTTATACTTTGATGTACTCCTCCTAGCAGGTTAAGCAGATCCACCATATATTTGGGCAGAAAAGACTTAAGACGTGGGTGATGCTGTACAGTAAAGCTTTTAAAGTGGTCATATTATGCTTTTTGTCTTTTTCCCTTTCCTTCCTAGTGTGGCACGCCATCAAACCAAGCTACTTAGAGCGGAGGCCGGAAGATTTCAGTTTGTGGTATCGCCATGCCTAGGAGACGCTGTATTTGTCAGTGCGAGGGGAGACCTGCTCTATAGGAAAAGTGCAATGAGATGACTTCTGTTGGCACTAAATAAATTGGTGCTATATAAATAAAATTGAATTGAACTGAATTGTTAAAGTGCAGAGTTGTAGGTTGTAGCTAACCCAGTTAAAGTTGTAACATTGTACTAGGTGTTAAAGCTAGTTTGCTAATGTTCAAATGGTTTTGTTAATCCCCTGTAGGCCCATTTTTACTTAAGATTGTATTGAAATATGGCGATGGGTTGTGTATTTCAAGATATGGAACAATGCTGTTGTGTGGATGTGGATTTATGAGTAACTGATACCAGCTGCTATGTTACAGTCACACAACTTTGTAGGCATCGTTATTGTGTTCAAATGGTTTTGCTCATCAGCTTTTTGCCCACAAGTACATAAAACTGTATAAAAAATGGCAATTGCTTTTCGATCACAACATATTGAACAGTGTCCAAGTGTGCATGTGGATGTACTGTATGTTTATAACGTTATGTTACAGGCTGAGATGTGAGGGCACCAAACCACTGTAGGTCTCAGCTAATTTGGTAGCGTTAGCTACCATTATTGTGTTCAAGTGGTTTTGCTAATCAGCTCTAGGCCCACCTTTACCTACAATTGTGTAGAAATATGCTGATGCAGCGTTTCAAGTGCTGAGGTGAATTTATTTCAAGTTATGTCGGCAATCCACTTACTGTATGTTTGGCGAACTTGCTGTTTCGCGAAGTTGATAACACCCCTGGTGTTTTTCTACGGGCTCTGAGCTGTTCTACTTTCATAGTAATGCAGACAATAGTTCGGCTGGATTCCAGCAAAAGATGGATAAAGTACACGTACAATGGCTGTTTAAGTTGCTTTATTACGCGGAGGCCGTTATAACCAACAGTGTATTTGGTCCCTAGTTATACAACCGGGCTGTATTTGTCTAGCAAAAGGATATTATGTGCATGTGTGTACATTTGTTTACATGCTACATGTGTTTGTGCTGATTTCACTGGGGATAACAATGTTAGTTGGCAGTGTTTTCTGTGGGAGAGAAGACCCTTTTCAGACCTTTTATATGCACAAAAATGCTATACAATACAATAAAGGGCAGGGAAAACCCAAAAAATCATTATATAGCCTCTTTAATTCAGTTTTTGTATCCAATTGAATTACAATGTGCTCACTAAAATATTTTCACTAAATGAAAAAGAAATTCATTAGTAAAGCGAAGTTACTGAATCCAGGAAAAGTAACTGTATTTGATATAGGACGGTGTAGTCCCTCATTCGTCCAGGAGTGTTCTATCGTAGAAAAGGTTTCAGTCATAGTCATCTGGAAACCTACTTCCAATTCCGGGGACACTTCTACAGACAGATTCACGGCTGTGCTATGGGCTCTCCGGTCTCTCCCATCGTGGCCAACCTGCACATGGAACAGTTTGAGAAGAAGGCATTATCCTCGTTCCCGGGCACACCACCAAGTCATTGGTACCGCTACGTGGATGACACCTTTGTGAAAATCAAGAAACAAGACTTGGAAGCGTTCTCAGAGCATATCAATACTGTGGACCCCAACATCAAGTTCACACGAGAGGATGCCAAAGAGAACCGCCTGGCCTTTCTTGATTGTTCTACACTTAGAGGAAAGGACGGAAAGCTCCAGATAGAAGTGTACAGGAAACCAACACATACGGATCAATACTTGCTCTTTGACTCACACCATCCATTACAGCACAAGCTGGGTGTAATCCGGACATTACAACATAGAGCCCAAGAAGTGCCCACCGGCTCAGAGGGTAAGAAGAAAGAGGAAAGGCATGTCCAGAGTGCACTCTCAGCCAGTGGTTATCCTACTTGGGCTATCAACAAAGTTAAAAGAGCCAAAAAACAGGACAAAAGGGAAACAGAACCAAGAAGGAACGGTGTCTCCATTCCTTATGTTTCTGGACTGTCTGAAAAACTACAAAGGATCTTTAGACAGCACGATGTTCCTGTTTTCTTTAAACCAGGCAACACTTTAAGACAGAAACTCGTTCACCCTAAGGACAAGATGCCCACACAAAAACAGAGCAATGTAGTTTACTCAATTCAATGCAGTGAGGAAAACTGCAAAGAACGGTACATAGGTGAGACTAAACAGCCACTTCACAAAAGACTTTATTAGCACAGACGACACGCTAACTCAGGATTGCAGAGCGCAGTGCATTTGCATCTAAAAGCTACAAACCACACATTTGAAGACAGCGAGGTGAAGATTCTAAATAGAGAGAAGAGTTGGTTTGAACGGGGTGTCAAGGAAGCCATTTTTGTGAAAAAAGAAAACCCCTCTTTGAACAGAAATGGTGGTCTGAGATTCAATCTGCCCAACGTTTACCACAGTGTATTAGCACCTTGGTCACGCCAATCATATGCTAATCAGGTACTTAACAGTGATGAGGGAGGTGCAGCCAGAAAACAATAGGCCTGATTCTTGATTACTGGGCCATCATGGAAACAATTAGGTCAGTTTCAGGTGAAACTAGCTAATCAACAGATACTCAGGTAGACTCCTTCCTGAGGGCAGGGCTTATGTAACACAGAGTAGCTTAAATTTCTGAGTTCCCGTTCCATTTTTTCACAATTGAGAATGACTTCCGGATGGGAGCCGAAACGTCTTGATTCTGAAAACAGTGTCCAGATGACTACGACTGAAACCTTTTCTACGATAGAACACTCCTGGACGAATGAGAGACTACACTGTATCAGATTATCATATTGACTTATTTTGTCTTACTGAAACCTGGGTGGGTCATGAAGAATATGTTATCCTACATGAATCCACTCCGCCCAGTCATATTAATACTAGAGATTAATAGATAGAGGGGGGGTGGGGGAGAGGGAAGCACATATGATAGTGAATGATAGTCATAGGAATAATAATGACAATAATAGTAACAAGGCCAATAACAACAACTGTAGTAGCAGTTGTCGTGCAGGAACACAGGGGCAGCAGGTGGCCCACAACCAAAGATCCAGTCTCTGCAGAACCAGAGGTAGAAATACCTGCTGAAAGCGACAGAAGGAGAGAGGAGAGAGACGAGAAAGCATGAAACTACAGGAGAGAGAAGACGTCGAGTTAGTAACATGCAGTAATGGGATAAAAATGCGTACAGATGGAGAGGGAGAGGAGCTCAGTGCATCATGGGAAGCCTCCCAGCAGTCTAGGACTATAGCAAATATTAAAGAGGAAAGTCTTAAGCCTACTCTTAAATGTGGAGATGGTGTCTGCCTCCCAAACCCAAACTAGGCCCTGATTCCACAGGAGAGGAGCTCTTGATAACTGAAGGCTCTGGCTCCCATTTTAGTTTTGGAGACTCTAGGAACCACAAGTAAGCCTGCATTCTGGGAGTGCAGTGTTCTAGTGGGGTAATAAGGTACTATGAGCTCTTTAAGATATGATGGTGCCTGACCATTAAGAGCTTTGTAGGTGAGGAGAATGATTTTAAATTCTGTTATGGATTTAACAGGGAGCCAGTGCAGAGAAGCTAATATTAGAGAAATGTGATCTCTTTTCCTAGTTCTTGTGAGTACACGTGCCGCAGCATTCTGGATCGAGTGGAAAGTCTTAAGGGACTTATTCAGGCAACCTAATAATACGGAATTGCAATAGTCCAGCCTAGAATTAACAGATGCATGGACTAGTTTTTCGGCATTATTTTGAGACAGGACTTTTGCAATATTACATAGGTGAAAGAAGGCAGTCCTTGAAGTTTATTTTATGTGGGAGTTTAACAGATAAATCCTGATCAAAGATAACTCTGAGTGTTATGATTCTGAGTCATAATAATAGTGCCTAAAGGAAGCATACATTATATTATATATATATATATATATATATATATATATATATATATATATGTATATATAAATATGTATATATAAATAATCGATGTAAGCTGGTTAGCAGGCGGAGGCGCAGACAGGCTAGCACGCAGGGATATCACCTGGGAACTAGCAGGCTGGAATTTAGGCTGATGACTAGCTAGCTGAGGTGCAGGCAGATGAGTAGCAGGCTGGGGGTTAGCTGGGCAGCTAGCAGGCCGGGAACCAAGCTGATAGCTGCGAGGACCTCCAAAAGCCAGCCAGTCAGATCGTACTGTTACGGTCAAGCAGGCAACACAAGGGCTTGGACCCAGGTGCAGACAGTGGAGAAAAGCAGGTATACGGTTCAATCATTTAATGAAACAAAAAGGCTTACAAAGTTCTCAGGCAGGTAGTTGTCAAACACCAGGACTGCAGTCAAACAAATGCAAACCCGTCCAAGGGAGCAAACAACAGAGTCCAACAAAGCTGGCAAGGTCCAAACGAAACATAGAAGTACTCCAAAACTTAGTGAAGGAAAAACAGGAAACAGCAACCAGGATGCTTGACATGCAGGCAACGAAGACGATCTGACACAAAACATCTTCTTTCTTCTTTGATTTTACTGGTCGGCTACAAACCAACATTAAAAGGTGCATGCTGCCACCTACTGTGTGTGTAACATCATGAATTTAACCAAAACTAACTAAATAAATAAATTTAATTTAAAAAACAACAACTTTATAAATAATTTATATATTAGATATTATACCTGTTTCTTTTAAATATTTGAATAAAGCCCTTTGAACCTGGAGCTGTTTATCCCCTGTCTCTAACAGACCTTTGATGCTCCACTCCCTGCCCATCTCTACCACTCTGCCCTTCAGTCTCTCTCTTTTAGCCTAGAAAAGATAACATCTTCTTTCCTACATTTACCTTATTTCTGACTCTGACAGATTTTTTTATATTATTCTCTACCCTTAATGTCGTTATTCCAGATGCCAAGATGTCATTATTCCCTGATGAGTTAGTGATTTTGCTTCTGATCTCCCAAAACAAATTTCTAAAATGTCATTATCATTTTTGTTTAATGCATTTTTAGCAAGTTTATTTAGTAACGTGTGCTGGTATCCAACAGAAATGAGCATCTATTTATTCCTAGTTGATGTAGATTCAGTAAGCTCATATAAACCTCAATTAAAAAGATCCTCTCAAACTGTTTCTCCTGATCGTATACTTTGTATTGCAGCAGCAGAATGTGAACATATCACCACTTTAAATCAGTTTAACCTCCTCTACCCACTGAAGACTGATGCTGCCATTTCAGCTGTGTATACTGATAACCTGTTTGAGATTCTCTTAACAATTCCTTTGTCAAATTCTGGGATGTATATACCCAGCCCTACATGTTCGTTATTTGAGTGTTTTGATCCATCTGTAAAAATATTAAGGTAATTATAGTAACATTTCTTCAAATACTCTTGAACCATGCACCCAATGTTATTATTCCTCTCTGTCCACTCTCTCCTCTTTTCTAATATTTGAAGATTTACTTGGGTTGTGGGAATATCCATGGGGAAATGCTGCTATGAATAACTTTTGGACTGTATTGTATAGTATTTAATTTATACTGTTTCACTTTCTTGTTAATGTCCCAGCCAAAACCTTTACCAGAAAATGTTGTGTATTCCCAACAATTCTGCAGAACAGTTGATGCTAAATTTCCCTCTCCTCCTCCCTGTATTCTTTTCCAATATGTTAGATAACTCAGATGCAGAGGCAGTTCACTTGATTCAACAAGCAATGCATTAATGGGCGTGGTTTTGACTGTTCCTAAACTAAGTCTTAGTGCTTTGTATTGTATCCTGTCAAGTTTTTCTAGGTGACTTTTTGCTGCTGCTTCATACACCATGCAGCCATAATCCAAAGTAGCTCTCATCAAAGCCCTGTATATGTGTAATAATGCTCCTTTGTCAGCTCCCCATTCAATTCCGACCACACACCTCATTAAATTTAACACCTTTTTACTTTTGGTCTCAATATTTTCAATATGATTCTTCCATGTGTATTTTTCATCAATCCATAGACCAAGATATTTAAACACTCTAACTCTTTCCATGGGCTTACTATATAGTGTTAACCCATGCTCGTTACCCATTTTCTTTTTAGTGACCAGCATATAGCATGTTTTTGCTACTGAAATTTTTAATTCCCAATCATAAGACCATCTCTCTACACTGACTATTGCTTTCTGTATACTTTAACACATGTGAGCAATTTTTTCCCCTTTTCCAGATTGCTCCATCATCTGCGTACAATGCTGACTGTATATCTGTCCCTGTATTTTCAAAGATGTCATTAATCATGATAGTAACTAGAATTGGACTGATGACGCTACCTTGTGGTATGCCGTTTTTAATAACAAAACTTTCTGAAATTTCTGATCCTACTTTAACTTGAAATGTTCTGTTTGATCGAAAATCCATGATCCAGTTATATAACCTTCCACCTATGCCTAGCTTGTTCAATTTAATTAACAGACCTTCTCTCCACATGGAATCACAAGCTTTCTCAATGTCAAAGAATACTATAGCCATCATTTCCTTCATATTAAGGGTCTTTTCAATTTCATTACTTACTTTAATTAGAGCGTCTGCTGTGGATCTTCCTTTCCTAAAGCCGCTCTGATACTTGTTTAACAATCTTCCTTTTTCTAAAAAAATATGATAGCCGGTAGACAATCATTTTTTCCATCCATTTACATAAGTGTGAGGTTAGTGCTATTGGTCTGTAGTTTTCAGTATTTGATGTATCTTTTCCTGGTTTAGCAAATAGTAAATTAATGCCATCTTCCACTTAACAGATAGTCTTCCTTCTGTCCATATCTGAACATAGCATAACTCAACTGATCTTGTCCTGGAGCAGAATATCTGCTGCCCTTGAATGCCCTTCTCATTTCCCTCAAGGTGAATTCCATATCCAAAGCTGCAATATTTTCTACCTTTTTACCATGCACCTTTTCATTATCTTTTAGGACTTCTTCTTTCCTTTGTTTATGTCTATCAGTAATTTGATTTTCATTGTGAACACTGGCAAATACTCTTCCTAGGAGGTTGGCTTTTTCCATATCTGTTATTGCTTTGTCTCCATCTCCAAGTACTGATATTTTATTGTTTAACCTTCTCCCACTCATCTTTTTAACCATATTCCATACATGACCCACATCTCTCTCTCTTCCAATTAAAGAACAAAACTGTCTCCAGGTATTCCTTTTAGCTGTTTTAATTATTTTGTGTGCTATGGCTCTTTTCCTTTTATATTCCATTAAATTCCCTACAGCATTCTTTAAATTTGTCCCAGTGAGCCATTTTAAAGCACCATCTATATATATAGGAGAACTTTCTTGGGTACATCTATCTATATTTACATTACATATAATGAGAAAATGGTCACTACCTATGTTATCGTTGCATATTTTCCATTCACATAGACTAGCCATATTTGCAGAATCCAATGTTAAATCAATACATGACATCTTATTCCTATTTATATCTAATCTTCCTTAGATTAGCTTCCTTTACCATTGTTTATATAAACAAGATTTCTGGTATCTATCACTTCTTCAATCACTGTACCATTATAATCAATATGATCACTTCCCCATAGACTAATGTGTGCATTGAAATCACCGCACCAAACTTCTCTGTGACTTTCCTCTCCCAGTATTTCCCCAAACACTGCTGCTGTTAAAGTACGACATGGATTGTAATAATTAATTATTTTGATTGAGCCTTGTGTTCTGTATACCTCAATAACTGTGCATTCATGTCCACCTGAAGGATGTATTCTTCTGTATGCTAAATTATCTTTAATGAATGTGAGACAGCCACCCTCTTGTTTATTTGCTCTATCATGTCTGACTGAATTGTATCCTGCCAATACAAAATCTAGATGTGGTCTCAGCCATGTTTCTTGAATGCATATTATATCTGGTTTGTCCTTTAAATCCTTTATGACCTTCTTAAATTCCTATCCATTTGCTATTAAACTTCTTCTATTCCAATGAAAGATGGTAAGTACCATTACTAGTTTAATCACTAGACACATCATATATGAACGGGTTCATCAATTCTTGTATCATTTTACATTCTGTACTTGACATCCCAAGGTACTCTTTTGCTGCTTCCACAATTGTTTCGATTCTCTCATTCCTGTCATTTTGTTCTAATCCGATGTACACCACTTTACATACAAATGCAACAAAATTTACTTTATCTACTAAATGGTTCCCTCCTTTACCCTGCATTTGTGGGAGGTCTTATGTAGTCCTCTCTGATGTGTTTGTCTGTTTTCTGAACTTGGAGGATCATTACTGTTTCCTGGGTTATTCCTTTCAGTGCTGTTTTCCATTGCTACATGTTCGTTCTTGGCCCTCTTAACAGCCTCTGCATATGACACTTTGTTTATTATTTAAAATTTTTGGACTTCTCTTGCATGCTTTTAAACTGCGCATCCCCAATAGGCTGCACTGTGGTCTCCTCCACATTTGCAACATTTAACTGGCACATCTTTCCAATACTTTCCAAATGCATGATTACCTCCATATCTTGCACATCTTTCTTTTCGTTTGTACTGACTGGCAGTATGACCCATTCTTTGACATTTAAAGCATCTTAATGCCGGAGGAATGAACTCTCTTACTACATAGCTGAAGAAACCTAGCATAACTTTTCTTGGGAGGTTGTTTTCAAAGTCAGTGGTTACTGACTACTCTCTCCATTTCTTTTAGTATTAATATGTTTAGCATCAAGCAATTCCCCCCGTTTCAGTTCTGTTTTGATATCCTCCATTGAGAAAGACTGGTATTCCAGATATAACTCCGGTCACTGGTGTTTGTGTTTTACTAGTAGCATATTTCTGCTGCTCTAGCTCATCAGTCAATTTTGTTCGATTGTTCATTATAGTGATTAACTATCTGCTATAAACATACACTAGTTCTGCTCAACCACTCATAGCTCTCTCCTTCTTTTAACGACTTTCTCACTAATCCCACAGTTTACACGCTATTCAGTTTTGCTAGCTACCATTCTTTAGTTTAGCAGCTAGTGATGGCTTCTCTCTCTCCCTCTCACTCTCCTGTTCTCTCTTGCTCGGTGTGTCACATGTTTAGCTATTCCTCTGCCTCCTTTAGTGATAATGGTACATGTAATAAATGTAGTTTATTTGTAGCATTGGAGGTGAGGCTTAGTGAATTGGAAACACGGATCCGCACCATGGGAACTCAATCATTTGCTGCTGTAGTTAGCCAGCCCCCAGTAGCCGGTGCGGACCGACCAGAGGTAGCTCCTGTTAGCCGTCTCCCGGCAGCTGCCGAGCAGGCGGGAAACCAGGGAGGCTGGGTGACTGTCCGAAGGAAGCATAGTTTTAAGCAGAAGCCCAGGGTTCACCACCAACCTGTTCACGTTTCTAACAAGTTCTCCCCACTCAGCGACACACCCGCTGAGAAACCAACTCTGATTATTGGCAGCTCTATTTTGAGAAACGGGAAGTTAGCGACACCAGCGACCATAGTCAAATGTATTCCTTGGGACAGAGCAGGCGACGTTGAATCCTATTTAAAACTGCTGGCTAAGGATAAACGTAAATACAATAAGACTGTTATTCACGTCGGCGGTAACGACTCCTGATTACGCCAATCAGAGGTCACTAAAGTTAATGTTGAGTCAGTGTGTACATATGCAAAGACAATGTCGGACTCCGTAGTTTTCTCTGGACGCCTGCCAAACCTGACCAGTGATGACATGTTTAGCCGCATGTCTTCATTCCGCCTCTGGCTGTCAAGGTGGTGTCCAGCAAACGATGTGGGCTTTGTAGATAATTGGCCGACTTTTTGGGGAAGACCTGGTCTGATTAGGAGAGACGGCATTCATCCCACATTGGATGGAGCAGCTCTCATATCCAGAAATCTGGCCGAGTTTATTAGTGGACCAAAACCATGACAACTCAGAGTTGAGACCAGGAGGCAGAGTTGCAGTCCTACACGCTTCTCTGCACTTCCAGAGCATTTACCCACCCAAAACTCCTTAGTGACTGTGTCTGCCCCCGGACCACTTAAATGAATAAAATCTGAAGTTAACAGAAGAGGAGTTATACATAAAAACCTAAACAAAAATGCTGAAATAGCACAACAAAATAGGAGTATTAAATGTGGACTCTTAAATATCAGATCTCTGTCATCTAAAGCTGTACTGGTGAACGAATTAATATCAGAGTATCATATTGACTTATTTTGTCTTGCTGAAACTTGGCTGGGTCATGAAGAATATGTTAGCCTAAATTAATCTACTCCGCCCAGTCATAATAATACTCACATTCCTCGAGGCACCTGCCGAGGAGGTGGAGTTGCAGCCATCTTCGACTCAAGCCTATTTTAAATCTTAGTGATGCAGAAACTGTTGTACATGCTTTTATCTCCTCACGCCTTGATTATTGTGACAGCCTGTTCACTTGTCTTAATCAAAAAACTTTGACACGACTGCAGACTGTACAAAACTCAGCTGCTGTTAACCAGGACCAAGAAGTACGACCACATAACAACTGTTTTAGCCTCTTTACATTGGCTCCCTGTTTGTTTTAGGATTGATTTTAAGTTCTTGTTGATTACTTTTAAGGCTCTTCATGGCCTGGCTCCAGACTATATTTTAGTCCTTGTAATCCCTTATGAACCTTCACGTAGTTTGAGATTTTCGGGCAAGGGTCTCCTGTCTGTTCCTGAGTGCAGGATGAAAACTAAGGGGGACAGAGCTTTTGCTATCAGGGCCTCAAGGCTGTGGAACAACTTGCCCGAAGAAATTAGGTTGTCTGAGTCAGTGTCTTCGTTTAAGTCTCTTCTCAAAACACATTTTTATCTGAAAGCATATCCTGATTTTACCTGAACTGGCTGTTTATTTTATTGCTTTTGTGTATTTTATGTTTTTTATTTCTTTATATTTCGTCATTCACTGTGATATTTTATTTCTCTTGTTGTGAAGCACTTTGTACTTTGTTTTGATAAGTGCTCTATAAATAAAGATTTATTATTATTATTAATTATTAATCAACCCTAAACCTAAACTAAATTATAACTCATTTGAAAGCCTTGTTCTTAGTCTTTCACACCCAACCTGGAAAACACGACAGCCAATTCTATTTGTTATAGTGTACCACGCTTCTGGTCCTTATTCTGAATTTTTATGTGAATTCTCAGAGTTTTTATCAAGTTTAGTCCTTAAAACAGATAAAGTAATTATTGTAGGTGATTTCAATATTCATGTGGACGTTGAAAATGATAGCCTTAGTACTGCGTTTATCTCATTATTAGATTCAATTGGCTTTTGTCAGAGTGTACATGAAGCCACTCACTGTTTTAACCACACCCTCTACTTTGTCCTGGTATATGGCATTGAAATTGAACATTTAATAGTCTTTCCACAGAATCCTTCTTTATCGGACCATTATTTAATAACTTTTGAAATGCTATTGCTGGACTACACGCCATTAGGCAAAAATTCTTACTCTAGATGTCTATCTGATATTGCTGTGGCTAGATCCAAGGAAGCGATCCCATCTGCATTTAATTCAATGTTATTTCTCAGTATAACAGATGCAAATCGCAGCCCCTCCCAAATTGACCATCTAGTTGATAGCACTGCAGGCTCACTGCGAACAACACTCGATTCTATCGCTCCTCTAAAAAAGAAGATAATAAAACAAAGAAGATTAGCTCCATGGTATAACCCCCAAACCCGCAAATTAAAGCAAACATCACGAAAACTTGAAAGGAAATGGCGTTCCAACAACCTGGAAGAATCCCGTTTAGTCTGGCAAGATAGTCTTAAAACATATACGAAGGCCCTCCGTAATGCCAGAGCAGCTTACTACTCATCATTAATAGGAGGAAAATAAAAAGAACCCCAGGTTTCTTTTCAGCACTGTAGCCAGGCTGACAGAGAATCATAGCTCTATTGAACCATGTATTCCTATAGCTCTCAGTAGCAACGACTTCATGAGCTTCTTTAATAGTTAAAATTTTATCATTAGAGAAAAAATTCATCAAGTCCCGCCTTTAACCGGTGCCGACTTGTCTTCAAATACAGGAACCTTGGAAACAGCTGTAGAGCCTGATGTGTGTTTTGGCTGCTTTGCTCCTATCAACCTTCGTCAGCTGACTTCGACGATTAATTCATCTAAGCCATCAACCTGTCTCTTAGACCCCATTCCAACTAGGCTGCTTAAAGACGTTTTACCCTTAATTAGCACCTTTTTACTGGATATGATCAATCTGTCTTTATTAACAGGCTATGTACCACAATCCTTTAAAGTAGCTGTATTTAAACCGCTTCTTAAAAAGCCCACTCTTGATCCAGGAGTTTTAGCCAACTATAGACCTATATCTAACCTTGCCTTTCTTTCTAAGATCCTTGAGAAAGCAGTCACCAATCAGTTGTGTGACTTTCTAAATAATAATAGTTTGAGGATTTTCAGTCAGGGTTTAGAGTGCATCATAGCACAGAGACAGCACTGGTGAAAATCACAAATGACCTTTTAATTGCATCAGATAATGGACTTGTCTCTGTACTTGTCTTGTTAGATCTTGTGTTAGATGTGTTAGTGCTGCGTTCGACACCATTGACACCATCACATCCTATTACAGAGACTGGAACATGTAATTGGCATTAAAGGAGCCGCACTAAGCTGGTTTAAATCCTATCTATCAGATCAATCTCAGTTTGTACATGTTACCGGTGAGTCCTCTGTGCACGCCAAAGTTAGTCACGGAGTTCCACAAGGTTCTGTGCTTGGACCGATTCTAATCACCTTATATACGCTTCTATGTGTTCTTTGCATTGTGCCTCCCTAACCGTATCCCCTTCCCCCAATTCTCTCTCTCTCTCTCTCTCTCTCTCAAAACTTAACCAGGCAGCGGCTGATGGCCGCCCACCATTGAGTCTGGTTCTGTCCAAAGTTTCTGCCTGTTAAAAGGAAGTTTTTTCTTGCCATTGTCACCAAATGCTTGCTCGTGGTGGGATTTGTTGGGTCTCTGTAATTAATATTATAAAGAATACGGTCTAGACCTGCTCTATAGGAAAAGCACAATGAGATAACTTATGTTATGAATTGGCGCTATATAAATAAAATTGAATTGAATTCCTCTAGGCAACATTATTAGGAAACACTCCATAAACTTTCATTGCTATTCAGATGATACCCAATTATATCCATCGATCAAGCCAGATGAAACTAACCAGTTAGCTAAACTTCAAGCATGCCTTAAGGACATAAACACCTGGATGACCTGCAACTTCGTGATGTTAAACTCAAAACTGAACCATCCCTTAGTTATGCTGCTATAGGCCTAGACTGCCGGGAGACTTCCCATGACGCGCCTCTTTCCTTTCTTACTAATTTTTTAATGTTAGTAACATTACTGCATGTTACTAACTCAACATCTTCTCTCTGCCGTAGTTTTGTGCTTTCTCGTTTCTCTCCTTTCTCCTTCTGTCGCTTTCAGCAGGTATTTCTGCCTCCGGAGCTGCAGAGACTGGATCTGTGGATGTGGGCCACCTGCTGCCCCCGTGTTCCTGCTCGACAACTGCTACTACTGTTGTTATTGGCCTTGTTACTATTATTGTCATTATTTTTCCTATGACTATCATTCACTATCATATGTGCTCCCCCCTCCTATTAATCTCTAGTATTAATATGACTGGGTGGAGTGGATTCATGTAGGCTAACATATTCTTCATGACCCACCCAGGTTTCAGTAAGACAAAATAAGTCAATATGATAATCTGATGTTAAATCATTCACTAGTGCAGCTTTAGATGACAAAGATCTGATGTTTAAAAGTCCAAATTTAATTCTCCTATTTTGTGGTGCTATTTCAGCAGTGGTAAAAATATTTTAGGTTTTTATGTATAACTCCTCTTCTGTTAACTTTTGATTCAATTAATTTAAGTGGTTTTGGTTATTGGCTTATTGGTTACTAATATTGACATTATTTTTCCTATAGCTGTTATTCCTATTATTATTAATTTATTAATATTAACACTACAATTACTATTCTACTATTTAAAAATCCAATATATATATATATATATATATATAAATTAATAAAAAAAAAATTTTTGTCCTTCACCCTCCGCGGGTGGTCTCATCCTTCAAGCTCGGGTCCTCTACCAGAGGCCTGGGAGCTTGAGGGTTCTGCGCAGTATCTTTGCTGTTCCTAGTACGGCACTTTTCTGGACCGAGATGTCTGGTGTTCTTCCAGGGATCTGCTGTAGCCACTCCTCCAGTTTGGGGGTCACTGCCCCGAGTGCTCCGATGACCACGGGCACCACTGTCGCCTTCACCTTCCAAGCCTTCTCCAGCTCTTCTCTGAGCCCTTAGTATTTCTCTAGTTTCTCATGTTCCTTTTTCCTGATGTTGCCATCACTTGGTATTGTCACGTCAACCACAACGGCTTTCCTCTGCTGTTTGTCCACCACCACAATGTCTGGTTGGTTTGCCATTACCATCTGTCTGTCTGAATCTGGAAGTCCCACAGGATCTTGGCTCTGTCGTTCTCTACCACCTTTGGAGGTGTTTCCCACTTTGACCTCTGGGTTTCCAGTCCATACTCCGTGCAGATGTTCCTATGTACACTATGCCAGCTACTTGGTTATGGCGCTCCATGTATGCTTTCCCTGCCAGCATCTTACACCCTGCAGTTATGTGCTGGATTGTCTCAGGGGCCTCTTTGCACAGCCTACACCTTGGGTCTTGTCTGGTGTGGTAGATCTGGGCCTCTATTGCTCTGGTGCTCAGGGCCTGCTCCTGTGCAGCCATCATGAGTGCCTCTGTGCTGTCCTTCAGTCCGGCCCGCTCTAGCTATTGGTAGGATTTCTTGATATCAGCCACTTCAGTTATGTTCCGGTGGTACATCCCATGTAGGAGGTTGTCCTCCCATGATGGTCCCTCCTCCAGCACCTCTTCCTCTGTTCCCCATTGCCTAAGACATTCGCTGAGCACGTCATCTGTTGGGGCCTTATCTTTGATGTACTTGTGGATCTTGGATGTTTCATCCTGGATAGGGGCTCTCACACTCACTAGTCCACGGTCGCCTTCCTTACAGCTAGGGTACAGTCTCAGGGTGCTGGATTTGGGATGGAACCCTCCATGCAAGGTGAGGAGCTTTCGTGTCTTAACGTCTGTGGTCTGTATCTCTTCCTTTGGCCACCTTATTATTCCCGCAGGCTATCTGATCACTGGCAGGACGTAGCTGTTTATTGCCTGGGACTTGTTCTTGCCATTGAGCTGACTTCTTAGGATTTGCCTTACTCGTTGAAGGTATTTGGCAGTTGCTGTTTTCCTTGTTACCATTTGCTTGTGGTATTCCAAGGTATTTGTACCCATCCTCAATGTCTGCTATTGTTCCTTCTGGTAGTGAGACCCCTTCTGTTTGGACTACCTTCCCTCTCTTCGTCACCATTCGACTGCACTTCTCAAGCCCGAATGACATCCCAATATCAGAGCTGTAGATCCTGGTGGTGTGGATCAGTGAGTCGATGTCCCGCTCGCTCTTAGCGTATAGCTTGATGTCATCCATGTAGAGGAGGTGACTGATGGTCGCCCCATTCCTGAGTCGGTATCCATAGCCAGTCTTGTTGATTATTTGGCTGAGGGGGTTCAGACCTTTGCAGAACAGCAGTGGGGACAGAGCATCTCCTTGGTATATGCCACATTTGATGGATACTTGTGCAAGTGGCTTGCCATTGGCCTCAAGGGTGGTTTTCCACAGCCTCATCGAGTTTGCAATTAAGTCTCTTAGAGTCCTGTTGATGTTGTACATCTCCAAGCATTCAGTGATCCATGTGTGTGGCATTGAGTCATATGCTTTCTTGTAATCAATCCAGGCAGTGCACAGGTTGGTGTGTCGGGTTCTGCAGTCTTGGGTGACTGACTTATCTTAGCCGCGATGATGCCTGACATGAGCTTCCATGTTGTAGAGAGACAGGTTATTGGTCGATAGTTGGATGGGACTGTATCCTTTGCGGGATCCTTCAGGATCAGGATTGTACGCCTTTCGGTAAGCCATTCAGGGTGCGTCCCATCCCTTAGCAGCTGGTTCATTTGTGCTGCTCGCCGCTCGTGGAGTGCAGTGAGCTTCTTTAGCCAGTAGGTGTGGATCCTGTCAGGGCCCGGTGCTGTCCAGTTTTTCATACCTGAGACTCTTTCTTGCATGTCTGCCGCTGTGATGGTGACTGGATTCTGTTCAGGGAGGTTGCTGTGGTCCTCTCTCAGAGCCACCAGCCACTGTGCATCGCTGTTGTGTGATGCCTCCCTCTCCCATATACTTTTCCAGTACTGTTCAGTTTCCAGCCTTGGTGGGTCTGCTCTGCTGTTATTACCCTGCCATTGAGTGTACACTTTCGCAGGTTGAGTTGCAAACAGCCAGTTTATTCTTCTGGCTTCATTATCTCTCGTGTACCTCTTTAGGCGGCTGGCCAAGGCTTGGAGCCTTTGTTTGGCAGTTTCAAGTGCTTCAGGTATGGCTTGTACTTCTTGGGTACTTGCTTTCTCATTGCACCTCTCTCGGCCTCTGTCAGTTGGCTCACTTCTCTCCGTGCCTCCTTGATTTTTGCCTCCAGCCTTCGTTTCCATGGTGGGTACTGTTTCTCATGGCTCCCATGGTTGCTCTTATAGCCAAGCATCTCGAGGATCACTGCTGCTGAGGCGTATATCAGCTCATTGGTTTCGGTGATGGTTGTGGTAGGGATCCCACTCAATGCTGCATTCACATCTTCTAGGAGACTTTCTGATGGTACTTCACTCAGCCATTGTAATTGGCGTCGGGGTTGCCTTGCATTCATCCTCGCCATGATCTTATCTTTCAGGTCAGTCGCTGCCTCGTTCAGCGCGATTGCACTTGTTGGGGCTTCGTACCCAATCTCTGGTTGGGGGGCCGCCGTTGGCTCCCCTCTGACCTGTTGCTGTTGTCCTGGCTCCCCCTTGCCATAGCATTTGTGTTGTATCTCATCAATCTCAAGTTGTAATAGCAGTTGCCGCTTGTGGATGTTGGAACACTGAGCTACTACTTGATTCGCTGTAAGCCTTGATTGTGGGTTTCGAAGTAACCATTCATCCCACATCCTTTGCATGTAACCCCTCTGACTAGGGTTACTGGAGTAGTTGCATTCCAACAGAGCCTTGTTATCGCATCTCGTCCATCTCCGTGTTCCAGTAGCCCATATATATATATATATATATATATATATATATATATATATATATAGATAGATAGATAGATAGATAGATAGATAGATAGATAGATAGATAGATAGATAGATAGATAGATAGATATGCCCTAGGTCTCTTTGTCATTCCATCAGACTCTGCCCCTGAACTGCTTAAATTACCACTATTTCCATTTTTCTTTTTCTTCCTTTTGAACGCCACTTTCTGCCATTCCATACCTCCATGATCCCATCCTTTGTCCCCACTCCCAAAGTTCATGATTATTATATTCACGATACAGTTGTTTGTATTTTCCTGCTCCTGCTCCTTCAGTAACCAATGTCCTCCCATCTCCCCGACACAAAACAAAGGAAGAACACAGACTAAATACACTCAGGTGAGAGGAGAGAACGAGACACAGGTGCAACTAATTAGGGTGAGGCAAACAATCAAAACTGGAGGGAAAAGCAAACAAAGACAGGACGTAAAACAACAAGACATATGAGGGGAGGAGAATATTAGAAAATAAAACAGGAAGTAACAGGACAAAAAAACTAACAAAAACAAAACCATGACAAGATATAGGTCTACAGTTGGCTAAAACCCCTGGATCAAGGGTGGGCTTTTTAAGAAGAGGTTTAGTTACAGCTACTTTAAAAAGACTGTGGTACATAGCCTGTTAATAATGATAGATTGATCATATCCAGTAAAGAAGTGCAAACTAAGGGTAAGACTTCTTTAAGCAGCCTAGTTGGAATGGGGTCTAAGAGACAGGTTGATGGCTTAGATGAATTAATCGTTGAAGTTAGTTGAAGAAGGTTGTTTTACAGTTGTTTCTAAGGTTCCTGTGTTTGAAGTTAACTCTGCCCCGGTTGATGGCAGGACGTGATGAATTTTTTCTTTAATAGTTAAAATTTTATCATTAAAGAAGCTCATGAAGTTGTTGCTAGTGAGGGCTATAGGAATACATGACTCAACAGAGCTGTGATTCTCCGTCAGCCTGTCTATAGTGCTGAAAAGAAAGGGGTTGTTTTTATTTTCCTCTATTAATGATGAGTAGTAGGCTGCTCTGGCATTACGGAGGGCTTTCCTATATGTTTTAAGACTATCTTGCCAGACTAAACAAGATTCTTCCAGATTGTTGAAACGCCATTTCCTTTTAAGTTTTCGTGATGTTTGCTTTAATTTGCGGGTTTGGGGGTTATACCATGGAGCTAATCTTCTTTGTTTTATTATCTTCTTTTTTAGAGGGGCGATAGAATTGAGTGTCGTTCGAAGTAAGCCTGCAGCACTATCAACAAGATAGGACAAGTCAATTTGGGAGGGGCTAAAATTAGCATATCAAATTATATCAAGACATAGCATAGAATTAAATGCAGATGGGATCACTTCCTTAAATTTAGCTACAGTACTATCAGATAGACATCTAGAGTAGGAGTTTTTGCCTAATGGCGTGTAGTCCAGTAATAGGACTTCAAAAGTTATTAAATAATGGTCTGATAATGAAGGATTCTGTGGAAAGACTATTAAATGTTCAATTTCAATGCCATATACCAGAACAAGGCCGAGACTGTGGTTAAAACAGTAAGTGGGTTTATGTACACTCTGACAAAAGCCAATCGAATCTAATAATTTGATAAACGCAGTACTACGGCTATCATTTTAACCTGGGGGTGGTTTTATTTAACATCAAGGAACTGTTATCAGGGCAGTTGTTCTGTTTTTTCCCTATGCTTTTTCTCAACATTGTACTCAAGTTTGGCTTCTTAATTTCCTGTAGATTGTAAATAAGACATCCTTGGTAGGGGAATGGGGAAGGTGGGTCACCACTGTAAAATGACAGTATCATGACATTATAATGAAATTCAACAAAATTTGTATTAACTGATTGACAGGTTTGGGGACAGTAATATTCATGTCCACAATTTGTTTTTAAATTTCCTATCTATGACTCTCCCCTCCCACCCCCACTACTTATATACAGCAGGTAAAATAAGTGTTGAACACGTCACCATTTTTCTCAGTAAATATATTTTTAAAAGGTGCTATTGACGTGAAATTTTCACCAGATGTTGGTAACAACCCATGCAATCCACACATGCAAAGAAATCAAACCATAGATGTCCATAAATTAAGTTATGTATAATAATGTTAAATGGCACAGGGAAAATGTATTGAACACACTTACTGAAATTCATTTAATACTTCATACAAAAGCCTTTGTTGGTAATGACTGCTTCAAGACGCCTCCTGTATGGAAAAAACGAGTTGCATGCATTGCTGAAGTGTGATTTTGGCCTATTCTTCCACACAGTCTTCAAATCTTGAAGGTTCCGTGGGCCTCTTCTATGAACTCTGATCTTTACTTCTTTGCATAGATTTTCAATTGGATTCAGGTCAGGTGATTGGCTGGGCCATTCTAGCAGCTTTATTTTCTTTCTCTGAAACCAATTGAGAGTTTCCTTGGCTGTGTGTTTGGGATCATTGTCTTGCTGAAATGTCTACCCTTGTTTCATCTTCATCATCCTGGTAGATGGCAGCAGATTTTTATCAAGAATGTCTCTGTACATTTTTCTATTCATCCTTCCTTCAATTATATGAAATTTGCCAGTACCTTATGCTGAAAAACAGCCCCACACCATAATGTTTCCACCTCCAAACTTCACTGTTGGTATGGTGTTTTGGGGGTGATGTGCAGTGCCATTTCTCCTCCAAACATGGTGTATATTATGGCATCCAAAGAGTTCAATTTTGGTCTCATCTGACCAGACTATATTCTCCTAGTATGTCACAGGCTTGTCCAAATGTTGTGCAGCAAACTTTAAACGAGCTTCAACATGCTTTTTCTTCAGTAATGGAGTCTTGCATGGTGAGCGTGCATATAGGCCATGGCGGTTGAGTGCATTACTTATCGTTTTCTTGAAACAATTGTACATGCTAATTCCAGGTCCTTGTGAAGCTATCCACAAGTGGTCCTTGGCTCTTGAACAACTCTTCTGATAATTATTTTCACTCCTCTGTCAGAAATCTCACGAAGAGCACCTGGTCGTGGCCGGTTTATGGTGAAATGATGTTCTTTCCACTTCTGGATTATGGCCCCAACAGTGCTAACTGGAACATTCAGAAGTTTTGAAATCCTTCTGTAACCAATGCCATCAGTATGTTTTGCAACACAATAAGGTTGCAAAGGTCTTGCGCGAACTCTTTGCTTTTACCCATCATGAGATGTTTCTTCTGTGACACCTTGTTAATGAGACACCTTTTTATAGGCCATCATTTGGGACTGAACCAGCTGATATTAATTTGCATTGACAAGGGGCAGGATTGCTTTCTAATTACTGATTGTCTTGGCTTTCCATGCCTTTTTGCACCTCCCTTTCTTCATGTGTTCAATACTTTTTCCCTGTGTCATTTACCATTATAACACATAACTTAATTTATGGACATCTATGGTTTGATTTCTTTCCATGTGTGGATTACATGAGTTGTTACCAACATCTGGTGAAAATTTCAATAGCACCTTTAGTTATATATTTACTGAGAAAAATGGTTACGTGTTCAATACTTATTTTACCTGCTGTATATCTTATTTTATGATTCATGAATTATGTCAGCTCTGTCAGGTTCTACAAAATTTAACACATGTAGTCAAGTGTATTGCACATTTAGATTAAATGACCTTGCGTTTGTGGCAGAACTTGCTCTCATCAATGTGAACAGGGACATTAACTCCACCGACTTTCTGCCTCTTTTTCTTTTGGTGCTTTTCCAGGCTTTTTACACAAATACATCTGAGTTTCTTTGACATCTTGGAGAGTGTTGCTGTGCTCTTTGCAATACCATCTTGAAGCATGTCTACTTGCCGTAGATGCAAACCCTGTGCAAATCCACGAAGGATTAACAAAAATAATTAAATAAGGAAATTAAATAAGTGCATTTCCACATAAAGAAAGTGTGTGTTTGATCAAGCTGTACATCACAAAGCATAATTTATATTGTATTTGGGCCATTAGTTTTTTAAATACTGACATGTTGCTGCTCAAATTCTACAAGCATTACAGTTTTTCTCGATTGCTAAGACACATTTCTTGAAAGCTGCTCTCCTTTTCTCTGAACTGTGAACACAAAACACAATTTTCAAGCTACATTCACAAAACCTCAGACTCTTCTTGCAAAACCAAACTTTCACCTCAAAACAGTTCAATCTGTGCTCAAAACTGAACTATGTTGTCAAATCGTGCCCCGAGTCAGTCAAAATTAAAAACACTACTGAACAGTCACTAAACACTATGTAGAAAAATAGAAAACACAATGCTCAGGACATGAAGCTGGAGAAATAAATGTTTATTGTTCACTGTAGGCTAAATGCATGTTGCAAAACAAAAAAACCTGTACATTTAGCACTTGTACAAAAAGACAAAACAGAAATCTTATGCGTTTGCCACTGGTGTACAGTAAGCCCATGTAAAAATAAAGTACAAAAATATACATGGAATACTAGGCCTACAAACAGTTAGACCAACCCTCCATTACAATACTACAGTATATTGGTACAGTGATGTACTGAAACATATATTTACTTACAGTATACTGTGGTACAGTATATAGTATGTCATACAGTAATTGCTGTAAACATTTACATACTGTACTATAATGTCAAAAAAAGGTAATTACCTGTTCTCTTCTCTAAATCTTCGGATTATGGTGGACACAGGAATCTACTGATGTTTGGTTGTACCCTTTGTCCAGCCTCCCTCATGCTCATACCATGGACAAGAACATGGTCAATCACAGTAGCTCTGATTTCATCAGATATTACTGTTCTTGGTCTTCACTGACCACCTCGTCCTCCTCTCACACGAACTCTTCCTCTCAGATTTCTATCCATTGTAGGGCCTCACAAACCAGTGCTCTCTGAACTGGCTTATTTTACCGTATATGTTCCCTCACATCATTAGCCACAAGTGTGATCAATTTTGAGTTGTTGTGTTCAAGTGGTGACATCTGTGCTTTAATTGTGTTTGACGTTTGTCACCTGTGCTCACCATTATGCAGCATGGGTGCATCACAATGAAAATGTGTTGGCAAGTTGTGTCTAAACAGGTGAAAAGTGCTTATGGTTTTGCCAAAAGAGTGATTGATTCAATCAGTGGGTTCAGGCAACTGAGCATTTGGTTCAGACAATAGGGTTTAGTGTTTTAGCAATTGAGAAAAACTGTAATAACGAGCCATTCTTTCAATCAACCATCCTATACAGTAGCTGACTAAATTGATGCTTATTGCAACACAGTGCCACATCTGGTTGTATCGAATCACCACCATACTTTTCTGTCAGAAGCCTAAACTTATGATTTATAAGAAATAAATAATACTTCAGAGCAGAAAAACAAACCTACAACATGATGAAATTAACAAGATCCAAAAATCACGTCAAAGTTTTTTGTTACTGTAACATATGTGGTCAACTAAGGTGGGATATATTACAGGATATGCTTTTGCAATATGCTTTCAGATTGACCATAAATATCTTTTTAAATCCATGCCACCTTAAACTATGATAACAGCATGTGCTGTAGTGCAAAATGTACTCTATGTACTCAAATTCACTCTACACAATACTGTAGTTAGATAATACCTTTGCATTGCTTACCTATGTATGTACTTCATCCATGTGAATAGACTGCAGTGTGATTGTGAGACTTTGGCTTCTTCTCCACTTCTCCTCAAACGTCCACATCACATTCTAGAGGCCTCCTCACACTTGATATCCACTCTGTCCATACTTTAACTGTTTTTACTGATGGTTTGACCCTTTTTATCAGCTGGGTGTAAGTAGGCAGGAGAAGCAGGGAAATATGGTCTGATTGACCAGAATGGGGGCCAGAAATGTTTGTGTACACATAGTCCAGTGTATTTGTTCCCTTGGTGGGGATGTGGACATACTGGTGGAATTCAGGTAAAATAGTTCTGAGGTCTGTTTGATTAAAATCACCAGCTATGATAAAATACCATCCGGTTGCTTTGTCATGTGACTGTTGATGACCTCATACAGTTCCTGAAATGTTTTTTGTTAATTCGCATCTGGAGGAATGTAAACAGCAGCAACAAAAACACTGGTTAATTCTCTGGGCAGATAATATGGTCGACATTTTAACAATAAAAATTCCACATATGAGGAACAATGTCCATCCACTTTAATTGCGTTTGAGCACCAAGCATCATTGATGTAAACACAGAGACCACCTCCTCTGTGTTCTGTCAGCACGGAACAAGCTCCGCCTGTCGAGTCAGAATCAGAATCAGAATCAGAAATACTTTATTGATCCCCGTAGGGAAACTCTTTGTTACAGTAGCTTGCCTTTACGTCAGTGCACACAGGAGAAAGTAAGCAAACAATATGATACACTATAAAACACTATAAAAACTATAAACACTATAAAACAGGTCAGAAAATAAATTAAGTAACAGGTCGGTATAAGTATAAGATAAACTAAGTGTCAAGTACCAAGTGGGTTTACCGGTTGATGATGATAGTAAAGTATAATAATACAATGTAACAGAATAAGTAATAAGTAATAAGCAGCGGTGCATGTACTGTCGAGAGTAATGGAGGTATATAATATCGATAACAATAAATAAGAAAAACTAACATGGCAAAACTAATATTGCACGGGAGTAGTACACAAAATATTGCACAATTTTCAATAATGGCGGAGATGTAATGATCAATGTCCAGTTTAGTGACCTAGGGTCATATAGACTAGCCCTTAGAGGGAGGAGTTAAAGAGTTTGATGGCCACAGGCAGGAATGACTTCCTGTGGCGCTCTGTGGTGCTTTTTGGTGGGATGAGTCTTCCGCTGAAGGTGCTCCTTTGCTTGACTAGCACGTCATGGAGCGGGTGGGAGACACTGTCCAAGATGGCGTGTAGTTTGGCCAGCATCCTCCTCTCTGACACCACTGCCAGAGAGTCCAGCTCCACCCCCACAATGTCACTGGCCTTACGGATCAGTTTATTGAGTCTGTTTGTGTCCGCTACCTTCAACCTGCTGCCCCAGCATGCAACAGCATACAGGATAGCACTGGCCACCACAGACTCATAGAACATCTTCAGCATTGTCCGGCAGATGTTGAAGGACCTCAGCCTCCTCAGAAAATAGAGGCGGCTCTGGCCCTTCCTGTAAACAGCCTGAGTGTTCTTGGTCCAGTCCAGTTTGTTATCCAAGTGTACTCCCAGGTACTTGTAGTCCTCCACAATGTCCACACTGACCCCCTGGATGGAAACCTGGGTCGCTGGTGTCTTGGCCCTCCGTAGATCCACAATCAGCTCCTTAGACTTTGCCGCATTGAGCTGTAGATGGTTCTGCTCACACCATGAAACAAAGTTCCCCACCACAGCCCTGTACTCCGTCTCATCACCACCGCTGATACATCCCACCACAGCAGAGTCATCAGAAAACTTCTGAAGGTGGCAGGACTCTGTGTGGTAGCTGAAGTCCGTGGTGTAGATGGTGAAGAGGAAGGGAGAGAGGACGGTCCCCTGAGGGGCCCCAGTGTTGCTGACCACGCTGTCCGACACACAGTGCTGAAGGCGCACGTGCTGTGGTCTGCCAGTCAGGTAGTCCACAATCCAGATCACAAGGGGGGCATCCACCTGCATTGCTGCCAGTTTCTCACCCAGCAGGGCAGGCCGGATGGTGTTGAAAGCACTGGAGAAGTCAAAAAACATGATTCTCACCGTGCTTGCCGGCCTGTCCAGGTGGGTGTGGATGCGGTTAAGCAGGAAGATGATGGCGTCCTCAACTCCCAGCTGGTAGGCGAACTGAAGGAGGTCCAGGAGGGGTCTGACCATGGGCCGCAGCTGTTCCAGCACTAGTCTCTCCAGGGTCTTCATTATGTGGGAGGTCAGTGCCACCGGTCTGTAGTCCTTGGAGCCACTGGGACGCGGCGTCTTCGGCACAGGAACGAGGCAAGATGTCTTCCACAGAATGGGGACCCTTTGAAGATTCAGGCTCAGGTTGAAGACATGAGTATGATAGCTTCATCCGGGATGTTGAGATGCAGCCAGGTCTCAGTATAGATTAGGGTATAGCAGTCTCTGATTTCCCGTTGTTGAGTTAGCCTGAGTCTTCTTGCATCTGACATTCATTCAGGACACCAGAGTTCTTGTTCTGTCGAAGGCCACAATCTTTCCCTAGCCTTAACAAGTGTTTTAATTTGCTAACCTTAATCATACATTAACCATAGTTAATGTGCCATAACCACAAAATGTCCTTAAACATACCATATTTTTCATCCACATATATTGTAGAAAGTAAGAATTTTTAAAACTGTGGCATTGGGCATAAAAGATCTTCAATCCAGTGATTTGCAGAATCGTCCCATATCAATGTTCTTGTCTGGCAATAGGCTTTAAAATTTTGAACCCATTCAGACCTTCAAGGGTTGAGAGGAATCCCAAACACCTTTGGGAAGGTTCTAAAATGTTCATGTCCACAACTTGTGAGCAAGGGACGTTAAACTAGGCAGACACTGTACGGATTAAGCCCAATTTTATCCCAAATTCGTTGCCCCCTTCTAATTTTATAATAGGGATGTAATTCTGCCAGATTGGTTGTCGTTTGATGTGCAGTTTGGGTGGGTTCACGATGTCTGATTAGTTGGATTTCTGTCAGGTCCAAAATTTTGACCAACTGTCTGCTCACTGTAGTGAGCTTGTTTTAATATAACTGCAGTAGTATTTTACATGTTGTGGCTGAAACTGTTGCTGTGATATAAAAGTGTGCTTCGTTGCAAAATAGACAGACCAAAGTAAAGCTGCCTTTCACTTTTCTTGTCAACATTTTTAAGGATGCGGTCGTCTTGTTTGAATAAACTTAATTGAAATTGTCAATGGACATAACGTGCCATTCAATGCTTAAGTTCAGTGTGAGCACCCATGCTGTGACTGGTTAACTGATCCATACAGTGTGAGCATAAAAGTCGCAGGTTCTGGCCATGCAGAAAGGCTAATTAAAATGTGCAGTGTGAGTTAACACAGCACACAAGATTGATAAAAATGCTCAGTGTCTGCCCAGCATTAGTTGACTTTTACAACTGTACCACATGGGGCTTCACTTAGGATACATTGTAGCTCTTTACATTGTAAAAGCCCATGTCTTACACAGTTAGAGGATGACTTTATGTGGGACTGAGTCACATAAACTGTGTCTGCTTCTCAGTATTTCATAAGGTGAAGGTGGTTTACATCGAATGAAAAAGTGGAAAGCTGCATACTCCTAACTCCAAAGCCTCAAGAACTGGTTGACACAACAGTGACCAAAATGCATTTGAAAGAGCACAAAAAAGAGCACCTTCTCTCAGTCTGGACCAATTTTCCAAAGAAGCAGTTTGTGTCTCACTTTTCAGCAGAATACCATGTGACTGAAATGTTGTATTGTAGCACACATGATAGTCCTTGAAATGGGCACTTCCCAGTAGTGGATGAAAACAAAAGTAATCATGTAATGACAGAAATTAATTTAAAAAGCTTGTCAACTGACTCTGGAGCTAAGGTCTGTCTTTAAGATTTCAGGTGTCCCGTGATGCAATATGCTGCACTTTTTTTAATAATAATAGTTCTGTAATATTTGTCTACTACCTTAAATAGCTAAACTAAGCTAAACTGTTGCAAACTTGAAAGAAATATATACTATATGTATGTATAATAAATAAAATGATAAGGTTATGAACTTTTTTGCAGCATGCAGGTGGTTTCATTGCATTACTAGAGTTACTACAGTTTATCAGGAGTTCCAAGGCCATGCAGACTGAACAGTCAATTATAGGGAAGTGTTTGTATATTGCAGCTTAGAGATTATCATTCAGTTTCTGTGCTCTCGTGACCTTTTTTTATCTCTCTTGCTCTGTCTGTTTCTCTCTCTGTTGGCCTTCATCTACACCTCTTAAAGTTAATTCCAGGTTAAGGCCATACCAGCTGATACCTGCCAACACAGAAGTGCATCAAACCTGGATAAACCATTTACATATGCCTGCCAGATAATACCAGACTGTCACCAGACCAGCCAGTATTTGATATTTGGTTTTATAACCTAATATAAATAAAGTGTCTGGTGACGTGTAACTGTTGAATAATATCCACAGTATGTCACCCAGCATGATGACGCAGGAATACTCTTAACTGTCCAGTGTTGTAGGATATTGGACATTGGCTCTCGGGTCTGTCTGTCCAAAACTTTGGCTTTAACCAAGCCCACTGTATTTCACTAATAACCTCAAAGCTGAAATATCTTGGCAACTATTGGATGAGTCTGAGTACAGGGCTGTGGTGGGTAACTTTGTCTCATGGTGTGAGCAGAACCATCTGCAGCTCAATGCGACACAGTCTAAGGAGCTGATTGTGGATCTACGGAGGGCCAAGGCACCAGCGACCCCGGTTTCCATCCAGGGGGTCAGTGTGGACATTGTGGAGGACTACAAGTACCTGGGAGTACACTTGGAAAATAAAGTGGACTGGACCAAGAACACTCAAGCTCTTTACAGGAAGGGCCAGAGCCGCCTCTATTTTCTGAGGAGGCTGAGGTTCTTCAACATCTGCCGGACAATGCTGAAGATGTTTTCTGAGTCTGTGGTGGCCAGTGCTATCCTGTATGCTGTTGCATACTGGGGCAGCAGGCTGAGGGTAGCGGACGCTAACAGTATCAACAAACTGATCCGTAAGGCCAGTGACATTGTGGGGGTGGATCTGGACTCCCTGTCGGTGGTGTCAGAGAGGAGGATGCTGGCCAAACTACATGCCATCTTGGACAGTGTCTCCCACCCACTCCATGACGTGCTGGTCAAACAAAGGAGTACCTTCAGCGGAAGACTCATCCACCCAAAAAGCACCAGAGTGCCACAGGAAGTCATTCCTGCCTGTGGCCAGCAAACTCTTTAACTCCTCCCTCTAACCCTAAGTCATTAAACTGGACATTGATCATTACATCTCTGCAATACTTGACAAAATTGTGCAATATTCTGTGTAATTCTCCTATGCAATATTTTAGTTTAAAATTCCCTATTTATTGATATTGATATTACTCATACCTCTATTACTGCTGTGCAATATCCTCCGTCTCATTATAATCTTAATAAGCTACACTTAACTTGACAGTTCATGCACTATTACCGTATACCGTATTATTATCATCAACCGGTAAACCCACTTTGTACTTCACACTTATTTTATTTTATACTTATACCCACTTGGTACTTAATTTATTTGCTGACCTGTATTATAGTATATTATATTTTTTGCTAGTACTTCTATTCCTGTGTGCACTGACGTAAAGGTGAGCTGCTGTAACAAAAGAGGATCCCTCGGGGATCAATAAAGTATTTCTGATTCTGATTTCCTATTTGGCAGTTAGCCATGAAATTTACAGTATTGAACACATTCATGCTCCCAAGGGGATAAACCATTGACTGTATATAAAGACGGATGATGCGTCTCCCCTTTCTCCCACTGTACAAAAATGAAGCCAAAATATCCCAGATACGAGTGCTGCCATCTTGCGCTGATGAAGTCATATGGAGCCAGAGTATGAGCAGTAGTGATTGGGGTTGGAGCAGCGGTATCAAGGTCCTGCCCATACACCCGGCCGACTCAATTGCGAGCAGGGCTCAGCTGTCAATCATAATGTGAAACCCCCTTTTATACCATCAAATAACTAATTACAACCAAACTTATCAGAAAAATTAACACTTGAACAACATGTTTCCACGTTAAATAGCCAGTCATGCATTTTAAATATTGTTCAATAGTGGCCTTTTAAACGTTTGAACTGTTAGTTTTTATATTTTGGAAATGATTATTTTCTGTAACGTGATAAGAACTACCTAAAATGACAGAAACCATCTTTGGGAAAAATTTATTTGACGTGTACTTTTGGGGGGGGGGGATTTATGGCCTATACTGCAGCCAGCCACCAGGTGGGTGATCGAGATGTTTTGGCTTCACTTTTGAGCTGTCATGTCGTCCATCTTTATATACAGTCTATGGGATAAACGCTTTAAATTTTAAAGACCCCTCTGATGCCATGCTTAGACAAAAAAATTTTATTTCTAGCCTCACTGCTAGTAAGGCTCTAGGACTACTAAAATATTTGTGTGTTTTTTGTTCCGTCCAACAATTTCTTATTTTGGGATGTGGAACACTAGAGGGGCTGTATGGTTTTAGTCTTAGTTATTTTAGATATTTTAGGAGTTCTCTTTCTTTCTGACTTAGACAACTTTGCTGCTCCATTAATAACAGCAAAGGCCCAGTCATGTTTGGGTGTTATTGTGGACTTTTGTGGAACACTAACAAAGGCCATTCATACGTGTACACATATGGGTCGGGTTATGCTCGATCCAAACTAGGTTGTACGGTGTGTTGTTTGACCACATCGGAAATCAAAAGCGTTTATAGTAGTTCTGAACTGCTGCCTATCACCAAAGCACCAAACACAGGATTGAAACCTGCAATCACTATCAATACACAGACTAACATTAGACAAAGTCTAAACCAAAGTTGTCAATGAGCAATTTTTAGCTTGAACCCCATTAAAATAATGGCAGCATCTTGAGACCGTCTTTAATTGCTATAACATATTGAAAACAAAAAGAAAAAAATAGAGGTTCCTCATTGGTTTTGTCATTAAGAAACCGTATGGTTTCTTAGTAATTTATTTTGTAGGTATGAACCATACAGCCCTCTATGGAAGCAAATAAGGGTCATTAATATTTTGAGTTTGTGAAATGATGTTGACTAATAATTTCACAGCCTGCAGTTGTATATCACCTTTTGTGTGCATGTGAAAAAAAATTTGCATGCACGTATTTGAATGTGTGAATTTGTAAAAAAAAAAAAAAAAGTTCTCACAAAGATCTCACAAATTCAAGTTTGTGAATGTGTAATAAAGTTTTGCAGTTGTAGAAATATTTAGTGCATGTGAAAAAGTTTTGTGCACACAGATATAATTTGCACATATGTAAAAACCTTTTTGTAGCTGTAGAAATATTTTGTGTATGTGTGATTAAAATTTGTGCAGGAATATTTTCAACAGTGAGGTTTCACAAAGTCTGCAAGATGGGCACACAAATTTCCTATATGTGTATGCGACACTGAAGTTACAAGTTACGTTGCCCACTGACCATCCAATCAGAGGAAGTCTGTGTCTCTGCTGTTTTGGTGTAGGAGAGACTTGAATCACTGTCAAAACACCTCACAAGAGAACAAGGCTGATAACCACAGGTT
Organism: Siniperca scherzeri; assembly: GCA_027580175.1. Taxonomy (NCBI): domain Eukaryota; kingdom Metazoa; phylum Chordata; class Actinopteri; order Centrarchiformes; family Sinipercidae; genus Siniperca; species Siniperca scherzeri. Next base: position 4,068,248 of record CM050857.1, read on the forward strand.
AATTTTATTAATTTTATAATGGACATTTGCAGTTGCGGCTGGTGAAAAAATTTCTAGGTAGGGCTGTGCCACATCCAATCAATTTCAGCAAACATTGCAGCATGATTTAATGCAAAAAAGTGAATGTATCAAAAAGGAATTACTACTTTGCAGTTAAATATTTAATAATTATTTTATTCCAAAATAAAATAAAGCAGTAAGTAACACCTTGACAAGCACACCAGTACATCTTATTTTGGTCACACAGGCGAAGCAGTATAATATAAAACATGTAATAGAAAATGTTTATTTATTGAGATGCCCCTATGGACCTTGTTTTGTTGGGGAAACCAATAGGGAGGTAAAGATCAGGATAAGAAACATTTAGTGCAATTAGGAATAATGGTCTTTGCTATTCAGATACTTGAATGGACATAAGCATTGGAGTCAAGTGATCTGAGGTGTAGAGATAGTAAACTCCAGCAAACTTCTGCTTCAAAACTCTCTCACAAGTGAATTATACTCAAAGATAAATTGTGGGGCCCCTGATAACCTTTACAAAACGGTTAACAGAAGGACATACCCAAAATAATAACATAAACAATCTCATAAATATCAATTGACGTCTCACACATGGAATAATTTGAGATTTGTTTTAAAATGTCAACTATGCACATAGCACATATACACCACACTGGGGCTGAACATGAAAAATTTACACTACCAGTTCAGTACATCTGCTTGATATCTGGTTATTCATTGTCCATTTGATAGTAGGGTGCTTTGCCTCTCCAGAAGTGCCGTAGCGACGGTGTCGGCAGTTGTTAATGATCTCAAAAAAACATGGATGGATGTTACTGTTGGCGTTGATGTAGCTTAGCACTAGCACCAGCTGGCAGTGGGAGGAAATGACAGTCGTCTCGTCATGTCTCTGAGACCGGTCACTTGACAGAGATCCAGCCAGCTCACAGGCCTGGCAGACAGGCCAGTGCCGCCGCCGGCAGGTACTGTGTCCGGGCCCAGAGCTGGGACGGTGTGTTTACCGGGGAAACTGTTAACTCAGTCCTTCAGAATTAACGTTTCCCATTACCCAACAACACTCTAAACAGAAAATGTATATTCGCTGCCCCATGTTGCTATTTTCAAAGCTAGCATAGCGGTCAGTAACCAGAACGTGCTAGAACCTTTTGCACCCTGATTGGACAGTTTGATGTCCTCTGATTGGATGGTCAGTGGACAACGTGCTGATTGGCTAGTCAGCACAGAGGTCAAAATTCATGCTTGTAACTTCAGTGTCGCATACACAGATCGGACATTTGTGTGCCCATCTCTCAGACTGAAACCACACTGTTGAAAATATTCCTGCACAAAGTTTCATTACACATGCACTAAATATTTCTACAGCTGCAAAACTTGAATTTTTATTTTATTTTTTTTACAAATTCACACATTCAGATACATGCATGTTTTTTTTTTTACATGCACACAAAAGGTGATGTACAACTGCAGGCTGCGAAATTGTTTGTGAACATCATTTCAAAAGCTCAAAATATTAATGACCCTTATTTGCTTCCATACCATTCAATCCTAGATGATGCGTGCAAAGCCATTTTTTAAGGTTCATACCCAGTAGTTTTCTGACAAGGGTGCAAAGTTCGGACTACTATATGATTACCAGATAAGAAACTGAAAACTGACAAACTAATACAACAGCTCCTCTGTCACCCTAAACCTTGACCTTGACATTTGTCCAGGATAATACATATCACTCTTTATCAGCATTTACAAGGCAGCAACTGAGTTTCTAATCAAGGGAGGACTCTGCAGGTAATGTCATATCCACAAATCCACTAGTGACTATTAGAATACCACTTTTACTAAAGTTTTAGGTAAAGACTTTAATTAAACTGCATATTTTATTATCAAATAGACAGAACCGTCTTATTCATTATCAGCGTAAAACTGCAGTTTGTATACCTCCATTGTCTGCTGTCTTTCACCTGTGGCACACAGGTACCTGTATATACCTGTGGTATAATGAAATGAAAGTTTGAAGTCCCTTCATGCTACACACATAAAACAAAACAGATCATTATATTCATATTAAAATTGAATTAACATATAAAATAAATAAAATAAAGCAATATATAGAGTTATTTATATACATAGCCTACACGTATACACCCAGGAAAAAATTCTGCAGTGCATTTTTTAAATTTGCTTCTGATGGAATGTACACAGCAGATAGAGATAGTGATGATAATATGGTTTTCCAACTTCACATAAAAAGTTCAACATTTGTGAGACCGTCCACTTTGCCTGCATTTGAGCACCAAGTATCGTCTATGTAAACACAGACTCCTCCTGCTTTCATCTTGCGGGAGTCAAGATCAGCTCAAAACACGGTCCATCCATCAAGTCCATGGATGTTGATGGAGCAGGTCTCTGTAAAGATAAATGGTAAATGGACTGTACTTATATAGTGCCTTTCTAGTCTTTTCCGACTACTAAGCGCTTCAACTACATATCACATTCATTCATACACTGATGACATACTAAGTGCTCATCAGTCCAAGGTAATCACTCATACACACTCACACACCAAAGGCACAGCCCTCGGGAGCAATTTGGGGTTCAGTGTCTTGCTCAAGGACACTTCGACACGTGGGCTGGGGGAAGCCGGGATCAAACCGCCGCCCTTCCGATTGGTGAACAACCCGCTCTACCACTAAGCCACAGTCGCCCTAGATGTGGGCACAATAGTTTCTGATTCCCATTGCTTGACCAGCCTGAGTCCAATTTCATTCAGACCGGACATTAGCCAGGAGCAGCCTTAAGGCAAAACTGGTCCTGCATGGCTCCTATCCCGGCTGTCTTTCCTCTCCCCCTGGGCAATCACAGCAGCCGCCGTGGTGCCTGCCTGGTCCGGTTGATCTGGCTCAAGGTCCGCTGCTCTGTAATCCAAACCCTGGCTTCCTTTTTCACTGACAACGATGATGTATTACTGTCATATTTAATACGTGTTTCGGCAATAAAGCCGAAAAATTAAAAAAAAAAAATGATGAGAAACAAGAATGTAGCTAGCAGAGTTGGAAGGAGCTACATCTGCACACTCAGCCATTGCCATAGTCAAAATCTTCTGATCCACTCGATTTGAACAATTTTGGCTTAGCCCTTTAAATCAAATCCAATCAGACATCATTCAATGTTTTAGCAATAAAACAGAATAAAGCCGAAAAAAAATAACAATTAAAACAAAATGTAGCTAAGTTTGAAGGCGCTACCGGCAGCTGCATCTACATGTGCAGCCGCTGCCGTAGCTTTAGTAGTCTATATGTATGTCTATATGCAGACGAGCGGTCTTACCCTACAAAACCATTTCAACCACTTTTTCAGAGAGGCCAGTACACATGAGAATATTACCAGCTGATACAAACCACTGGTCGCCATCTAAAAGACAGATAGCTGGCCATACTCAACACGTCAAGATTTTGGAGGTGGCTATAACTTATTCTGTTTTAACTTAGAGCCTGAAGGAGGGTGTTTGGGGAATGTTTCACTAATTAAAACAGGCAATGTGCAGTTGGAAGCCCATTTTAGTATACCTCTGCCCAGAACGGTTATTGTTTTTAATTCAGTTATTGAGATATCAAACAGGAGACAAGTACTTTTGGATTACTACTAAAAACTATGGGTACTATAGAATTATCAAGTATTGTTAGAAAAAGAATCGTTAAGGTACAAATTTTTGGGGGGTACTAAACTCTGATTTCTCCCTGATCTGTTCAAGATATGAATTTTTATGCTTGGGCCAATGCATCCAAAATGTATTCAGCGTTTTTCTTACTTCTTTTAGGCATGTGTTTTAAAACTTCTTCTAAAATCAGGTCCTTTTTAGAACTGTCTTAAATAATCTGGCGTTTTAGCTTTATAATCTATAAGGAGGTAGCCATAGGAGGAGCTGGTAGCATCATTAAAATTATTTGGTGTTGCTGGGAAACATCTGTATACCCAGAAGAGTAATCTGATATTTATCCCTAGAGTTTTTAAACAAAACAAGGTAGTTGGTATTTAAACTAATAGTTCGACTAGCCTTACCTTTAATAAATAGATTTTGCACTAAATATATACAACTGAAATTTCTATGGTGAACGTATTTGGTGAAAATATTTTGCATTTCGTTCTGATGAACGTCATCGATTACGAGTAGATTGTTCTTGTCTGAGGGTAGTAGTTCATCGTTACACAGAGATTCTGGTATGCCGTTCACAAAGTTAATATCTGTTATCTTAACGAGTTGATTTTATGAAGGTTGCCAGCATGAATAAATGTAAACAATATTATCAATCCTGTGTGAAATAACCTTCGCTGCGTTTTCAATAACACTATTGACAAAAAATGTCTTTCCACAATTTGATGGCCCACTCACCACCAGACTAAAAGGATGCTGCAGTCTGCCGTCAAACCCCTGGTCTGTTCTACTATCAATAAGGTAGTGTAGTATAATCAGGCAACACCCTGTGCTTATTGTACACAACCTGGACTTTCTTAAAAACTGTCTAATTTTTCAGATGAAACTTCTTTTTATCGTGTTTGATGGTTTCAGACACAGTTGTCATGTGAGCATCAAAGGCATGAACCACACCTACCAAAAACGATTGCATTTGACCTGTGTTTTACCATGTTGCATGTGATAGGCAGGCGTAGCACTTAAGACCTCCCGATACAAACTGTAATGTAATCTTCCTCAGGAAGGCCACACACGTCACGTCATTTATTTCATCCATATCACAGAGGTACCGACCTAGGGGAGGGACCCAATCACCAGCCTGCAATGTAAAAACAATGCTTTTGGTGCCACAATACAATACGCGTTCCTGTAATTTATCCAGCAAGCCATAAAGTTCGAGTCTCATGTAAGCAGTGGTCATCGCCCCTAAGTAGACATTTACATCTCTCACTCTGGATCCCCTGCTGTCAGCATGACGCCACTGCACCATAGCCACCTCGTCTGAGATGAAGCAAAACGGTCTCACATCATAATGATTGCTGAACATCAGCTGTGTAAATCTCTCTGGCTCTGTGATTAACTCACACGACGGCATATTATCCCTCATGCTAAACCTAGCCCACAAAGGGTTTAGAAGTAGTTTATTACAGCTCCTGACGGCTTTGTTGACACGGATTTTATTAGGATCTAGTTCCAATGCCTTCCTTTTCAAAATAGTTGTCAAAGTATTTTTTCTGCTTTTCAGGTGTTTTGACATGTTCCTTGAACAATGTATCTGTCTTGTTGGGGAAATGCCGCACCTCTTCAATGCACTGTGCTTTCTGAAGCTCAAATGAGACCCACACACCTGACAGCTGTCTGTCCCTGTCACTATGCGTGCATTCACTCATCTGATTCAAATCTTTGGCACACTTGCCACACAGCGGGATGGAACGAGCCTTTTGGCAGGAGCGCAGTACATCTCACAAACCCAAAATAATTATCAATAGAATTAAATCTCTATGGATAATCCTGCAGGTGGCCAACCAGGTACTGTTTTTTTGCTTGTTGGATACAAGCTTGTGAAATTATAATGTCTGATTTTTTCATAATTTTCAACTTTGTGGTATAGCTTCAAGGCATTGCCAAAGACTGCGTTTCAAGGGTTAAACTGTTCCGTTTTTCTGTAACCGTCCTGAAACGCTTGGGTTTTGTTTTTGTTAATGCTGTACATTCACACTCCCACATTACTACAACTCTGAGCTCATGGCGTGTTTTCAAGGTGGCAATTTTTTTCATTGAATGCGATATATAGCTGACCATAGGATGTGTTGATGACAGGATTTAAATCGACCTGAACATGGCATTTCACACAACTGTGAAAAAAACAACCTGCAAATTCATAGCTGTCACGGACACGCCAGGCTCCACAACCCCACAACCTCAACGCACTCCCTCACCAGAATTCTAATCAGAACACCTGTTGCCAATCACACACCTGATCTCCATCTGCAACACTCCAGCCACAGTACAAAAGCACACCACTCACCTCAATCAGTGTCCGGTCTAGTTTGCAACAAGGACACTATTACCGATCCTGCACAACGACGTTTTGGACTCAAACCTGTGAAAAGAGTATTTTCCCTTCTCCTGAGCTCCCGACTCCTGCCTTGTGTTTCTCCTGTCTCCTGTGTGTGTGTGTCTTCAGCATCAGATCTCCAACCCCGCTAAGCTAAGGATGGTATCAGTAACCATTATCCATCATTCTACTCACTGCTTGTTTCCATCTTGTGCAATAAATCATCTGTCTCCATCTTGGTGTCTCCGGCCTACTGTCCGTAACAATAGCATGTGCCTGTGGCTATACCCGTCTGCAAAATATGGACCGAACGACTGTTCTCCATGATTGAGTGCATGTTTGATCTCAATGTTTTCTGTACGAGCCACATATTCCAACATAGAGACCTCTGAGTATGTCTTGTTCTGCTTCACGTGTGCCCCTTCATACGTGAGAGCCACAGTGTCTCAGGGCAAAAACTGATTCGAATACACCCATGCAGCTAGATGCCAGAGTGGTGAATGCAAATAGATCAAGCTGTGTGCACTCGAAAAAAGTGTTGCGATAAATCATGCATGCCTTGCGTAACACTTCCACATCATATATGCAGTACCACCAAATCTCTGCTTGAAAATGAGAGGTTTCTTCGCGGACTGTCGTATACCATGACAGACCTTATTCTGATTGTCACTCCTGTCATACCCATTGTAAGATGGATCAAAGTAAGCACCTATGTAGTTCTCATTTTCCCTATTGTTGAACTTGGGGGGGGGGGGAATAATATTTTTCCAAGTCTTCGAACCCTAGGGCTTCCTTTTGTTTTACAAAGACGCATAGGTTAAAAAAAAAAAAAAAAAAGAGAATCTATCCAGCGCTGTTGGTATGTCGATTCATACATCAGAATGACCCGGCTGCCTCTCATGGTTACCGACAGCGTTATCTTCTGTTTTAACAAAGTATTCCAACTGTATATAGTTAAATCCGGAGGCGTTTATGTACAATAAAAGTATACCCGCAGTGCTTTGGCTGTCTGTAATGTTTCACAAATGTATTAAAACTAAAAACTTGTTTCCATGAAACTCCATTGCACACACAAAATTTGCCTCATGTTTGCCATTATGCTCAGTGTTTAGATTTACAAATACGTTTACAATTGGGACATTTTACACTTTTGAGACTAGTTTTTTTTTTTTTTTACACCCAACTGATTCTCGAAGGCGGTGATGTCAGAGAAGGATACTTTGCGCATTTGTTCAAAGCCTACATCACTGTGCAATTGTTTTGCAAATGTTATTTTTTTCATACTCCGTCATGCTGGCATTAACAAAATGTTTGCAATACAAAGAGACACACAGGTTGTCTCCCTGGTGGTTTGGATTGTACAGAAACCGCCCTTTTTGATAAAATCATAAGGAACGCTCCCCAATCTTAGGCGTCTACCACCACCGCTTCTACCCTGGGCTACACTTACTATAAATTCCAATTCATCAATCAGATTTATCATTGCTCTGTATAACCTAGTGCAGCCTGCCTTTCGCCACACTGCTTTTTCCTCTGCCGTTGCTCTTGTCTGCAGTTCCTGCAGATTAGCTGTTCATTAGTTAATGCAACACATTGAGTGGTTGGTGTTTGTTTGGCAGTAGCTTTCGCTGCCTTATCCACTCTGGCATTCCCCTGTGAGATAGGATCAAGGTTGTTAATGTGTGCTTCACATTTACAAATGGCAATCTGTTTAGGTAACAGCACAGCATCCAAGAGTTCAGCAACCAGTGTGTGATGTGCAATGGGTTTGCCTGTGGATGTAAGGAAGTTTCTGTTTGCCCAGAGTTTTCCAAAGTCATGCGCCACTCCCCATGCATATCTGCTATATGTGAAAATGTTCAGTTTGGTCAGAGTTAGTTGCGTTGACGGAAGCACATGTGCTTCCGTCAACGCAACTAACTCTGCTGCCGGTGCTGAGTGGTTTAGCCAAAATTGTTTCATGCAATGTTGTTACTGCATACCCTTCGAGATTTTTACCAGTTGCTGGATCTTGTGATGCTGAACCGTCAACAGTCTCTCAACAAACAGCTCCAGATCTGGATTGATCAATGGTGTTTCCTGCAGATCGGGCCTGGGGGAGCAAGTCTCTGTTATCACTGCCACACAATCGTGAGGTTCACAGTCTGCCGCTGTAGGGAGGAGTGTTACTGGGTTAAGCACTGTACATCTCTTAACAGTGATATTAGGCATTTCAAGCAAAATGGTGTTGTATCTTAACCACCTGGCTGTTGAGAGATGTGACGTTTTCTGTTCAAGCAATATCATTGAGACTGCATGTGGAACCAACAGTGTTAGATCAGCATAACCCACAATGTCATGTGAGGCTATAACAGCTTTCTCTGCAGCAGCCACAGCCCTCAAACAATTTGGCAGGCCAGCTGCTACAGGGTCAAGCTTGCTGGAAAAACAGCCCACTGGTCTCAGTCTCTCCCCATGTTCCTGTAGTTGTACAGAAGTCAGGAACCCACCCCTCTCGTCAACAGTCTATGTGAAAGGTCTGTTACTGTCAGGGAGACCAAGAGTTGGGGATTGTCTGGAGGGCCAGCTTTAAGTCCACAAAAGCCTTCTCTGCTTCTGGTGTCCAGTGGACTTTGTCTTTCGCTGCAAGACCTTTCTCATGTGCAATATCTGCAAGAGGGGCCTTATATCTGTGCATAATTTGCAATCCATTGTCTACAGTGTGACATCGTTCCTAGGTTGGCCTGTAGCTATACTGCTCCCATGAAATAATGGCCACACATGATACAGATGTCTTTTGTAGATTTATTTTATCTCTCTCTCTTTCGTCAGCAGACACCTGGGAAAACTACAATAAAGACATGAAAGGTTTCAAGTATATATCTCTGTCATTTAAAAGTCTCTCAAGCTAGTGTCCGTTGCTAACAGGCGCAAACACATTAGCACAACAGAAATGCAATGAAATAAAATTACTGAAATGTGTCACATTAGCCATGTTAAGGCACAACATTATATACAAATATAAAACAAATGAAAGACCATGTGCGCTTCTTGGACCAAGTGCAGAATAAGGTTATTTTGGGGCTGTAAGTTTTTCCTCTGCATCCATGTTGACTCTTACCCATAATGTCACCTTATGCCCTTAACTCAACTCTGGTCATGTGACCATTACGCTCTTCAGTACATAAAAATGAAAACCATACATAAAAATTAAATTTTTACCCAAGCATCATTTTAAGGTGTTACATTTTAGACATATTTTATATCAATTTAACCCTTTTTAACATATTATTTATTTTACATTTTAATTACCTTTTAATGGCTGTATAATCTGTCTAATAGTCATACATTTATGACAAACATCTAAAATAAACATCTCAATGAAACATGTCTCTGAGACAGTTACAGGGCCATTACCTGTTTCTTTGTCACTGGCTTTGGGATGAGCTGAACTGCCTGGGTTATTTTGGGTGATGGGGACTTCCCCTCAGCTGAGATCACATGACCCAGGAATGTGACCTTTTCAGACACAAACTGCAGCTTGGATAAGCTAGCTTTGTGGCCATTCTCTGCAAGGTGATTGAGCCGAGCTAGTGTCTTTTACAAGCTTCTCTTGTTTTTGAACAGATCATGACATCAACTACATATTGTAGGACACTTTTAACGTTTCCAAATTGTTCTTTAACGCATCGTTAAAGATTCCAGGACTCTCCGAATACCCTTGGACAAGTCTGGTGAATGTAAAACTCTTACCTTCAAGAGAGAACGCAAACCAATACTTGTTGTCAGGATCCACTGGGATGCTGAAAAAAGCGTTAGCCAGGTCAACAACTGAAAACCACTTACTCCCAGGTGGCACCTGTGAGAGTATTGTGTGGGTTTTGGGAACATTGGATGCTTGTGTATGTACTGCTGCATTTACCACCTGCAAATTTTGCACGAACCTCCACTGTTGTGGCTCTCCGGTGTCCCGGAGTTTTCGTACGGGGAAAATAGGTGTCCGGACTGGAGATTTTGCACATGAAATTAAAACTCCTGCTTTAAAAAGAGAATCAAACACCGGTTTAATACCTTCAACAGCTTCCTTCTTCAAAGGATATTGGTTCTGACACAGCCTGTATGAAGATTTTGGCGTGATTACTACAGCATCTTTGATTAATCCTACATCATACTTGTGTTGTGCCCACAGGCAGGATGGTGCCTGATTTAACTCTGGAATTTCTGAGACGTCTTTCACAAAAATGTTTTTGTCATGACTTATTTCATCAGCTGATGTTACCAAACTGGCCATTAAAAAAATAGCTGAAAATCTTTTCCGGAATACCTTAAGTCAGTTGTGAAAATCCACACCTGAGTCTGATGTCTTTACCCAACCAGCAGCTTCCTCACAACGTCTGGTCCAAGGGCCCAAGCATTCCCATGTATCCTGCTTTTCTTTGACCAGGGGGACATGAGTATATGAGTTAGGGACTTGAAACAAAGCTTTACAAAGTGGATCATTGAAAGCTACTGAGAGAGTGCATCTTTTTTCATTCCAGTACAACCAGGTCAGCTTTAATGTGTTTCTCTCTTTGTCTTGCCTGAACCATGTGTCCTCGAAATGTTTATCATCCCCAAGATGTACATGTGATGTGCAGTGTAACTCTTGTGGCGACTTGATGTCTATTCGTGCATAGTTATCTGGAAAGAGAGCTTTGACCTTGGTGATCAGAGTGTTGTTTACAGAGCCAACAGCTGTTTGAGGCAGCTTCCATTGATAAGCGTACATTAGCTCCCTGCTACTGTGTTTCACATACCGTGATGCAGTGTCAGAAATTCTGGTTACAACGATGCCATCGGGAGTGGAAATCGGGATAATTCCTAATCTTATCACCATATCTCTTCCGATAATATTGATCGGGCATCGTTTAGATAACAAGAATGAATGTTTAAAGTGTTTCTCAATTTCTTCACTGCATGACAATGGTGTGGTGTACCTTTCTACCCGGCGTGTTCCTGAAACTCCTACTGTCCTCACAAATCTGACGCTCATTTTTGGAAGGACTGCAAACTCTGCCTCTCTGATAACAGAATCAGTCGCACCAGAATCCACAAGAAAAACAATATCTTTTCCAGCAACATTGATTGTGTGTTCAGGCATGCGTTTGTATGCATCATGTGTATATTCGGTTATATCTCTGCTAGGGCTTTGTCATCAGTGGCTTGTGTGTGCTCAAGGAAAGAGAGAGCCTCACATAAATCTCTGTGTGTGTGTGGCTGTGTCTCATATACTTGTGTAGGAGTGTGTGTGTGTGTATCAGTGTCTGTCTCATGCAGGCAGTTGCCTGTGTGTGTGTTCACATGCTCTTTCGTGTCAATGTGGGTGCTCTTACGCAACTGATGTGAAGAATGCTCTGTTGTCTCCAGTTCCGTGTTCAAGCTGGTCCCTTCCCGACCTGACGTCGACACCCCGTCTAGTCAGTCAGCCTGACTGTGATTCTCAGGGAAATCCTTTGCCCAATGTCCCATTTTGCCACATTTGAAACAAGCGTCACTTCTTCCTCGTCCTCTCCCCCTTCCTCCACGTATTCGTCGGCTTTGGCCTCGGCCTCTGTTCTGATTCTCGTATGCCCTCAGCTGCGCCATCTGTAATCTGTCCGTCAGCTGCATACTTTTCCTCTTTTGCTCATCTTTGAGGAATTTTTCTGCATGGATAGTGTGTCTCTCTATGGTCTCCAGGTTACGATACTCCCAGGTCACAGTCGCGTTTCACCATGTCCGCGATCTCAGGGTGGATGCCATTGATGAAACGGTCACGTAGATGTACTTCCCAGGGGGTGATTGTATTATTACCCCCCATAGCTTTAGGCTTTTTTAGTCCACTGTGTGTATTATGGATATCTGTGAGCCTGGCCAAATACTACTGTCTCACCATCAATCTGAGTGTCCTAAGAGAAATTTTGCACAAACCAGATAAAAAGGTTGTTTTTTATTATTGGCCTTGACCAGAAGAAAGCCTTTGATTTCATTTCCAGAGATTACCTCTGGTCCGTCATGAAGTCATATGGCTTTCCTGATGCTTTTATTGATATGGTCAAATGTCTGTATGTCAAATCAAGTGTGTATGTAAATGTAAATGGTGTTTTAACTGAGTCTCTGGAAGTAGACAGAGGTGTGAAGCAGGGCTGTCCTTTGAGTCCTGCTTTTTACATCCTGGCTATTAATCCTCTAATTTAATTTAATTAACTCTGACAGTCTTATCTTGGGTACATGTGTAGGACATGCGCCAAAGGTAACAGCTATGGCTTACGCCGATGACGTCACTGTTATTATTAAAAATCAGATGGAAATGGATGTTTTAACTAATCATTTAAGTTTGTATGAGCTGGCTTCTGGCGCAAAACTAAATCATGCCAAAACAGTGGGAGTTTGGATCGGAGCTGAGAATGACAGACGGGATATTAATATACTTGTTAAACAAGAAATTAAAATACTGGGTTTGACCATCTGTAACAAAGACTGTGGTGAAAGAAACTGGGAGACAAAACTTGGTGAAATTAAGGAAGAGGTAAAAAAAAAAATGGGAGAACAAAAATACTAATTATAAATCAAGAATTAATATCATTAAAACTTTCATCCTGTCCAAACTCCTCTTTCTGTCGAACATCTTCCCCCCCATCAAACAAAATGATAATCCAACTCAACAAACAGTGTGTAAACTTAGTCTGGGGAACAACCAGGGAGGTAACTAAAAGGGAACTACTGTTTAAAAGAAAAAACTTTGGTTGTTTGGGAGCTTTAGAGCTGGGGGTCAGGCTGACGATCGCCTTTGATAAAAATGCAAGTGCTGCCATCTCCAGGAATGCTCTCTGGGTCGGAGATCTCTCACATTGGCAGAAGAGACGAGGCAAAGATAGACGTGTCCCCTATTACATGCTTACTTATAGTGATTTTATTGCACAATATCAGTATAAAGATAAACTGGTGTGATTTTACTAGCAAAATCATTTTTAACAAAATTAACTAAATAAAATAATGATTAATAATAATAAATATGATGGGTTAATTAAATATAAGTATGTAGTTGATGGTGAAGGTACAAAAGTGATAAAAATATTAAAGAGTAAAAACTCTCTGAGAGCATTCGTGATATCCGGTGGCTTATCTCTGTTGGCAGACTCCCTGTGAGATCTGTGGTTTCATAGAGTTGCTATGTTACTACTAAAGTCTGTCCCATGGTTTACTGTAAAGAAGATGAGACACAACAGCACCTCTTGATGGACTGCTACAGAGCTCAAGAGGTCTGGACTATCTTAAAAGGACTCGGTCTCTCTTTTGATATAAATTACATCTCTGTCATGTATGGACTCCTAGAAGACAAAATACCTCCAAAACAAAAAGAATTGTTTCAACTCATCATCAGCATTGTTTGTGTAAAGATCTGGAAAAACAGATGTGCCATGGTTTTAAATCAGACTGTTATTGACAGCAACATGGTTGTAAAACACGTGCTGACTGACCTCCGGAGGAGGAGAACTGTGGATAAAAGACTTTTACTTCCCTGGAACACATTGGGCTTTTAATATCTTATCTCTTTGTGCACTTCATTGCTTGGCCCTTCATATTAGCTAACACTTAGCTTACCACTTTGTATTATGTTTAATATTCATGTATGAATTGTATTGAAGTATTTATGCTGTGTTTTTGTTTTTGTAAACTTTGTGTTGAACTTGTTGAAACTTAATAAAGATTTATAAAAAAAAAATTTAAAAAAAAGATGCGGAAATGAATGAGCCTTGTCCTCCCGTTGCCTCATCCAGGTATATTGAGGCCACAGTTTGTGGCTGAGGCTGTGCCTCTGCTGGTGCTGCTGCTGTAGCTGCTGCTGCTCATTGTTGAGGCTGACTTCCTCTGTCGGGGGCTGAGTCCAGCTTGACACACTGTGGGACATACTGAGACACAGAAGTGCCAACAAGAATAAGCCTTCCAGTCTGCTTTAAATTGCTTATTTCTTTTATAATTTGTCTCTTAATCTCTCTATCGGTCTGAGAGAGAAGCTGCCGGTTGATGGAAACCCAAATTCTTTTACCCAGATGTCCAATGATAGATTAGATATTGACCAGCTGGTCAGTGCTGTGTTTACCATAATTGGTAATCATGTAGTATATATTAGGGGATTTCAACGTGGGTGATAGCAGATTTGATTTTTCATTCTCAGAAGTTTTGCTATTGTTAGAACCCATATTTATTCTTTAACCCCAATTCCCCAACTACAACAATAACTTTGTTTGATGTTTTAAATAGTCTCTTTGTGCTCTTTAATATTTTGGCTGGATTCTTAGGAGCGCTTCTGCCACTGTTAAGAGGAGAAAAAAGGACCTTGAAGCTGGCTGCTAGGGGAAAGATAGTCAGATAGTTTACAGACTCACTTGAGAAAGGAAAAAATTAACCCTTCAATGCCTCTAAGAGCAGGCTGTTTTATTGCCTTCTCAGATTATCTATTTAGCATTCACACCTTTTTTTACTCTGTCTATATTTTCACACATTCACTCTTTCATTTCTGTTAATACACTCACACACATCAATATTTTCACACGTATCACTGTTTAAGCACTTTACACGACACACCCCTAGTCATATGAGTTCCAAACTACGAATCTTTAAACAACCCACGAGGGAACCTAACGAGTAAGGCAAGAGTGTATAGAAAAAAATTGTAGAAAAGAACCGGTCTGTAAAAAATACCCGTCTCACAGTGAAAAATTTGGCCAAAATATTGCAATGATTCACAGAGCAGTCCCTGACCTGCCCTGCTGCCCCATCTGTCACGCACACACCTCCGGTAGCGAGAATCGGTAAACCCTGGGTCCCGTTGAATAAACTTACCAGAAAGAGAGTGCTGCCACAGCCACTAGGTTCACTGGATCACAGCAGTGAGTGAGCCTCGGACACTCAGGGCGGCAGGCCCCCACCTCTCCACCCTTCCTTGCCGGGGATGTTGAGGTACAGAGCCCCAGACTTTAGCTCTGCACGGTCTTAACCTGCAGCTCCGAGCACCCAAGTCTTCTCACACAAGTGAAAACGCAGACAATGCCAAATTGTAGTGGCAATTCTGTGGAATAAAGAGACACTCAAAGCAACCACTTGTCTTTCTGTAGGTTTACTTCAAACGTCTGCAGATGGACTCACAGCAAAACATACATCAGCATAATCTGCTCTGAATGGGTACTGAGGGAAAGGAGCATCAGTTATTTATCCAGTCTTCAGGGTCAGGCTCCTCATCCCGGGGAGAAGAGTGTCCCTGAAGCCTGGACATAACAGTCAGTAGCATGTTTTATAGTTCCATCTCAATATTATCAATGTACTGTTCTCATCACACAGTCGAAACAATCATACACAGCTCAAGTATTGACGCCAAACAGTTATGTCTCACATTAAATGCCCGCAGCATGTTAAAGAATAGCCTTACTTTCCTTAATATTAACGTTACTTGTTCAAACGCAACAACAGATGTTAGCCAACAGACTGTAGCTAGCTAAGATATTAGCTAATATGCAAATTAAGTAACTCTGGGATGCACGCACAGCTGTCCTGATATATCTAGTTAATTACAATGTAAAACTTACTGGCATGTTCCTCTTCCAGAAGAGTTCGCCTCTGGCTCGTCCATGTTGACTCCAGCATACTACAGATGGACAAAGTAACCAGAATGCGCTAGAACCTTTTGCCCCCGATTGGACAGTTTGACTTCCTCTGATTGGATGGTCAGTTTGCTACGTGCTGATTGGCTAGTCAGCACAGGCTTGTAACTCGTAGCTTGTAACTTGTAACTTCAGTGTTGCATACAAAGATAGGGCATTTGTGTGTCCGTCTCTCAGACTGTGTGAAACCTCACTGTTGAAAATATTCCTGTGCATATTTTAATTACACATACACAAAATATTTCTACAGCTGCAAAACTTTTTTACACAAGTGCAAATTATGTGTGCACAAAACTTTTTCACACATGCAGAAAATTTTTCTATAGCTGCAAAACTTTTTTACAGTCACACAAATGGTGATATACAACTGCAGGTGAAATTATCTGTGAACATCATTTCACAAGCCTGTCATACTGTCATAAGTAATATGTGAGGGAGCTACTTACTCGTTGCCATGGTAATAATGGTATGTTGGTCAGTCAATCGGTCAACCACTTAGGTCCAAACAAAAATATCTCTACAAATATTGGATGCATTACCAAGAATTTTTGAACAGACATTAATGGTCCCCAGAGGATAAATCCTACTGACTTTGGTGATCCTGGACTTTTCATCTAGTGCCATCATCAGGTAAACATTTGTCCAACATTTTGGTTTTTTGACCAAATACCTGCAAAACTAATAGCATTCCCATCAGCTTCAGTTGTACTTTGTATTTATCGTGTTTATGTGGTAGTCTGCCACCTTTTCCTCTCCAGCCTTGTGTTCTCTGTTGTGTTCCCCTTCCTGGTGTGTCTTGTGTGTCCCCTACTTGTCTTTGGATAAGTGTGTGTGTGTGTGTGTGTATGTTACCTGCCTGGCTCCAGGAACCCCCACCTGCTGCTGATCACCGGCACACCTGTCTCCTATCTACTCATCAGTCTTCACAGTTTATATGCCAGGCTCTTCCACTACACCGACACCAGATTGTCCCTGTACATTGCACGACATTTATGTCAAGGCGCTCCCTAAACTAAGTACCTTTTGCAAGTGTGTTTTTGATCCTGTCTTTTGCTCTGCCTAAAGGATTACCTGGTGCTGGTGATCACCGCTCCTGTTTGTTTCCTGGATTCCTGTCTGCCTGCTTCTCCAGCCAGCTTCATCTTGCCTGTCGTCATCAGTCCACACTGCTCGTTCACCATCACTGCTGCTTTCCTGGGGTTTCCAAGTTCCACACCGCTGGCTTTGCTCTGAACTACTACGCCCCTTCCCACTATTCAACTTTATTACAAATAAAGTGTGTATTGGATTGCAAAGACATCACGGTATTCTGCATTTTTTGGGGTTTGATGATCGTACATATGACAGTTTAGTGCTAATTAGAAAATGTTAGTATGCTAAAATGCTAAACTACGCTGGTGACCATGGTGAGCTTTGTCTGCTTTTTACAACTTTGAGAATGCACACATAGAGAGGTGCAGTCCAGAGCTTCAGTGCCATGTATATCAAAATTAAAACATGTTTCACAACTACACAAATTTGTTTTAAGAGTTGTTGGTGTCTTCAGGTAGATACATGATTCATTATCGCTCTAACTCACCACCTATCAAACTGTGCAGTGTTTCTACGCACACTTTTGTCATTTGTTGTCCTTTAATCTTGTCTTTCTTGATGAACTAGATTTTATCTCCACTGGTACAATGGCAAGTCTTAACAGGTCACACTTGTCACATACTGTACAATAGTAATGTTCATTCCTGCTCTCACCTGCACGCTCTCTCTCTCTCACACTCACACAACAGCAGCACAGCAGGGACCTTGAATCTATTTGCCAACCCAGATGCACTATCACAGTACAGTCCTTCAGGTAACACTGTCCATGGACTCCAGTCAAGGCCATCACACACACAAACACACACACACACGGAATCCTATTTCCTAGAGAAATCCCAGTGAGATAACAGGCTAGATAATTTCAAATGAAATTTGCCAGAGGACATGCTTTGAATTTTTGAAAAATAATCTTAATATGTCTATTATACTTTTAAAAATAAACTGAATGGATGTGAAATGATCAAAATATTTCCACAGAGAAATATTTTAAAAACTGATCAGATCTCACAATCCTAGCTACAGGTTTTGACCATTAATCCCCACCAGAACATGTAGAAATTATTTTTAGTTAACAAATGCTGAAAAGAATCCTCCTACCCTTCCTTTATCCAAAAATATATGCAGGGTGTATGAAAATCATTGCAGATAGGATAATGCTCATTTTGTTGCTCACTTTTTCCCTTTGCAATTTGTGTATGACCCGGCTCAGTCTGAGTTCAGTGATGACATCATACCATTCCCCTGAATCCGCCCTTGGGCCCACCCTTAGGGACAAAGCGGGTATAAAAACCTGCCACACGCTGCCTGTCTTCACCCTAGGTTGAACCAACACTGCTCACTGACACGTACACACAGGTTGCTTACACAATTTGTAGTGACAGGCAGTGTCACTTTGCATTCATTGTCTCTGGGTTGGAAAACTCCAGGAACCTAAGGCATCTTTAATACACATTCTTCTCTCTAGGACTGTTGAATTTAATGAAGCAAGCAACAGTTAGTTAATCACAATTCCTGTCAGTGTGATTAGTGTGGAGCATTCATAGCTGCTGTGTTGGATCTTTCTCTTATCAACATGATAAGCATCGCTCTGATCTGGGCAGTAGTGGTGGGATTCTGCTGCCTTCTATGGCTCGCTGTAGGGATACGACACAGGTAAGACTGGACATAGGACATATGGGATGCAATGTATTAGGCATTTCTTATACTTTAAACTCCTGTACTTTACTTACAGTGTGTCTAGAACATTTAACATTAATATGTATCTCCTGATCTAGACTTTGTTTAGTTTAGACTAGATTTTTAGTTGACTGTGCACAGATCAGCACCAACAAATATGCATGCAGTGTGTGCTAATCAGACAAACCTTTTGTAAAGATGATGTAATTTGTTTGGTATGTTGTTGATTCACAAACACTGTCACCAGTGTGCTGTCAGTGCTTAGCTGCAGTTGTCAAATCTTATGTTGTGTATTCACTGGCCATGGGATGTATGGCCAATATAGAGGAAGTTGATTAGGTGCATCTTTTTGTAATAATACTTTACATGCAGTCAGAATGACAAAATCGGAGAAAAAAGTTTTTTATATATAGAATTATCTTGACAAGAACATCATAATTAAGGCTAGTATGTAACTATAACATTGGTAACTGGTTTGTAATGTTTTGAAAATGTTGTGGTTGTTGGGATGACCAACATGAATCAACTGCCAAGGAAACTGGGCTCATTCACAAGGTCTGAAAGAGATTAAATGAGTATGGGCATCATCAGTGGAAAAATGGTGCATCTAGTAGTAGAACTTATTTATCTTTTAAGTATTTTTAGAGGCATTTTATGCAATGAAATGAGGGGAAGATGGGGAATAGCAACATCCTAGCTGGAATTGGACCAATGGTGCTGCAATTACATGGTCAGCACCCTAATACCCTAGGCCATGCCGACCATGAACTGCAATGTCCCTGGTTTGCAGTAGGGGATCTTTGTCATTCATTCCCTATTTTTCTCCCCTCTCTACTGTCACTATCTAATAAAGGAAAAATGCCCAAAAAATATTAAAAAACCCAAGGTGCTCCAATCTTACTTTTAACATGAATTAATTAATAGTAATTTTGTCAGTGGGGCTGCTGTTCAGTGCACACTATGAATTACCAAATTTTGTAATTTCTTTGTGGTTATCAGACCATTCTATGTCTAAAACCCTCTAAAAACTCACTGAATTGTCCAAAAACTGCACTGTCACAAAGCTTAAAACAAGGCTGCTTTTCTGATTTCATGAAAAAGACATTTTGGCGATACATGGTCTTGGTCTTCATTGAACAGAGACAAAAATTAAGAACTTCCATGAGCTGGCTATATGTTGATTCACTATTGCTGCATATCAGTCAGTAATAGTAAGTAGCAAAATGAGCATTAACTCCTATAAAAATATATAAAAAGGGGGATTATTACTTTGAATGATAGAATCCTCATAGCCCCTCTCTGTCCAGACAAACGACTGAGCCCCAATATAGAAAACCCTTTGACCTTACATCAGTGGCAATTTGTTTTTCCTTTGTACTAAATATTGTCTGTCTTTCTTGTCAATGCCCATAGGCAACCTGGTGAGCCTGCAGTTGAGAATGGCTTCATCCCCTACCTGGGTTGTGCTCTGCAGTTTGGGGCCAACCCTCTGCAGTTCCTCCGCAGCCGCCAGAAGAAATACGGCCATATTTTCACCTGCAAGATCGCAGGCCAGTACATCCATTTTCTGTGTGACCCCTTCTCTTACCATTCAGTCATCAGACAGGGGAGACACCTGGATTGGAGGAAGTTCCACTTTGCTACGTCTGTCAAGGTCATTTTATGTGATTTCATCTTTTATTATTCATACCATGTTCTGTCAGGATATTTGCTTCCTCCATAGAGGACTTTTCATGATACTAGTGAGTCCTTCAATAGTCCTAAACCTCTTCTTCCTTCCCTCACCAGGCATTTGGCCACGACAGCTTCGACCCTCGCCATGGCCACACCACAGAGAACCTCCACCAAACCTTTCTGAAGACCCTACAGGGTGAGGCTCTGCCCTCCCTAATAGAGACCATGATGGGCCACCTTCAGGACGTCATGCTGAGGTCGGACACACTTAGCCCCAGCAAGGACCACTGGGAGGTGGATGGCATCTTTGCTTTCTGCTACAAGGTCAGTAATTGGACTTTAGACTGGAAGCATACAAGAGAATTTAAGACACTGGAAGAGATAGTTTGCTATCAGGCCTAGGCCTACTTTTTGTCCAACAAAGTAATTTGTCATGGCTGCAACTAAAAAAATAAAATAAAAAAAGCCTAAAAAGTACCCAAGAGGGACTAGACTTACAGTAATTAATATTTGGACACTGTATACAGAGTTTGCAACAACTAACAGGTTTCTTTCTGACCTGCTGTTCTCCAGGTGATGTTTGAGTCTGGCTACCTGACTCTGTTTGGTAAAGAGCTTGGTGAAGATAAGTGTCAGGCTCGGCAGGCGGCTCAGAAAGCCTTGGTGCTCAATGCCTTGGAGAACTTCAAAGAGTTTGACAAAATCTTCCCGGCACTGGTGGCTGGCCTGCCCATTCATGTCTTCAAGAGTGCCTACAGTGCCAGAGAGGTTAGTGTGCTATTCCTACGACTGCCAGAGCAGGAAATGACTAAATAAACTGTCTTGACCTGATGCCACAATGCCTCTGTTGCTTACATAAGAAACTTGTGTATATGAATGTATTTTTGTACTTTTGTACTATACTTTTTAAATGTCTAGAACCTAGCAAAGACCATGCACGCAGAAAACTTGTCCAAGAGGGAGAACGTGTCTGATCTGATCTCTATGAGGATGATCCTGAATGATTCCTTATCTACCTTCAATGACGTAAGCAAGGCCAGGACCCACGTCGCTCTGCTCTGGGCTTCACAGGCTAACACCCTACCTGCTACCTTCTGGAGTCTCTTTTATATGATCAGGTATGCCGATACATTTATGAAACAGAAGACAGCCACAATGGATGGCTCAACTCACTGGGATTTAGCGGTTGAGTGTTCTGCTCTGTCTGAACAAGAATATAGAGATTTAGTTAATCTATATATTTCTGGTTAATTTATGGCATTCTTTACTCTGAATTAATCATTTAAACAATCTGGGACTAGGATCATAAATCAAATTTTGAATATGGCTTAGATCTAACAAATAGTCAGTTGCCAGTTCAAGTTCATCAGTTGCACAAAGCTTTCTAGCTCTTGACCATGTTTAGCAGGACTGATTTGCTATATATTAAAGAGTAAATCAAGGCTTTTCAAAGTAAAGGCAGATGGAACTACAGCTTCAAGCTACTTAATTTAGTTCACTGCAAAAGACAATTTTTACTTTGTGGAAGATCTTAACAGTTACAACAACAACTGCAAAAATACAGTGATGAGTGACTAACAGAAGAAAATATTTGTAGCCTCCAACAGGCATTTAACCGTTGTTAGCAAATCACATTATAATACATTTATCAAATAATAAATAATAACTGAGGGACTGTGTTCTATATAATAAGGGCTACAATTCCTGAACTGTTCATCTGATGTAAATGTAAACACCCTCATATTAATGCTGAAAGTTAGCACTATTATAAAGAAGTGTTCATAGATACCTGTATGTGTACCAAGCATCATAGTTACAATTCAATTCCACAGCAGGAAACTAAACTGTTATGGTTGTCAAGCAGGGGAACCAGGAAAATAGTGGTAGGACCCAAAATACAGACACTGAAGCAGAGCAGGTGCAGTTCAATGATGTAATGAAGTACAAAAGCTTGCACCAGTGTCAGTCAGGCAGGCAGTGGTCGAAATAAGGGGAGCAGTCCAAACAAAGGCAAACACATCCGACAGGTAGCAAGCTAAGTCCAAATCCAAAGCCCAGGTAAGGTTCAGGAGAAACAGAAGATGAATCCAACAGAATACTTAGGAAACAAAGACAGAGACGCTTGACATGGAAACGATGACAATCTGACAAAAAAATAAGCGAAGCACACAGACTAAATAAACTCAGGAGAAGGGAGCCAACGAGACACAGGTGAGACTAATCAGGGTGGAGCAAACAATCAGAACTGGTGGGAAAAGCAAAGACAGGAAGCAAAACTACCAGACACATGAGGGAATTCAATTCAATTTTATTTATATAACGCCAATTCTTAACAGAAGTTATCTCATTGCACTTTTCCTATAGAGCAGGTCTAGACCGTACTCTTTATAATATTAATTACAGAGAGCCAACAAATCCCACCATGAACAAGCATTTGGCGACAGGGGGGGGGGGGGGGGGGGTCACAATGATATACCACCTAGAATTTTTTTTTAAATAGTACAATAGTAATTCTAGTGTTAATATTAATAAATTAGTAATAATAGGAATGACAGCTATAGGAAAAATAATGTCAGTATTAGTAACAGAGCCAATAACAACAACTGTAGTAGCAGTTGTTGAGCAGGAACACGGGGGCAGCAGGTGGCCCACAACCACAGATCCAGTCTCTGCAGCTCCGGAGGCAGAAATACCTGCTGAAAGCGACAGAAGGAGAGAGGAGAAAAACAAGAAAGCACAAAACTACGGGAGAGAGAAGATGTTGAGTTAGTAACATGCAGAAATGGGATAAAAATGCATACAGATGGAGAGGGAGAGAAGGAGAGAGGAAAGAGGCGCATTATGGGAAGTCTCCTGGCAGTCTAGGCCTATAGCAGAATAACTAAGGGATTTCAAAATAAAACAGGAAATAACATACATAAACCCTCAAACCATGACATAAACACATAGTGCTATTGCAGTGAAATGAAAGTATTTGTTCCTGAATAGGTTGAAATGAAAGTTGAAGTTATCCAATATCAGTAAATAATAGTGCATCCCTAACAATGACAGTAATGTGACTAACAGGCTCCTGTATCTGTGCTCAGGAGTCCAGATGCTATGAAAGCGGCTCGTAAGGAAGTGCAGAAAGTTCTGGAGAATTCAGGTCTGACAGTTGACCCAAGCGACCCCACACTGAAACTCACCAGGGAGCAGCTGGACCACACGCCTGTTCTGGGTAAGATTACCAATAGATTACTAGAAAGTAGAAGTTACTTGTATGACAGCTAATATTGCCAAATTTAAGTCTGGCGTTGCCTACATGGCATCCAACAAACCAGTGTGGTCTGTGTACAGAATTTGGGCATGTTTTGCCCTTTTAAATGCAGTAAAGAAATGTTTTGAACCTAATTTCTTTCTCTGACTTTCTGTTTATAGACAGCATCATAAAAGAAGCCATGCGTCTTTCCAGTGCTTCAATGAATGTGCGTGTTGCCAAAGAGGACTTCCTGCTTCACCTTGACAACCAAGAAGCTTACCATATAAGGAAAGATGATGTCATTGCCTTATATCCGCCCATGCTGCACTACGATCCAGAAATCTATGAGGATCCCTATGTAAGACACCTATGTAATTACTACCAGGGGTGGAAAGAGTTCTAGAATATTTTACTCAAGTAAATGTTTTGTTACTTTCAAGACAGTTAGCTTAAGTACAAGTAAAATTACTTCAGGTCAGTTAAAATGTACTCAGAGTAAATGTTACAGCTTTAAATTTTTAAAAGGGAAAGGGGAGTGGAGGGGAAGGTAAAGAAAAAAATGTATATGATGTGATAGACCTATTAAATTAAAGAACACATTTAGGCTACAAAATAAAGGACATTAACATATCAATGTATACACATCACGCCACAGACAGTTCACAAACTGCAACTGCACCTCTCACACCCCCTGATACTCGACCTGTGAATGTTTACATTTAGAATGTATCTTTTCTAGTGTCAGCTGAGTGCAGAGTGTTACCTCTGGACATGGAGCTTTCTGGAGCTCTGCCCTCCTGCGGCCACAGACACACCAGCAGCTTCTTTCTTTCAGTTCTTTCTTCTTATTCTTTTGTTCTATTGTCTCACAGTTTATCATGACTTTTTCATGGGACTTTTGTTGTTACTCTGTAACGGATGCTACTTGAAATGTAGCATCCGTACAGTACAACACTTGAGATAAAAAATAAAAGTAAAATTACTGATTTCTAAGTAGCCTACACAAAAAAAACCTGATTTTTACTTAATAAATGAGAAACTATCTTCTTAAGGAAAAATCATCATTTGTGTTGCCCTACTGAAAACTCATCTTCCTCTCTCCTCTTTCCTTTTCACCCCACAGGAGTACAAGTTTGACCGTTTCCTGGATGAGAAGGGTCAGGAGAAAACCACTTTTTATCGCAGCACCCGGCGGCTGCGTTACTTCTACATGCCCTTCGGCTCTGGGGTCACCAAATGCCCTGGCAGATTTTTTGCTGTGTATGAGATCAAGCAGTTCCTGACTTTAGTGCTGTCCTACTTTGACATGGAACTATTGGACCCTGCTATCAAAGTCCCGCCTCTTGACCAGTCCCGTGCTGGTCTGGGAATCCTCCAGCCTACCTATGATGTGGACTTTAGGTACAAGCTGAAATCGAACAACTAGGCTCTGTCTTTGTCAGGCAGGGATTAAAGTACATATTGTACATAGTGTATATTTAACAGTGTTAATGAAGATGCCTTGCTACATATGTAAATAGACTGAATTATATATTATTGTTGCTTTAATTCGCTGCTGAAGAACATGTATTCTGCACATATGGGTGGAGCCATCACGAACTGTTCACCTTCAGTGTATCTAGTAGTGTAGTAACACTTCCTGTCTCTGTTGGACCAGAGGCCTGTACTACAAAGCAGGATTTGGGGTTAGCGAGGTAACTTCAGGTTTAACAATGGGTTTTCAGGGTTACGATGGTGATTCACTTCTTACCGTGGTACATCGCCATGGTTACTTATACTGTACATCTATTTATGTTCGAAATAACAGATCAACATGTATAAAAGCACTGTCTACTGAAAAATGGCAACACATTAATTTAATGGAATAGACAAATATAAAGTCAGATCTACTCGTACCGTAATGATGGGCCAGTTATAGTATAAGCCTATTAACATACCAGAATGCCAGCTGTCCTTCCTGCATTTGGCAGCTGCAACTGTGTTGCTTTTAGCCTGGATTATGTGTTTAACCTTCTCGTATTTGTGTAATATTATAGTTTGCTCTTCATTTGTAAAATAGGCCACTCTGTTGCCAGTAGACTTGTCCTTGTTTGCGATTGGTCATATGCTGCAAACAATGCCCCTTTCATGTGAACGCGCTCATGGCTAGATTGGGAAAACCTGGGTTGACTTACTTGGTTGATAACCACCGTTGTGTGACTGCTTAGCGTGATTGTGGTTGTTAGGGTTAGGGAAGCCAGATAACGAAAAGATATCCTGGGTATGCTGAACTTGCTTCGTAGTACAGACCTCAGGGCTGGGAGACAGCCGTCATCTCAGAGTAAAAGTGCTGGGTAGCATCTTCACTTCCTGTGGAAAAACAAACCTAGGCCATATAAATTTTTATTACTTGTCATAAAAGTGTTTTTGCATGTTTGGCCCATGTAATGTTTACATTACTGCCAACTTTTTTTTCAAAGCAAGTGGAAGAGTTTTTCTACCTTTGATGGGTAAGATTCTTTGCCGAGAGATGACAGGACACACACAGGACACAGAGTCTCAAGTTGATCTTCAATCAGCCGGGATTTAATATCAACATAAATTTACTGTATCATGGTAATCCAGTATAGACTCCTTAAATAAATCTGCAAATACGGTTACATGAGTAGCCTACTCTTCACTGTGATTGATTCAGACAATCACAGTGAAGACTGTTTCGTTCCATAGCCTACCCCCCACCCCAACCCTTACATAAAAAGCAAAAAGAAGATCTATAATTTTCTCTAGTTATTATTTTTTGGAATTTTTTTATTTTTATTAATTCAGTTTCCTGTATTATATTAAAAATATGGGGATTTTAAATACAATGTACACAACCTCAGTGTCCTCAGTGCTAGCTACGGCCCTGATTATGCATGTTTCAAGTCTTTGAAAGATGATTTTTATTTCAAAATGAAATTAATAGTACCAAATGGTCTAAAGCCTAGCAGATAGGATATCAATCTAAAAATGGAATGTTCAAGGAATAAGTCATCAAAAATGTATAGGTAGTGACTTGTAGTAAATGGGCTAAACATGCAAAAACACTGGTATGCTCCTTTAAGCTCTAGAGCTTCTGGAAGTTCACATTTCTACACTTTTGAAATATTACCACTTTATTGATGTGTGTAAAGTGTTAGCATTGACCATCCAGCCAACATTCTGCAGTGAAACGTGTTTTTTTTTTTTCTATCTGTGTGCTGCCCTCTCCTGGAACGCAGTGTCTCCACCTAGTGGTGGCTAGGTTTTAAACCTACTGGTAATTTTGAGTTTTGACACTTTGAGGTTGCTGTAGCTGGTCAGTGTTGAAGCTTCCATGGTTGAAGCAGGGTAGCAGATTGAGTTAGCGATGTTAAGTCAGCAGTGTTTGTTTCCACAGAGCATATGAAATATATGCCTGTAAGTATGAGCACACACGTCGTTTTATGTTAAGCCTGTTAAGTAAGCCTGGATCGTTTAAGATAATATTATCGCGATCATGATGCTAACTTCCATTAGCACGTTAATGGTAATTCCCATTATGTGTAGCAACTTGTATAGTTGATTGAATATGCTTTCTGTAACTTAAAATGTGTGATTTAATTTGTTTTTCTTGTGTGTATTTTTAGTTTTACAGTACCTTCATGTGGGAGGCAACAAATAAACCTGGAAGCCTTTGTCTCTCATTTGGAGAACTGTTTACATATCTGCCAAACTAAATACCAACTTTAAGGGTTGGTGGAATAATCTGTGTATTTATCACATAGCATGTAGACAAATCTGTGTAAACACATTAGCTCCTCCATTCTGCTCTATCACCACTCATTTGGTTCTTTGTCATTTCACATCAGCTCATTTATTCTGTGAGGTGAAATTGCTTATTTTATCAATTAATGCATTACTGTAATCAGTATCATTTAATGACTTCACCTTATAGTTGAAGATAGAGCTTCCATTAACCTTGGAGTTTGCTCGGTCTGGCTGTCATTCTCAAGCACTGCTGTCACTAAAGATGTGTCTGATTATTGGCCAATACTGACCTTTATATGTCAGTGTACATCTATCTACCCTCTCTGTATCATAATTGCAAGACATGCTGCTTAACAATACAATTTAGAATATGGTTTAATGAGCACAGAGTACATTTGCATACTGCATTGCTCAAGCAATTCAGCAGGCTGAAAAGTGACAACAAAGTCAAAATCTGTGTGTACAGAACTATAAACTTAATAGTAAATACAGTTTTTAATTCAGGTGCATTAAAGAAATGAAGGAATGCTTATTTGCACAAGTCAGAGTGGCATTTCTGCTGCATAGCTGGCTATACAGTTTCTCTAATGAAGGTGTTTGTGAGTGCTGATTTGGCTTTTTCATACTGTAAATTATATGATAATTACACAGATGACAGTGAAAACAGCTGACAGTACACGGACATCAAAATGCGGCATTTGTCAGGTTCAGCCATAGTCACACTGCATTGAGAAGGAAGGTAATTTAGTTATTGATATATATAGTTATTGATACTGATTTCACATGAAAACCTAACTCCACATTAGAGCTGGGCGATGTCTACCAAATTGGCATATGACGATGTCCACAGTGAAACATCGGGATGGACGATGACATTGTTGTTGGGGGGCATTTGAGCCCATTCACAGCCCATCGTCACCTACTCACTCTGCCTTTCTTTACTTTTCCTCCCTCTTAGAAGGGAATAGCGTGGCTCCTTTTAAGGAACAGGGCAGTGCATAGTGAGTGTGTGGGTGAGCGAGAGTGACAGTGACTGCACTCAGAGCAAACAGGTGTTGGTGATCGTAGCAGAAGTTAAGGTTAGCAGTAAAGTTGTCTAATGGCAGTAAATGTACAGTGTAGGTTACAGTTTGCCCATGAATAAATGCTGCAGCTCCTCAATACCCAAGACGTTCACTTGTCTTTCTGCCCAGCTGCTAGGTAAAAGTGAAGGTGGTTAGCCCCGAGGTTAGCATCAACTTCAGCCCTGGAGTAAAAAAAAGTCTTCCCTGTGCTTCCCAACCACGATCTGAAAGCTGCAGCAGGAAAGGTTAACACTATGCTTAAGTTACCTCATTAAGCAGATCATATGATTATAAAAAATATTTTAAATACTAGTCATAGTGATAAACTACTCTTATTTGCTTTTTACTCACAAAGCTTTTATAGCACTTTCAGTAACAAGATTTTACTCGCCACAAAAAAGGAGGTGGGGGCTTTTAATCACGATGTTACGGTGGTAGAGGGCTCAGTGGTCAATGGCTGTCAGCCATCGCCAATGCACAATGGCATTGTTGATCGGCCCAACCCTACTCCACATCAGTGTATATATGCTCTGTGAGTACAGTAAATGTGATGAACCTGGAAGCAAGGTTAGAAAACCATTGTAAAGATGCACAGCTGTTTTACTTTTATTCCCTGACAATATGAAGGCTTTTCATTGTTACGAAAGTGTAACTCATGTGCATGTGTTGACATGTATATGCTGTACAAACAGATAATAAATCAAGACATTTGTACACCTGTCTGTGTGCTACGTTCTGATGTCTATGTTAAACTCAAATACAACAGAAAAGATTCAGCACACATGAGATCTCTCTCTCTCTCTCTTTATATACATACCTGTGCTTTTTTTAAATATATCATATACAATGTAATCGATAACTGGTGACCGTGTGGCTACAAGCTCCAGAAGAAATCTAGTAAGTGGACCTTGGGTAAAGATTAGTTTTGTCAGATTACCAGTTCAAAATTATTTTTTTTAAACAATGTTTAGTGTTTAATGTGTCAAATCTAATACTCAATACAATGACTAAAAGTGGAGCACAATCTCATACAAAGCAATTCAAAGTGCTTTACAAAAGCAAAATCAATTCAGTTCAATTCTGTAATGGACAGGTATCCAATGGAAATGCTTGAGAATCAGAGTGATATGATCAAAATGTTTGGTCCTAGTCAAGTTATGGATAGTTGCAACACAAAACATTTTGTTTATGTTTACATTGGTACATTGTACAACAGGCATTGCATGGGAATTATAGAAAGAAGTGTAGTGTCTTCTGTGCAAACCTGTACACACCCACAAACATGCAACAATAACTTATAACTAATGTATGTATAAAATAGGTATAAAACATATGAATTTCTAAAAAACCAAAGGGAATATAGCTAAATGCCTGTGGGGTGGTGATGTGGTGATCCAGTTAAAATTGAAGCTAAGACAATATGTCTATCATGTGGGAGAATATTGTGTCTACAAACTCTGGCAGCTAAGGCAAAGTTTAACATGCATCATTATAATGTTATTTTAATTATATAATCATCAATTTTTCTTTTTTTGTTACTAATTTCCGCAATATTGTTAATGGTTGATAAAAATTAATTTCACTTACAGAGGGATGAGGGGCATGACATTTTTTCTGCTTCCAAGGTAGGGCATGACATAAAAGGTTTGAGAACCACTGGCTAAATGTATGCAGACAATGAAAGTATATCTGCACATACTGAAGATACAAAGTGTCTAAACCCAGGCTGAAAATCCTGTCTGCACTGCAATCTCCAAGAACACTTGCGGCATACCCCTGTAGATTGTGTTTGATTCGAGATTGGTTGGTTGAGATAGAGAATGAGGCCCATCTTTCCATCATAATGGCCCTAGTGGCCTGCGATAGAGTAGTTGAGGTAAAGCCAGGTTTACCCACCCTTTATCTTACCACTGTTGTCAGGGTCATATAGATAAATTCCTTTAACATTTTGTATAGTGTCCTATAATAATTTGTCTGTTTCAGCTCATTGTTGAGTCCGCAACTTGTTCCTTCCTGTTTTGGTCAACTCTCAATGCTTTCATAGTGTTGTTTTCAGCTGCAGCAGGCAGCTGTTTTCAGAGAAAAAGCTCTAAAAACCCACTATACACTATCTACTCAGCACCAAACAGCAAACAGACACAGTTAGGACTAGCTGGTGATCAGATGCTCATCCAAGAGATTTCCTCTGACTATGGGACTGAGCAAATAAGCAAATTTCCTAAATTGTCTGTGTTTTTCACATGACTGCATACCAAAGTCTAGCAGGTATCAAAAAGGTGAGTTATAGATGGAGGATAGAGGGTTAAACACATTTTCTCAGTGGAAGCAAATTTCTAAATTACTTCCCAAAGTGTTTTTTTTAGTAGTTAAAATGAAAGCTAATCTTACAAGTCTTTCATTTGGTTGTCATGTCTATACTATGTATTTTGTCCTTTGTTAATTGATTATTGTTGTCGTTGGTATGCTTGTCTTTGTGTTCTCTCTTGTGTACAGCACTTTGGTCAGTTTAAGATGTTTTTAAATGTGCTTTATAAATAAACTTGACTTGACTACAATATTTAGCCAGTATAAGTACTGAGGTCAGCTTAACCTTCAATAATTGTCACAGTCTCTCTGTCCCTCCTCTCCAGCCACATGTCTAATTCCCCAGGCCCCTTCATTGCCATTTCCCATCCATCCACCAGATGTGCTCAGACTCCCCCTTTTCCCCATTATCTGACTGCACCACCCATCTACTCACCTGTTGCCATTTCTCTCATCAGCCCTGCAGTTACCTGACCTTCATTGCCCACCTCCTCACCTGCATCTCATTCCCTCATCAGCCTCTCAGTACATATACTGGTCCACTTCCTTTGGTCTTCTGTCAGTTAGTCCTAGTTGCTATGTACCTGGCTTGCTGTGTGGGTTTTTGTTTGGGCTTCTGTCACCTGAACTAACACCTTAACTTTAATCTGAACCTGTTTACCTGTTACCAGTCTACCTACCTGTACCTGCTTGTAGGCTATTTTTGGTCATTAAATTACTGAAGTTGTCCTGCTCACTCTGTCTGCACTTGGATCCAATACTGCATTTCCTGAGCCATGACAATAATTCTTAGCCTGCATTAACCTCTGCAGTCCAGACACAAACAGCTAACTCCACAATGGACGTGAAGGATAGGAGTAATGCACCAAACTGAATTAATGAATAAGACACAGGTGATATGTGTTGCTGATAACAAACACACAGTTGTCAAGTCAAGGCCAGCTGCTCAGACACATATGCATGGTATTCATTACACTGTGGAGACAATGTTCTTTCAGTCACATTGTGAAGACTCACATCTCATGTGCAGACTGGAAAGCTAGTCCTTAAATGTCTGATCATTTATTTGACCTGGTTTTAGGTTTAATGTTACAATGATGGTTGGGGCTGAGGTAGGGTTGGGGCTTTACGTGTAGCGGTTATGGTGAAGGTTAAGGTAAACCTCAAGGATATTAATGTAATATAATACAAGAATAGTAATACTTATGTGCATGTTTGTTTACTTGGAAGGAGCATAATACAATCTCAAGATGGTAAGCATTCAGAAGTTTATCGCATATTCTATTTTTCTTGTCAAAAACATACTCACAAATGTTGTAAACCTCAATCTTGCTAGCCTTGCTAGTATCAGAACTCTTGTTTCTTTTTTGTTGTAGTGTTAATAGCGAATTACACTTGGTTGCCAGTTTATCAGGTCCAGATAGCTAAAACTTATGCAGTCTAAAACAACAACACTGCAACAAATCCTACCTAAAATAAATATTGTAATGTTCAGTTTGTGTTGACACCGTGACAAAGATTGGGTTTATTTGTGATCTTGGAAACTTACTAGCTTTTTCTGAAGCTTTCAACCACATCTCACTGTCTTCCTCTGCAGATGGAGTTTGGCATGACTCAGTTGTCATGTAAGTGGACCTTGAGTTGAGATTTTTTTTTCTTTAATTGTTGAAACAGTTTTAGAGGTGTTGATGGAACATTATAGTCATTTTGGAGCCTGTAGTTTGTGCTGCTGTTGAACTGTATTGTAATACTGAGAGGTATCTCTTATACCCTCCATTAAGTTACCTTTAGATTAAAATTTCAAAACATACGTGATTCTATTCCTGGGCCTTACTGGGCATTCAGACCGGAAACAGCCCTGCATTAAAACAACGCAGGGGGCTGTGCTTACTACAGGTACCAGTGAGACCAGTGGCGGCTGGTCAATAGAGAGCACACATACAGTGTCCCATCAGCCACAAACCTTAAGTCACAGTCAGCAAGCTTAATACTGTCACATTTTGCCTCTCTGTCTCTCGCTCCAGCCACATTCCTTTTCCCCCAAACCTGTTCATGGCCATTCTCTACCAGTCCACCACATGCCCTCTGACTTTTCCACCTTTCCCAGTCATCTCACTAGCCGTGTTTCCATAATGTATTTTAATGCGCATTTTGAAATATTGCATTAGAAAATGCTAATGGAAACTGTGAAAGTTGAAAAGTTGTCAAATTCGCATCAGAGTTTATAAGCTCGCTTGAGGTGTTTTTTGCTTTTTCGAAAAAGAGTTAATGCACATAATGGGAGATGGAAACACTTTTGCAGAATAAGTTTGGACCATAGACTGTATAACATGGACCTAGTGTACGTGACATCACCCATAGGTTTCTGAAGAACCGTTGTGAAGAGCAAAGTGGGCGGCTCCTGGAGGCCTGACTCCGACTAATCCAAAAATGGGCAAAGAGGTGGAGCTGAAGCGGGCCGAATGAAGCCTGGTTGCTGAACAACATAGCGGCAAGCCACCTGATTGGGCACCCACTTGTCACTCAAAGTGGCCATGTCCTTAATTATGCATAACTTTAAGCCGTAATATAATTGAAACAGTTGAGTTATAAAAAAATTCACCCCCCTCACAGGGAGAAATTAGCTGTAGAGACCTTTTTCCTTATTCTAAATTTTAATCTGAATTCTCAGAGTTTTTATCAAGTTTAGTCCTTAAAACAGATAAAGTAATTATTGTAAGTGATTTCAATATTCATGTGGACGTTGAAAATGATAGCCAGGCTTCAGTACTGCGTTTATCTCATTATTAGATTCGATTGGCTTTTGTCAGAGTGTACATGAAGCCACTCACTGTTTTAACCATACTCTTGACCTTGTTCTGGTATACAGTATTGAAATTGAACATTTAATAGTCTTTCCACAAAATCCTTCATTATCGGACCACTATTTAATAACTTTTGAACTGCTATTGCTGGACTACATGCCATTAGGCAAAAATTCTTACTGTAGATGTCTATCTGATATTGCTGTGGCTAGATTCAAGGAAGCGATCCCATCTGCATTTAATTCAATGTTATGTCTCAATATAACAGGACTCCTATATTAATTTCAGCCCCTCCCAAATTGACCATCTAGTTGATCGCGCTGCAGGCTCACTGAGAACAACACTCAATTCTATTACCCCTCTAAAAAAGAAGATAATAAAACAAAGAAGGTTAGCTCCATGGTATAACCCCCAAACAGCGAAAATTAAAGCAAACATCATGAAAACTTGAAAGGAAATGGCGTTCCAACAACCTGGAAGAATCTTGTTTAGTCTGGCAAGATAGTCTTAAAACATATAGGAAAGCCCTCCATAATGCCAGAGCAGCCTACTACTCATCATTAATAGAGAAAAATAAAAAAACAACCCCAGGTTTCTTTTCAGTACTGTAGCCAGGCTGACAGAGAGTAATAGCTCTATTGAACCATGTATTCCTATAGGCCTCAGTAGTAACGACTTCATGAGTTTCTTTAATAATTTAACTATTAGAGAAAACATTCATCACATCCTGCCCTCAAACGATTTATCTTCAAACACAGGAACCTTAGAAACAACTGTAAAACCTTCTTCAACTAACTTCGACAAATAATTCATCTAAGCCATCAACCTGTCTCTTAGACCCCATTCCAACTAGGCTGCTTAAAAACGTTTTACCCTTAGCACTTCGTTCCTGGATATGATCAGTCTGTCTTTATTAACAGGCTATGTACCACAATCCTTTAAAGTAGCTGTAATTAAACCGCTTATTAAAAAGCCTACTCTTGATCCAGGGGTTTTAGCCAATTATAGAACGATATCTAACCTTCCCTTTCTCTCTAAGATCCTTGAGAAAGCAGTTGCCAATCAGTTGACTTTTTAAATAACAATAGTGTATTTGAGGATTTTCAGTAAGGATTTAGAGCATCATAGCACAGAGACAGCACTGGTGAAAATTACAAATGACCTTTTAATTGCATCAGACAATGGACTTGTCTCTGTACTTGTCTTGTTGGATCTTGGTGCTGCGTTTGACACCATTGACCATCACATCCTATTACAGAGACTGGAACATGTAATTGGCATTACAGGAACCACACTAAGCTGGTTTAAATCCTATCAGATCAATCTCAGTTTGTACTTGTTAATTGAGAAGCTTTTTATGTT
This sequence comes from Siniperca scherzeri, assembly GCA_027580175.1. Lineage (NCBI taxonomy): Eukaryota > Metazoa > Chordata > Actinopteri > Centrarchiformes > Sinipercidae > Siniperca > Siniperca scherzeri. The sequence continues at coordinate 4,102,916 of CM050857.1, forward strand.
TTCTCAAGCGGTATTGCCGTGGCGATGCAGCGAATTCTGGGTTCCAAAATTAATAACAGTGCTACCTGGTTCCAAAATTAGAAGCAGTGCTACCTGGTTCCAAAATTAGTAACTGTGCTACCTCAGCTACACATCATCAGATCTTTTTTAAATTTTACAAGTTTGATAAGAGTCCCAGCCTGACGATATCTACATGCCAATATTCAGACATAGTCATAGCGCCACCTACTGACAACAGGAAGTTACAGGCCCAGTTAACCAGATCCACCTCAAACTTGATGATGCTTGTGAGTTTTCATCAAAAGCCATTGCCATGATGGCTCATTATTTGCCATGAAACAGGAAGTTGTTGTAACTTGAGTGTACATTGTCCAATCTGCCCAAATTTCACATGTTTGATAAGAGTCCTGCCTGAGGACATCTTCATGCCAATTAGGAGTTGTAGTCATTGCGCCACCTACTGGTAACAGGAAGCCTTGCATGACATCATTTGATTTACATGAAATTTTCAGGGTGTGGGCTACACTTCATACACACTTCAATGATTTCTTCATCTAAGCCATCAACCTGTCTCTTAGACCCCATTCCAACTAGGCTGCTTAATAAAGTTTTACCCTTAGTTGGCACTTCTTTACTGGATATGATCAATCTGTCTTTATTAACAGGCTATGTCCCACAGTCTTTTAAAATAGCTGTAATTAAACCTATTCTTAAGCCCACTCATGATCCAGGGGTTTTAGCCACTGTAAGGAACCTTAGAGTTATCTTTGATCAGAATTTATCCTTTAACTCCCAGATGAAACAAACAATGCATTCAAGGGCTGCCTTCTTTCACCTACGTAACATTGCAAAAATCTGATGCCGAAAAACTAGTCCATGCATTTGTTACTTCTAGGCTGGATTATTGCAATTCGTTATTATCAGGCTGCCCGAATAAGACCCTTAAGACTCTCCAGATGATCCAGAATGCTGCGGTACGTGTACTGACAAGAACTAGGAAAGGAGATCATATTTCTCCAATATTAGCTTCTCTGCACTGGCTCCCTGTAAAATCCAGAATAGAATTTAAAATCCTTCTCCTCACCTACAAAGCTCTTAATGGTCAGGCACCATCATATCTTAAAGAGCTCATAATATCTTATTACCCCATTAGAACACTGTGCTCCCAGAATGCAGGGTTACTTAGACTCCTAGAGTCTCCAAAAGTAGAATGGGAGCCAGAGCCTTCAGTTATCAAGCTCCTCTCCTGTGGAATCAGGTCCCAGTATGGGTTCAGGAGGCAGACACCATCTCCATATTTAAGTGTAGGCTTAAGACTTTCCTCTTTGATAAACTTATAGTTAGGGCTGGCTTGGGTGAGTTGAACCATCCCTTAGTTTTTCTGCTATAGGTCTAGACTGCCGGGAGACTTACCATGATGCACTGAGATCCTCTCTCCTCCTCTCCCTCTCCATCTGTATGCATTTTTATTAATGCATGTTACTAACTCGACATCTTCTCTCTCCCGTAGTTTTGTGCTTTCTCGTCTCTCTCCTAGAATTGGAGGGGTGTGAAGCATTGCTATTCTAATTGTATTGTATTTAACAGTATTTGCCTAAAATGTTATTTTTTAGAATGTTTTGTAATTAAATTGTGAATAGTTTGGGTAGTGTATGGACAAGGTGGTAATCTCCTATGGGAATTGATTATTAACCACTAATGAATGTCTCTTAGTAGAATCCAGCGGTAATAAAGGAGGATGTTAGAGTTCATGGGAGTCAGTTGTGGTCATACCTTGGAACAGACAAGACAGTGTGGAAAATTGCTAGGGCCCTAGGTTTAAAGGGGCATTGCCTAGTGCAGAGCTGAATTGTTTATTCATTATTTCACAGTTTGCATTTAGTTATTTCTTTTCCTTTTTTTTGCAAGTATTGTTTTTCTTCAGCTACAGGCCTTCACTGTACATATTGCTGCATGGGATTGTTGTTTCCACTGGTAAATTAATGCACCTTGACTGAATTTTTGGTTTTTGTCTCAGTTTTTGCCATAGCCACTCAGCCAACCTTACAACCTCTGTCAAAGGTTCTTGATATCAGTAGCTTGTAGACTTTATCATTATTATAATTAGTTCCACCTTTTTACACAGGAACGATTCTGCCACAGAACAGTGCTGCTAACAGGAAAAAAGCCTTGGGTCCTTAAAGCATGACAGGCATAAGCATTGATAACATGTAAGCCCTGACCTAAGTTAACTTGATGAGAGGTTACTGTAGGTGAAACCATGACAATATGAGTCAGCAAGACAAGGACCTTTCTTAGAATATATATTATTATGACACTACAACTGTGTGTGAGAGGCTGCTAAAATTGAGACTATGACCTTACTTCACTGACTCACTTGCCTATTTTAAACCATGTACATAAAGCAGTAAGGCTTTGAAATTTGTGTTGTTGGAGTCTACACATGATTTTGACACATTTAGCATTAACAGATCCTAAAATGTGTCATTCCAGCGGGCGTATAGTGCATGTGGAAGAGCTTTATCTTGAAAATTGTGTTACTGTGTCATTAAGGTCACAGTGTAGGTGGAATAGGAGGAAGTCATGGTTAATAAAGCACTTTCATTTCAACAGGGTGACACGTTTAATATAACCTTTGTCTCCGCAGTGGGTGTGTATGTACGTGAGACAGATGGACATGCAGCTGTAAATGCCCGCCTCCTTCACAATCACCTCTGTACAAACAGTGTGTGAGAGCAAATATGTTATTGAGAAATATCTGGATGAACTGGAAAAGCCTCCACAGATGACCCTGAGCCTCGGTGGCTGAAGGTTCCTTCTGGTCAAATACAGGAGAAACTGAATCCACTCTACGAAAACTCTTCTAGATCCACTTTACCCCTGATATTAAACTGCATTCTGGGTGTTCATACAGTCTCCAGATAGAGCAAAAGCTCATGAGGAGGTGGCTGGTAAGGATGTGAAGTTTTGGATTCCATCAAGGCAGGGCTGGACTGGCCATTTGACAGACCAGGCACTTTCCCGTTTTTTTTTTTTTTGGTCTGACCGGCCCATAAAACAGGTAGATTGGCGCCTTTTGGCTTTTTTATTGACACTGGGCTGGCCCAGTCATATCTTTAAACCTCTCCCACAGCCTTTGGGCTCAGTGCCTTCATTAAACCTAACACCTTCAAAAACAGTGTGCCAAAATTATACAAAAACAATAGAGACAGACAGCGAGAGAGATACGTTGTCAGGCCACTTTGATTTTGCAGCAGTGTGGCTGACTGGCCCAGGCGAGTGGGCTGCCGAACCACTGTGGTTGGGTATTACATCTGTCACCCCCTCTCTCCCAGCCAATTACTTTTGGTCCAGTTCATTCTATCTTTACCTGGGCCCCGCCCCTTCTATCTCTATTAAGTGGTGACATTACATGGATAAATAGTGGAGTGGAGCAAGATGGACAAATAAAAAGAGAAAAAAATGTAAAGGTTCGTTTTAGGTAGAATATTATGGTGTCATCTGAGAAGTGTGACAAGTCTGAAATGCAGGCGTGACGGCATGGGTCGAAATGAAGGGTAGAGGTTGTGAATTCGGAGCATCTGAGGAAACCAAAGAAAGCCAGCAGAAACATGGCTTCTAAGGTTCAAGCATCATGAGGGATACTGTATCCGGAGCGGATGGTATGGATGCAGACTGAAAGCAAGTCGGCTGTAAGAGGAAGGTGGCGTTGATTTTGAGTTGGCTCTTCATGTTGAAGTCCTCTGAGAAGTAAGGTTATCTGAGGATGGTTAGAGACTGGGCCAGGGTTGCCAGTCAGAAGTTTGGAGAAGAAGCTGATACCTCTATGGTAAATTTTGATGGTGTGTGTTTTGATGACCATCATGGTGTGGGCATAAGTAACATAACAGGACAAGGTGACAAGATCAAACTACGGGAAGGTTATATTGTACTGGTTGTGAAAGTGGTGGAAACTCTTCCAAACTGACCAGTAAGACAAGAGGGTAGAGGGCGCTAAGCTGTTGATGACTGAGTTCTGGGAGTTGACGATCAGGTGTATGAGGGTAGGATTTACATGTTGAACGTCAGGCTGAATATGGAGGAGCCGGTGTTAGATGTGAAACAGAGTGCCAGGTTAAGCGCCGCATGAATGGCATGATGGATGGGGTGTTGGAGCGACCTTTGTTTATGTTGACAGTTGTGAGGTTGTCGGAGTACATGAGGATGGACTTGCGGGACCATTCGTGGCCCCACAGAATAACTGCAGCTGCTATGGGGGCGAAGAGAGCAGAGGAAGTGACCTGGCTTTCATTGCAAGCTCCGAAGGCCATGCTGCTGAGAACCATCTTCCGTTGTAGAAACCCCCAAAACCAGCTGAGCTGTACCATACAGTGGAAATTAAGCTAATTTTCATCTCAAGCTGTTCAATCAGAATCACAATCAGAATCAGCTTTATTGGCCAAGTATGTTAACGCATACAAGGAATTTTGACTCTGGTTTAGTAGCTCTTGTAGTGTTATCAGAAATGTGTTGTGGTACATCACTGCCACCTGGTGGACAGATACAGAGAGTATCCTGTAATAGGGTTTTGGTTAAAGGTTACCGAGTGGAACACAAAACATCTGGTCCCGAGCTCTCACTTCTACACTCCCTTCTTGCCATCCTAACAGAACATGGTGTCAGGATACTTCGTTCATAATGGTGAAAAAGTCAACTAAGAGGTTGTTTTGTGAACCTGTGATTTTCATTTGTTTTGCAGCCTTGCTGATTGGTAGGCTAAGTTACACTAATGCTAGTGAGCAAACAAGCTACCGTACACAGCAAGTGAAAGAGAGAACAAAAAAAGTGAGCAGCCATGGATCGGTGCCTGAGAAACTAATGAGCAACTTTAAAACAGAGGCTACAGCAGCTAATATGGACAGTGTTGGTGTGCAGCAGCGACCAGTCAAAAAAGGTAAAGCTAGAGCAAAATGCACTTAAAGTGACAAAGTAGGCACCCTCAGTCACAGCCACACAGTGACACACAGTGCTAAAGATGTGGAAGAGCACCATCTCATAGCAAACAGCAGTGTCCAGCCAAAGATGTATTTTGCAACAAATGTAACAAGGACACTATGCAAAAGTGTGCAGGTCTGGGGCTGTTGGTGTAATCTCAAGGGTTGAACAACCCACAGACTGGTGCGCCAGAATAGTCCCTGTACCTAAACCAAATAATACAGAGATGCATGTGTGTCGAGTCGACCTAACAAAACTGAATGACTCAAGAGTCGAGAGTTCTCTGCAGATAGTTTTAGAAAAATTGCAAACATGGAGGGTTTCTCTGAGGACTGTTATAAAAGACTGATGAGACTGTGCAGTAGAGTACAGCACACAGAAAGGGGGATGTAGCATTATCAGAGATGTGTTGTGGTACATCACTGCCACCTGGTGGATAGATATAGAAAGTATCCTGTAATAGGGTTTTGGTTTAAATAAAGGTAGAGTGGAACACAAGACATGTGGTCCTGAGCTCTCGCTTCTACACTCCCTTCTTGCCATCCTAACATAACAGCTCTCAATCTACTTACACAGTTCCTAGAACAATGTTCAGGAAGACACATAGTGCCAAAACAAGGACAACAAAGCTAAACAAAGATAAGCAAACAAGTTATGTAAGTAAGTAGGTGAAAAAAATATATATACTGTATATATAAATGGACAACATATAATGTCTATATACAGATCAAAGTTACTGTAAACTGTAAACAGAGTTATGATTACTTTAGGGATGTGTGGGAGTGCAAAAGTACTGGAATAAATATTGCAATGTAATAAGTTACTTTATATACATAGCTGTCGCAAGGGGTGTGCGAGAGGTGCAGCTACATAGGCCAGACGCCTCTTAAGGGCCTCGCAATGCAGGGTTTTTTTTTTACCCAACATACTTTAAAGCAAATTTCCTGTTTGTCCAATGAAAATAAAGGTCACATGAAAAAAATCTATGCAATTATTCCTTCCTGGGTTAAGATCCTGGGTCGCAGATGATTGCGCCCGGACTCCAGAGTAAGTCTATATTGCAAACTATTTTTACGATATATAGCTGATAGAGATTTTCACTGCTCTCCGCATCCATTTTACACAAATGTGGGAGTTACACAACATGTTCGGATTCACTTTTAATCTGACTAAACTGCGAAATGGAAGATATCAATCTGCAAAGGCACTGAACAGACTGAGTGACACACTGAGCCCCTATGAATCTCTGGACATCTCACAGGACCTGTTCCAAGAGCTGACATTGGCATTGTGTATACCCACTTCTAAATCCCCTCTGATGTGCATCATTCAGTAGTGTGCTGCAAGCATAGACTGTATACAACATGAACGTAGTGTCCGTGACGTCACCCATAGGTTTCTGAAGAGCCGTTGTGAGTCTGGGCGACTCCCGGTGGCTCTGGCCATCACCATCTTGGCAGTCCCTGACTCTGCCTAATCCAAAAATGGGCAAAGAGGTCACTCAAACTGCCCTGCCGTTAATTATGCATAAATCTAAGCTTTAATATAATTTAAACAGGTGAGTTATAAAAACATTCAACCCCCTCACAGTTGTCATGAAGGGGAAAATTAGCTATATAGATCAAAACTGTTTTTTGTACCAGGCTGTAAATTCTGTTATTTCTGCTGTAAAGATGGCCATTTTAACATGGGGCTCTATGGGGATTGACTAGCTTTTGGAGCCAGCTTCAAGTGGTCAGTCGATGAACTGCAGTTTTTGGCACCTCTGCATTGGCTTCATTTTTCAGCCCTGGAGGTTGCCACTTGGCTGCAAGCCAATTTTTTTTCCTATGGCGAAGGAAAGACCCGCCCTACTCTGCCTCTGACTGGCTAGTACTCGTTGCCTTTGTTGGTTGGGTTGGTTAGGTTTAGGCATGAGGAGGCAGAGCCAGGCAGCCCTATATGCTCACTATGCAAGTTGCATAGGGCCCCGTAAATTGCACAAGGGCCCCCTCGTGTCAAAGAGGGTGTCAATGTTTACAACTTCGATGAGAGAATGAAGTGGAACTATTCTTCTGGTCATGAAAAGACCACCATGAGAGTGATTCGCGGGAACAGACCACCAGACCACAGCAACTCCCCGCTCCTAGACTCCATGCTGGGTTGCAGTCGACTCCTCTCCCGGCTGGAGCACGCAGCCCTGATGTCCAGTCGCCGGCTTGCAGCCCTGATGTCCCGTCGCCGGTCCCCAGCTCTTCGCCAGGCCAGTCCCCGGGGTGTCCGCCCGAGTTTCCCAGCTCTTTGCCAGGCCAGTCCCCGGGTCGCCCGCCCGAGGTCCCCAGCTCCTCTCCAGGCCAGTCCCCGGGTTGCCCGCCCGAGGTCCCCAGCTCCTCGCCAGGCCAGTCCCCGGGTCGTCCACCGGAAGTCCTCAGCTCCTGGTCGTCAGCCCGAGACTCACTGCTCCACACCTGCCAAGGCTCCGGCCGGCCGCCCGGATCCACCCGCTCCCCGTGGTGGAGGATGACCACCACGTTTTTCGGCTGGCCGTGGAGGGGGGGTATGTCATGGATACTCCAGGCTCCACTACCCACTAATGATCCACACCTGTTCCCAATCACACTCCTGCTCCACATTAGCTCCCAATCACAGTCAGCATAAAAGCCCTGCACTCACCTCAGTATGGGTCTGACCTCGTTCGAATGTAGGACTCTACATGCCACTCGGCATAAACCTTATGTCTTCTTTATCTAAGCGATCTCCCTTCTCCAGCGATCTCCCTTCTCCAGTGATCTCCCTCCTTCACACTTCCCTCTCTCCATACCCACTCTCTCTCTGGCTGTTATTGAATAAAGAACATTCTTGTCCATCTCGGTGTCCCCTGCCTGTCTGTTCTGTAACAATCTCAGGCAGAGATTGAAAAATATGTGCATTTATTTCTTGTCGGTTGGAGTATTGCAATGCTCTCCTCACTGTTGTGCCTAAAAAGACTGTGGGCCAACTACAGCTAATCCAAAATGCCACTGCCAGAAACCTAACCTAAACCTAACTAGAAAGAACAATTTTGATCATATCACACCTGTCCTCAGATCTCTGCATTGGCTCCCGGTTAGTTTCAGAAATTGATTACAAAATGTTACTCCTTGTCTATAAAGGCCTGAACAGCCCTTGCTCTACAGTACCTCTCTGACCTATTTATCCAATATGAACATTCAGAACTCTTGGGTCTTCTGGTTCTTTTTCTAGTTGTTCTGAGGGTTAAATCAAAAGTTGGTGAAGCAGCACAAAGACAGAAATATGCATTAGCATTCTTTTCGTCAGATTTATAAAGCACCACATACGCCTGATTCTGTTTTATAAATCTCAAGCATTGTGGAACTGGGATGTTGTGCACAAGCCTCAACAAATATTGGATGGATTGCCCTAATCCCATTTGTGACCTCGGGGCTCTGCATGTCACTCAGTGAGTTGGTCACATAGACTTCTCAGTGCAAACCTTAGGGAGGAAATACAAATGTTATTTTTCTACCTATTATCTGGCAGAGGTTTGCATCTTCAAAGATATTTTTGTGATCTTACAAGTGTCTACTGTTGACAACATCTTTGTACAGGGCAAAACCAACATTTAAATCCAGTATTTCCATAGACTGTGCCTAAATTTTCACAAATGAGGGTAGAATTGCCCTGAAAAGTGGTTCAGACACATTCATGTGCCCCTCAGGATGAACTGTCACAACTTAATGATGGTACTTTTCATCAAGCACCATCATCAGGTCAACACTTTAATGTGTCCAATACTTTGATTATGACCAAAGTGTGTGTTTAGTGCTAATAGTAGCATGCTAACACGCTAAACAAAGATGGTGAATGTGGTAAACATTATACCTGCAAAACATCAGCAAGTTAACATTGTCATTGTGAGCATGCTAGCATGCTGACCTTAGCATTTAGCTCAAAGCGATGTTGTGTCTAAGTACAACCTTACAGAGCCACTAGCATGGCTGTAGACTCTTAGGCTTGTTAACACATCTTGTATGGTAATTGCATGGCAAATTGATACAAGGGAAAATCAAATAATTTGTATAGTTTGTTTTAATAAAGTGAAAACAAATGTATAAAAATTACTTACACAGGATTAAAACATTTCTGTCTTCGATAGTCTCCACAGGAGGGATGTAACAAAGTAAAAAAATCATCAGGGACTAAAATACCCTTCTTATAATGGTAAATGCTTGCTTTTATGTACTTATGTACTGTATTTGCTATAGTACTGTCCTTCTAATGGGGTTCTAGAGCCAAACTAAGTTTAATTTAGACTTTTGCGGGCATGTAGATATGAATAAACAGTGAACTGAAAAGATACAAAATGTTGTCTATTACACGTTTGAAGAAGATGCATGACATAACATTTGTTCACACAGGTAATGTGCATAAAGAAATGCATTATTATTTAGATTTGCACACATATGCCCAAAACAGATTGAATGCATAGTAAACACAACTGGGTGATGCTGCATTAATCATAGCATAACATACATATAACACACTGCATAGGCTTGCATAGAATAGCATTAATTGCCATGATTCATGTGAATAAACATGACAACGTACTATCAAAAACTTATATTAATTAATTCTAATAAATGACCTTATAAGCAATGAAAAATAACTTACAAGCAATGCTTTCAATGCGCTAAAGCAAAGAATGGCAGAAGATGGTATACCCAGGTTGTTCATTTGCTGGCATTTCTGTACTACATGTGCTTTTACTTCCTGATTACATCTATAGTTGCAGTACCACATTGACCACTAGTAGTGCTGAGAGCACTCTTAGTGCCTGAAAGGCCGAAGAGCTATTGTTGCTACAAGGAAATTGACTTCTTCGGGGCACTGCTTTGTCTTCCAGAAAATTGTTGCATCTTTTTTCTAGCCGATATGAGTGTTCTAGAGCATTCTTAGCCTTTCTTATTAGTCCATCGCTGATCTCAGTTATCAGCTGAGGAGCATTGGAATAAAAATTCTTCAGAGGCATCAGCCAGACGTTCAGTGGAACAGCATTCTTTCCCTTTTCTCCCAGTAGATTTGGAAGTTCACGGTCTCCTCAACTGTCGCAGTCTTGCTTTGAAGAAGAAGGTCCGCAAACAATTTGCAGAACAATTCCTCAGTCAGGGCTTTTTCTTTGTTAGTTAGCTGGGTACAAGCTTTCCCCCTACAACACTAAATATGGGAATCTTCTTTATCACAGCTTCCAATCTGCCCTGTGTGTCTTCAAGACTTCTAGGGTCTAACTTCTCACTATCAAATACAAAGAAAGCATTTGCCCCATAAAGGATGCCAATGATATGTTTGTTCTATGTCCACATTTCTAAGATGAGTCATCAACAACTGTGTGAAATTAGTCGTAGCTTTGTACTGAAGTGTCACTTTACTCTGATTCTGGAACTTCTTCTGGTCATTTAGATACCCAGCAGATCCTTCAACTTCAGTCAGTCCACCCAGAAAACTGGCTTTTAGAGAAGTATCAATGTCCAAGGAATCAAATGCAATAATTTCACATTGAGACAGGACATTAGTTGGAATGTGGGACACTGAAATTTCCAACATGTTTTTTTTTTTTTTTATTGCAATGGCTTGTCTACACACAGACATGTTTCTGACGCATGTAACAGATATGCTTATATTTTTTTAATCAACTGTGTTGCAACTCCAGATGTGCTCTTGGCCCTCTGGTCCGAAAAGTCGGCTGTCAGCCAAGAATGGTACGAAAAGATCTGCCAAAACACACTTCCTCCAGCTTTCGCACAGCGGAGCCACCGCCTTCTTTCTGCAGTATCACTGCAGACCCTTCTTAAGGCGGTCGGAGTGTGTACCCTCTCTGTACAGATAGGGAGGAAATGGGTCACGCACTTTGTCAGTGTGGTCCCTCAGCGCCAACAACAATGACTAACTATTCGTCATTATTCATCACCTTTTACTCGTATTTCTATTGTACATTATACAGAGAAAATATACTTTTATGTATAAGTAAGTAATAATATAAATTATTGGATAATTAAGTGGATTAATTTCTAATGGTGTATTTCTCTACAGACACTTTAGGATCAAATTATGTTATCAGAACATAAAAAAAAACACATCTGCTAAATAATGCATCCACAATGTAACTTTATTTCTGGAGATCTATGAATAAAATGGTTTTATCAGCACACATTGTGGGCCATTTTAGATCAGATAAGATAGAACTTTATTTATCCTGAGGGAAATTGTTGTGCAGCAGTTGCAGTACAACGTGGGAAAGAGTGCAAATATAAACAAAATATAAACAAACAATTATCAATAAAGGTGCAAAAACCAAATGTTTACAATTGACTTGACAGAGTGAATTTGACACCCGACCTCATGTTAGAATAACATGTTAGTATAACGGTCTGAAATGCTATGCTTAAAAACACATAGGCATTGAACAGCAAGGTGTGCGCTTTCAGAAATATTGAAATTAATCAAGGAAACCTTGCAAATTTCAGACCAATCATATCAAGGAAATGCTACTTCTACTGAGTGTAATAAAACATTGATGACTCTAAACACTCAAGACTTCAATAGACTTCAGATCATTTCCCATCATTGAACCCGACAAAGAAGATGATATCGTTTTTAAAAAGTACTTTGCCTTAGAAATCATTACGGCTGGTAGTTTTCACCTTAGCTGTGTGTTACCGGCGCCAGCCCTAGGGGAAGCTGGGCGGTAGCAAGTGGCACACAGCTAGGGTTAGACTGTGTAGCCTAGGTGTGGTGTAGCTGTGGAGAGACGAGGAGGAGACGTGTTAGTCTTGCCACAGCTTGTTTAATTCTGACAATCATTCAATTATCTCATTCTTACAAAAATCAATTAATAAAAAGATAAAAGGACAGTAAATAAATTAACACAGATTTGATAAACACTAAAATAATATCTAAATTGGCTAAAAACAATAATAAACCACAAAATAAACCATAAAGTGCAAATAAAAATACATACTTTAACATTTCTCTTTCACAGCTTTACCACATAACCACACACCAGGTCGGCAACATAAAAGAAAAGGCGCCTCCGAATGGCGGCAAAACTGTCTCCCTACAGTCTGAACAGTTGGCATGGCGCTGCCTTAAACTTGAAATTTCGTAACATTTACAATTAAAACTCTAAATTTGCACTACTAAGCACTTGAGCGAATTGGATAGCTTAAATAAGGCTTTAAACACATAGCTACACGATTGACACTGAAAATGGCGGACTTGTGGTGAAAAAAACCCGACATGAAACAACAAATACATTTTACTTTAAACTAAACTCTCTGACACATTTACAGTTTGTACAAAACCTTTACAGAGCAATTTGAAGTGTGTTTGGACCAAGTTTGAGTTAATAAAATAACTTTTTAGTCATACCTGTGGAGAGATGAGGAGGAGACGTGTTAGTCTTGCCACAGCTTGTTTAATTCTGAAGCGGCACCTGTGCTTCGTCCCTCTAATCCCCACAGTAGCGCTTAGAGCGCCATCTAGTGGTGTGGATGTACCCAAAATAAAAGACACATTAGAAAATACAAAAAAATAAAGGGGGTGTCTGTTTCTCCATAAAACTTTAGATGTAGCCTTTTCCAACCTACTACATGTGCACGCTCCCGTGAGGGGCATGCAGTACTCGGGGGGTAGGCAGAACTCGGCATAACACCGGAAGTTAAACCGCATTAGCTTGAGACCTGCCTGACGGGAGGAGCAGGAGTCGGAATCGAGTAGTGGGTAAATACAAACTACTGTACCTTGAATGTAATAATAATGAACTTTGTTGGGAGTGAGGACGAAGGAAGGGATCATGGAGGTATGGAGTGGCAGAAAGTGGCGTTCAAAAGGAAGAAAAAGAAAAATGGAAATAGTGGTAATTTAAGCAGTTCAGGGACAGAGTCTGATGAAAGGGCAAAGAGACCTAGGGCATATCTAAGCCCGAGGGCTGAAAACCAAAACATGACTGGAAAGTCATAATTGAGTTTGTTGAGCATTTCCATCTCATATCGGTGGTTAAAGCTCTGGAAAATTATGTAGGCAAAGTGAAGTTTGCAAAGTACTTGAATAATAAGCGTATACTTGAACAACAAAATGCTCTTCTGAAAATGACTACATTGGATGGTAAAAAAGTAAAAACCCATGAACCTGGCTCAGGTGCTAGATATAGGGGAGTTATATCTGGAATACGACTATCTGTCTCAATGGAGGATATCAAAACAGAACTGAAAGGAGGGAAAGAGCTTGATGCTAAACATATTAATACTAAAAGAAATAGAGAAAGAGTAGAAACGCTGTCAGTAACCACTGACTTTGAAAACAGCCTCCCAAGAAAAGTTATGCTAGGTTTCTTCAGCTATGTAGTAAGAGAGTTCATTCCTCCGGCATTAAGATGCTTTAAATGTCAAAGAATGGGTCATACTGCCAGTCAGTACAAACGAAAAGAGAGATGTGCAAGATATGGAGGTAATCATGCATTTGGAAAGTGTGGGAAAGATGTGCCAGTTAAATGTTGCAAATGTGGAGGAGACCACAGTGCAGCCATTTGGGGATGCGCAGTTCAAAAGAATGCAAGAGAAGTCCAAAAATTTTAAATAATAAACAAAGTGTCATATGCAGAGGCTGTTAAGAGGGCCAAGAACGAACATGTAGCAATAGAAAACAGCACTGAAAGGAATAACCCAGGAAACAGTAATGATCCTCCAAGTTCAGAAAACAGACAAACACATCAGAGAGGACTACATGAGACCTCCCACAAATGCAGGGTAAAGGAGGGAACCATGTTAGTAGATAAAGTCAATTTTGTTGCATTTGTATGTAAAGTGGTGTACATCAGATTAGAACAAAATGACAGGAATGAGAGAATCGAAACAATTGTGGAAGTGGGATGTCAAGTACAGAATGTAAAATGATACAAGAATTGATGAACCCGTTCATATATGATGTGTCTTGTGAATAAACTAGTAATGGTACTTACCATCTTTCATTGGAATAGAAGAAGTTTAATAGCAAATGGATAGGAATTTAAGAAGGTCATAAAGGATTTAAAGGACAAACCAGATATAATATGCATTCAAGAAACATGGCTGAGACCACATCTAGATTTTGTATTGGCAGGATACAATTCAGTCAGACATGATAGAGCAAATAAACAAGAGGGTGGTTGTCTCACATTCATTAAAGATAATTTAGCATACAGAAGAATACATCCTTCAGGTGGACATGAATGCACAGTTATTGAGGTATACAGAACACAAGGCTCAATCAAAATAATTAATTATTACAATCCATGTCATTGTCACAGCCTGTCATGTCCTCACCAGCCCATAATCACCCACACCTTTTCCTATTTACACTCCTGCCCTTAATCAGCCCCAATCACACCCAGGATAAATTCACTCCACTCTCCACACTCAGTGTCCAACCTCGTTTGTGGATAGGACTCCATCTCCAGTCCTCCGTGTCATCGCCAGTCCTCAGTGGCTTCTCCATTCCTCCTTGGTCTCTCCGGTCTCCTGTGGCTTCCCTCCGGTAACTTCCTCAGATCCACTCTACCTATCTCCACACTCTCCACTGCTGGCTGTCATCATCAATAAAGACATTCCCATCTATCTCGGTGTCCTCTGCCTGTTAGTTCGTGACAGTCATACTTTAACAGCAGCAGTGTTTGAGGAAATACTGGGAGAGGAAAGTCACAGAGAATTTTGGTGCGGTGATTTCAATGCAGACATTAGTCTATGGGGAAGTGATCATATTGATTATAATGGTACAGTGATTGAAGAAGTGATAGATACCAGAAATCTTGTTTATATAAACAATGGTAAAGGAAGCTAATCTAAGGAAGATTAGATATAAATAGGAATAAGATGTCATGTATTGATTTAACATTGGATTCTGCAAATATGGCTAGTCTATGTGAATGGAAAATATGCAACGATAACATAGGTAGTGACCATTTTCCCATTATATGTAATGTAAATATAGATAGATGTACCCAAGAAAGTTCTCATATATATATCGATCGATCGATAGATAGATATAGTGCTTTAAAACGGCTCACTGGGACAAATTTAAAGAATGCTGCAGGGAATTTAATGGAATATAAAAGGAAAAGAGCCATAGCACACAAAATAATTAAAACGGCTAAAAGGAATACCTGGAGACAGTTTTGTTCTTTTATTGGAAGAGAGAGAGATGTGGGTCATGTATGGAATATGGTTAAAGATGAGTGGGAGAAGGTTAAACAATAAAATATCAGTACTTGGAGATGGAGACAAAGCAATAACAGATATGGAAAAAGCCAACCTCCTAGGAAGAGTATTTGCCAGTGTTCACAATGAAAATCAAATTACTGATAGACATAAACAAAGGAAAGAAGAAGTCCTAAAAGATAATGAAAAGGTGCATGGTAAAAAGGTAGAAAATATTGCAGCTTTGGATATGGAATTCACCTTGAGGGAAATGAGAAGGGCATTCAAGGGCAGCAGATATTCTGCTCCAGGACAAGATCAGTTGAGTTATGCTATGTTCAGATATGGACAGAAGGACGACTATCTGTTAAGTGGAAGATGGCATTAATTTACTATTTGCTAAACCAGGAAAAGATACATCAAATACTGAAAACTACAGACCAATAGCACTAACCTCACACTTATGTAAATGGATGGAAAAAATGATTGTCTACCGGCTATCATATTTTTTTAGAAAAAGGAAGATTGTTAAACAAGTATCAGAGCGGCTTTAGGAAAGGAAGATCCACAGCAGACGCTCTAATTAAAGTAAGTAATGAAATTGAAAAGACCCTTAATATGAAGGAAATGATGGCTATAGTATTCTTTGACATTGAGAAAGCTTATGATTCCATGTAGAGAGAAGGTCTGTTAATTAAATTGAACAAGCTAGGCATAGGTGGAAGGTTATATAACTGGATCATGGATTTTCGATCAAACAGAACATTTCAAGTTAAACTAGGATCAGAAATCTCAGAAAGTTTTGTTATTAAAAACGACATACCACAAGGTGGCGTCATCAGTCCAATTCTAGTTACTATCATGATTAATGACATCTTTGAAAATACAGGGACAGATATACAGTCAGCATTGTACGCAGATGATGGAGCAATCTGGAAAAGGGGAAAAAATTGATCATGTGTTGAAAGCAATAGTCAGTGTGGAGAGATGGTCTTATGATTGAGGATTAAAAATGTCAGTAGCAAAAACATGCTATATGCTGGTCACTAAAAAGAAAATAGGTAACGAGCATGGGTTAACACTATATAGTAAGCCAATGGAAAGAGTTAGAATGTTTAAATATCTTGGTCTATGGATTGATGAAAAATACACATGGAAGAATCATATTGAAAATATTGAGACCAAATGAGGGTTAAAGTGGTGATATGTTCAGATTCTGCTGCTGCAATACAAAGAATACAATCAGGAGAAACAGTTTGAGAGGATTTTTGATTGAGGTTTATATGAGCTTACTGAATCTACAGCAGCTAGGAATAGATGTTCATTTCTATTGGATACCAGCACACGTTGGAATAGAGGGAAATGAGATTGCAGATAAACTTGCTAAAAATGCACTAAACAAAAATGATAATGACATTTTAGAAATTTGTTTTGAGGGATCAGAATCAAAATCACTAACTCATCAGGGGATAATGTCATCTTGGCAGGAAATCTGGAATAACGACATTAAGGGTAGAGAATACTGTAAAATCCAAAAATCTGAGTCAGAAATAATCAAGGTAAATGTAGGAAAGAAGATGTTATCTTTTCTAGGCTAAAATTAGGACATACAGGATTCAATGCTACCTTGTATACCATGAAAAAGTCAATATCAGATAAATTTGAGACTTGTAATTGCAAGGAATCTGTTGAACATGTGCTGATGGGATGTAGGAGGCTCAGTGTAGAAAGAGCAAGACTGAAGGGCAGAGTGGTAGAGATGGGCAGGGAGTGGAGCATCAAAGGTCTGTTAGAGACACGGGATAAACAGCTACAGGTTCAAAGGGCTTTATTCAGATATTTAAAAGAAACAGGTATAATATCTAGAATATAAATTATTTATAAAGTTCTTGTTTTTTTAACATTAATTTTATTTTTATTTTTTTCCCGGTGGTTAGTTTTGGTTAAAGTCGTGATGTTACGCACTCCTATACAATAGGTGGCGGCATGCACCTTTAACGTTGGTTTGTAGCCCACCAGTGAAATCAAAGATGAAGAAAAGAAGCCCTGCCTGAGACGGAAGAGGAACCGGAGATGGCGGAAATTGAGTCAGAGGAGGAATCAGAGCGCGAAATTAGAAACGAGGACCCGAGAGGATTTGAAAATAAAAAGAAAAGGAAGAAGAGTAACTCAAGTGAATCCAGTCAGAAAGAGGAGAAGTATCTTGTTGGGATGGTAGCTGTGACACAAACAGATGGCATTTTCAAGAATCCACATGAGGTCGGAAAGTTTGTAGGAGGAAAGCTCGGAGATGTCAGATCGGTCAGGATAACAAGAAGTGGGATGGTTATCATTGAATGTGTGTCAAAGCGTCAGAGAGATAGAGCCCTGAAGATTAATGCGTTTAGAGATTATAGCAGTGTGAACTGCTTCCCACTTGGAGCAGAAATAAAGAAGAAGGGAGTAGTAAGCGGAGTGCCACTGACGGTGGATGCCGAGTCATTTCGGGAGGTTGAAGGGGTGTGTGAGGCAAGAAGGCTGACAAGATTCAGAAATGGGGAGGAGGAGGACAGTAACTCAGTGTGTTTGACTTTTGAGGAGGAATAACCGGAAAGAGTGTACATGTATGTTACAGGGTGAGGCCATATGAGAGAGCTCCTCTCAGGTGTTTCTGCTGTCAGGAATATGGACATGTTGCGGCAGTATGTAGAGGGGGCAGAAGATGTGGGAGATGTGGGAAGGAAAACTGTAATGTGGAGAAGTGTAAAGTGGAGAAAGAGCAAGCAAAGTGCCTGCACTGCTAGGGAAACCACCATACGGGATCAGCACAGTGCCCAAAAAGAATTTAAGGAAATAAAAATGAATAAGATCAGAGCGGAAAAGGGATTGTCATATGCTGCTAAGAGTATGGAGAGAAACGGTGAAATGGTGGTAGTACAAAAGGAAAAGGAGAAGAAAGGAAATGGAGATGAGCAGAACATCAGTATGGACAAAAAACGATTTCTGGCATTTATTACCATGGTTATAAATTGTGCGGCTGAAATAAAGGGGAAGTCAGAAAGGATTAAGATGGTGCTGGATGCTGCGAGAAGATTCTTGAATGTGGTGGACATAACTGGAGAGGATCTGGATGTTACACTGAGGGAAGGAGTTGCAACAACTCAGACAATGGGGTCTGGATTATAGAATTGACTATTGCATGGGATCACGTTGGGTGGACACTGTAAATAGTTTAAACTGTGAAGCTGTTAAAATTCAGTAGGTGGCGGTAATGCACAATTAGGGATGCCAACCGCCATAAAACGCAACAGAAGAAGAAGAAGAAGCAGCAGAAGACGGAAGAGGAATCACGAATCGACGTCTTAAGCGTGATTGTGTGGACAACTTTTAAGGTTGTAAAATTTCGCTTTTTTTTGCACCCCCATCAAACACCAAGGAACCCCTCTACAGTTTCATCCCAGTTCCAAAGGTCAAGATGTTTAACAGACAGACGAGCCTGTGGATGGGTGATGTATGTTTGAAGTCTACGTTTCTTTCAGTGTGGAAACGTTAGCTTTGCTACGCGCTCGGTTAACTGACGTTAAGTTAGCCTGGATACGTGACCCCTGTCGTAAAAGGATAGGCTAACCTCTGTTCTAATGTACTGCGTTGGTTGAACTTGACGTATCACCTTCCAATAACACCAATAGTATCTAACATTGCTGGTCAAATGATTCACCAAGCAGCCCTTTCTTCCACGTATTCGTTGCCCGCTAAGCTCTTCACCTTGTAGCAACCGTTAGCTAATCGAATGACTTGATACGAGCTAGTGTTAAGCGTTAAAGTTCACATATAATGTACAGTTTCACTCTGATGCATCAAGTAACACCACACTAGAAATGAGAACACGCACTAGCGATTTCTCCGATCTCATAATTGGTATAGGTTTGAGTAGTGCTTCGTGAAGGCTCTTTCCATTCAAGAAAACAGAGCTGTAACGTGACTGCGGCCTCTGGCGGTGCGTTGTGACTTAACTAAAGTACACAGAAATCATAGTCAGCTTGAAAGTAACGTTACGCATTAGATGTATGTAGTTAGCTAACATTTGTGAGTCATAACGCATAATCATTTTGGACTGGAATTGTAACTATGGATAGTTTGCGAATACAACGTAAAAACTGTCTCGAGAGTTAACGGGCTTACAAGTGGATAGTTATCATATTTCATTACAGCAAATATGCAGGCAAGTGTAACCGTAGCTAAACCGTTGACACTTCTCGACCCCGCCCCAATTTGTGCCTCATATAATCGCCCTTTTATTTTTGAGACTTAAAAGTCTAACTTTTGATAAGAGGTATCTAATATATAAAAAAGTAAAAGCTGGGGCTATTGGCCTTTTTCGCAACAGGTTACACCTGTGTGAGGGGGCACACAATAAAGCGAGGGGTTGGATTTGAATACCATTTTCTGCATTTCTACATGCTTTTATCATATCCCCAGCTACTTAAAAGCAACACATTATGAATAAGAGAGCTGTCATGCTTAGTTTAATTATTCTGCCAGAAAAGTGGTAAATAACCCTACTGAACATCACATGCTGAGGTTTGCCCCTTTAGCTTTTGTTTATGTTCCGGTCCAGTGTCTAGAACTCTTTATTTTGAGGAGTACATTACGATTAGACCTTCTCCCTGTACTCAAAATACATGCCTTTTTTTACTCCCTTTTTTAAACATAACATTTTATAGCCACCATTTAGTTTAATGGCTTATAAAGGAACCTATACCTTCTTGTAGCCATACTTAACTTTTATATTTTAAGATTTCAATTAATCAATGACAGACAGATATCAATTCATCAAACTTGCTGTTGTTGGCGACGACCCTTCATTTTTATATTTTCTATCGCAAAACTCTACCAGTAACATTACCACTCTAGTCACAAACTGTCTGCAACTCACAGCGCGAGAGTGTGTCCACTAGATTACTATGCCAGTGCATGCTGGTGTCGCATCAACTGGGCGGAGTTTACCATCAAATTAATGTAAAACAAGCACATCGGTGAGACGGTAGAGTTACCACGGCTTCACTGGATAAAAAAATAATTTCGATTTGGATATTGATTTCGAAAAATGTGTGCGTGGGGTGGGGTGGGGGGCACCCAAGTGTGTGACAATTTAAAATGTCTTCAGCTGTCCATGAGCTGTAATTTGTCCTAAGTATTTTTACTAAAACACTGTAGAGCTGCATATGAAGTATCAACCAGCGGTAGAAAGGACCATTAACCATGCTTGTTTTGTCATAATTTTATAATAATTTTTATAAATTAAAATATTGTATACGTACTTCTGTCCTATTATGAACAGTTGTTTGTGGTTAAAATTGAAGGTGATGGATGTAAAATTTATTTTCATGTGTGTTTAGTTGGACCCATACATGGATGAGAACTTCATCAAGCAGGCCTTTAGCGCTATGGGAGAATCGCCATTTGGAGTCAAGATCATCACTCACAGGATAACAGGGTAGGATATAAAGAGCACCTCATGCCATACACCAGCCTCTGTATTAAAGCTTTGAGGACAACTGATACAATATTAGATGTGCTGGTAGGTTTCCCCATTAAAAAAAAAAAAATGTTTAGCAGAGGTTTGACAGCTTTGGCTTAAGTGTTAGTGTTGACTACTTGAAACCCTGTAAGTGGTTACACCAAGTGTTGTTTTAAGACTATCGCTCACCCTTAACCAAAATGTGACAGCAGGTTTGATGGCAAAATTAGCTGTGTGGCTTTTATACTGTTAATGTAAATGCTGTTGTATTGCTTTTATAGAAAGTGGTTTCTCTCTATCTGTCCCTAACATATCTCTCCTCCTGTGCAGTGGTTCAGCAGGATACTGCTTTGTGGAGCTGGCAGATGAAGCAAGTGTCGACCGCTGTGTCCAAAGACTCAACGGAAAACTGGTTCCTGGATCAAATCCGGTCAGTTATACTGTGTGTGTGTGTTTTTTAATACCGCCTTCCTATTTTCCCAGTATTATATTTATGCTGTCAAGCAGTATTGTTGATTTTACTGTGAATAGTGGAGCTCAACTAGGCTTGGTCCTCCTCTGTTATGACAGTAACTCAATAGTATTGAATGTTTATGAGTCAGCATAATATGAGGTTGTCATTTTGCCCTGTAAACACACCAGATTCTTGTTAATACATTGGTTAAATGTGCCAATGTG
Organism: Siniperca scherzeri; assembly: GCA_027580175.1. Taxonomy (NCBI): domain Eukaryota; kingdom Metazoa; phylum Chordata; class Actinopteri; order Centrarchiformes; family Sinipercidae; genus Siniperca; species Siniperca scherzeri. Next base: position 4,124,273 of record CM050857.1, read on the forward strand.
TGTTTGATTTGCTCTTTGTGTTGCTTTCGCTACCACTGTTGTGCTTTCCCAGTGAATTTAACCAAAACATTTACTAAGAATCAATACAAAATATCAGTTACTGAAACTATACTAAGTGAAACTATATTCTATATTGGCTGCAGTGACAGCAAGTCTACTTAAGGGTCTGTTGATGTAAATCAAAATTAAATTATGCCAGCCTGAAATTTCTCAAGTGTGTAAAGTTATGAGCTTTAGCTGCTTGCTGCTGAATTTGAAATGCTGTTGGCCCAGTGAGCTGGCCAAGCTACTGGTCTCCCCTGTCCACTGGCCTGTACCTGCTGCTGAAGGTGGCTGAGAGGCTGCTTGTACATGAATATACTTTGTTTGAAGCTGGTGAATAGAGTCTCTGGTAGGAACTAACTGAGGAATGGGCTAAAAGCTGGTCTGGGTGGTGGAGGTATGTAAACCGAAATAACAACCATAATAACTCCAGTCTTTATTTCCAGCAATATCAGTGCTATACTACACGTCTTTGGTGTTTGAGGTTGGTTTATCATGTCTGTTTTCTCTCCCCCTGTGCAGCCCCGGAAGTTTAAGCTAAACTATGCCACCTATGGCAAGCGGCCAGAGGCAGGGTAAGATATGATTCACATTCAACTTTCGCATGTTACTGTTTAAGTCTAAGTTTAAGTTAAGATATGCTACACACTATTTTGTCTAAGAAAACAAAATAGCTATTCTTGTAACTTTAGGTCAGATTAAACCTCTTGTCTTTAACCTGCAAAGGCATTTTGACAAAGTAAATTAACTTTATGAAATACTTTTTTCCTGAAATGTTGTTTCAAATTCTTTAAAATAACATTGAACATTGAAGATCTGGTGAGTTATCGTAGAAAAGGTTTCAGTCGTAGTCATCTGGACACTGTTTTCAGAATCAAGACGTTTCGGCTCCCATCCGGAAGTCTGGGGGTGTGGAGTTAGAAAAAAGTGACCTTACCAAACCAGTTGTAAAAGTAATAAAGTAAGAATATTTGATCAAAGTTTTTACTTCTCTCAGGCCAGAGTTCTCAGTGTTTGTGGGCGACTTGGCCTCTGAGGTGGACGACTTCCAACTGCACCAAGTTTTCAAGAAGTACCTTTCCTGCAAGGGAGCCAAAGTAGTCACTGACCAGTATGGATACTCAAGGTATGTCAGCTCATAGAGGTGGACCGGACAGTGATGTGGCTTCAGAAATGTTAAAACTATTCAGTTTGACATCAGATGATTTCTTGAACTACATATTTGTTTAATTTCCTTGGTGTGTTGTATACTATTCTGGTTTGAATATTATTGTAAGAAATGTGCAATAATATAAAAATGTTTCCTGGTTTCTGTGGTGTAATGATTATTTAGATAGCTGTGCTATGGACGTTGACCACCAGTACATCTTCATCTATTTTCGAAAAAAGGCTGAAGAAATGTTTTCTTACCATTTTATGCTAAAACTATTGTTTTCCCCATATAGGCTAAGCAAGAGCAACTCACAATTCAAGTGATGCTACCTCATGTTAAAAGTAAAACAACAAGTTTCAGTTCTACCATAATAATACCCATTATATTCTGTTTCTCATTATAAGTGGCTATTAAATGCCATGTATGGAGTGTGTGGTGGTGTGGAGAGGAGGTGTAACTCTTGTTTGACTTGCAGAGGTTACGGCTTCGTCAAGTTTGGGGAGGAGAGCGAGCAGAAGAAGGCGATCGAGGAGTGCCAGGGTACGATGCTGGGGGGAAAGCTGCTCAGACTCAGTATTGCTGTGGCAAAGAGGTAAGACACTGACAAGGAAACATGATGGAACATGGCAAAATATGTAGACTGTGTACTAAGGTTGTCACGATACCAGAATTTTAAACTTTGATACAATACTAGTAGAAAAAATTATACTCAATATCTCTTTCGATACCACGGCAGAAGGGGGTCCTAGGCATACAAAATAGTATAATTTTTTTCCTTTTTTTTTTTTTTTTAAATTAACAACCTGCAGACAGTTTTTATTTTGAATATTTTCACCGCTTTACCTTGCTGTAAAGCTGTCAGACAGCCCTTTCCGATGGGAAACTGAAGCTGTTATATTCATATATGCTCTCTTTACCAGACCCCACTGACAAAAACAATAATTTTACGTCTCAGAACACAGGAGTTGCTGGTCCACCGCTGCCTCGATCGGTTAGTTAGTTTGTGTTATTGTGTGACTTTGATGTTTAAACACGTTAGTTGTTGCAGGTCAAGGCAGCTGTAGAGAGGGCTATAGAAGGCTTCAGTTTCCTGTCGGAAAGGCTGTCGCTGCCCAGGTCCATAGCAGTGCATAGCTTCCGTGCTGGTCCTGTCCAAAGTGGGGGCGTACCGAACACAGTCTAAAGATTGTAGATCTGTTTGGGGTTTTTTTTTGTTTTTTTTGTTTTTTTAATAGCTTCGGTACTTTCAATACTATTGAATGTAATATTAACAGAGATTGTATCGTTTTCAACACATAGTATCGAAAAAGTATCGATACTTTTGTATACAAGAATGTCACCAACATTTTAGCCAACATGATGCCAGAATAAACAGCAGGATTTTCCCTACCATTATTAGACTTGGGGTGCAGTGCTTAAGCGTTTTTTCACAGCTCCTAAGCTGAATGAACAGAAACAATGCTTAGACACATTTTGCTGTCATTTCTGGTCGCGCTGCTTTTGTCCTCTTGTCATCTGCCCTCTGTGTGTGAAAAATTTAGCGGCCTATTCAGACCATCAGGGGAAAGGCGAGAAATATATTCATATTATATTGTAATTCATTCCCATGCATGCTGCTCAGAGTAATCGCAGTCCTCGGCTCTTCTGCCAACAGCGCCGGGGCCTCTTCTCTCCTCTTGTGTCTTGTGCAGACAGTCAGTAGGTGTGGCATGTGGGGCAGGCAGGTTTGAGCTTCTCTCTCACGCTTTCTCTCTGGATCTCTGGATTAGAGTGTTCCTATAGCTTGTAAATAGTATGTTTGATCTTTTAAATATTTAAATAGTTCATTTCATCTTCTCCCTCCCTTTTGTAGATTTAAAAAAAACTTTTTTACTTCAAATATACACTGTCCCTGTAGTGAGTTTGTGATTATTTGGCTATCTATCGCTCCCTTGCTGCAACTTACACAACCCCTATGCTTTATGCAAATGATTGCTATGCAATTGGCCAAAAAATGACAATAGTATTGTTTATTGCAATTATTGCTTGAACAATATATTGTCCAACAAAAGTAGTTATCGTGACATGCCTAAATGACCCATAGAGATTATCACGGTTAGTAACTGTTGCAGTGCTATGGTTCCTTTTTGTTCAAGTAGCTTGGTGGTCTTGAAGTGTTCTTATTTCCCCTGCAAGTCTTAGTGTGGTACGTCATGTACTTACCAATATGTGTCACAACCTTTCAATGTGAACTGACCAAAAGATACGATGGAATCATTCAGGGGTGGAAATTGGAAATTAGCACTTGCCACCTTCCAAATGCGGGTGATTTTGTGTAGTGAATTTGCTCAACCTATCAGCTGCGATGGCGGGTAAATAAAAATAACGTAACAGAGATTTGTGCCCGGAGCTAAATCATTATAGACCGTAGTATTCTCACGCTTGCTGCTGCCTCTTCTGCTGTCTGTGTCGGGCTGAGCTCCTCCACACACACATGCAACGCAGTCAGCCGTCAGCAGATCAGACAGGCTTCGGTGGAGATTACTCAAGTTGACAACAACTACGCTCATTACTGTAAGTAAGTGGAATAAAACCTCTGCCAGTAGAAAGCAGTACTTTTATCAATACACCTGTTCAACAAGCATAAACATGTCATGTAGAAAACAATATTTTAATCTGCTCTGTCTGCAGTCATGTTTTACATAAGCACAGCAAGCTAGCTCGGCTAATAGCAAATTGTTACAAACAAGCTAAAACGAAGCTGTCTGTATGTAGTCTAACTGTTTAGCTTAGTTTGCCACAAATCTTAATTCCTCTCTAAAAACCTCTCTACCAGCGGTAACTTACCTGCAATGAATCACATCAGCAGCAGCAGAGGGATGAGGACAGAGGACAGGAGGAAGGACTGATACTGACTGATGTTTAGAAAGAATGAAGAACACATCCCTCAGTATTTTGATGTCAGGAATATGATTTATTTTACTGACATTTTAGTTTTGTTTCCCGTGAGATATTCAGTTTATATACTGACTTTGCTGTTGTAAACACTGTTGCTGCTCTAGAAACAACATTTAGTTATATTTAAAATATGCAATTCAAATCCTGTTCTGAATATATTCTTTTTTTTAAATATTTTTTAAAAAGCTATTATTTTAGTAATGAAAAAGAACCGATGAGTATCCATAAATAACCAAACCGATAATAGCATCGTTAAGAATAGCAGTATCAATAAAATCCTAACGATACCCATCCCTAATCACGAGAAAATGGCGGCGGGTAAAGTTTATTTAGATAATTTATCACTCACTCACAGTTAAGAGTCCATCTCTGGGGAGGGGGATTGTCATGCCATTTTCGATATGCAATAATGTTTGTTGCTTTACACACACTGTGTCCTTGTTCTGATTAATTTACTTTATATATAAAGATTAAACATGACAATTAACTTTAGTTTTTGTTATTTGATATCTGCTAATAAATAAAACTACTTGTATAGGGGCAAGTAAAAATTGACAAAGCCAGCCTGTTAAAGTTGGCCAGCTTGTGCTGCACCCACAGTGCCTGCAGGAAATGAAAGCATGCTTCGCTCATTTTCATAGCCTAGCCTATTAGATGAGCTCGACCTCTGCATGCACTGCAAGAATGGATGTTTCGAATGCAGCTTAATTTGCTAGGCACAAGAAAGTAAATGAAATCATTCAAAACACAAACTACTTGTGTTCATTCGCCTGCAAGTTATTGCTTAATGCCACGCTAATTACAACCTACTACATCCATGGTATTGTCTACTGCTAGATGTTTGGCTGACTGCTGCATAATATTCTCAACATGATTCATAAAGGCAGTCTAACATTTGATCGTGTGGTCAGTTATAGTTGACAAATGTATGTAAACTTGCCATCGTAGGAACGGCGGTTACATAACCCCATTAAATAAGCCACAACTTAACCTAACCTAGTCATAGGTGCGCTCCAGTACTTGAACAAATAGCATTATATGTGTGTGTGTGTGTGTTTCATGTTCCATGTTCTTATATCCCGGTGGGGACTTTAACCTGAATGCACACCAACCCATGGACCCTTCTGTCACCGTGGGGACAAAAATTGAGGTCCCCATGGGTAGAGACTTTTTTTGAGGGTTAAGACTTGGTTTTAGGGTAAAGGTTACAGTTAGGTTATGGTTAGGGGAAGGGTTAAGGTAAGGCATTTAGTTGTGATGGTTAGGGTAAGGGGCTAGGGAAAGTATTATGTCAATGACTGTCCCCCACAGGGATAGTGAAACAAACTTGTGTGTATGAGAGAGAGAGAGAGAACATCAGTATTTTCCTAATGAGTTTAAATATTTACCTTGTGAAATAAAATAGCCTATTGCTTGAATATTGTAGATCTTGTTATTTATTACATGCAGTAACACACTGCCGACGTTCTGAAGATTTATGCTGCCTTGTCGAAAAATGCTACATTATGTGTTTCCATTTCCAGTTGTGTATATCCCATAAAGGTATAACTCTCTCAGTATTATGACGGTAAATGTTTTTTGATTACAAACAGGGTTAAGTGTACTGTAAGAAGATGGGGAGTATATTTTGATACTCTATAATATCTTTTATTTAAGATTTCAGGGGTAGCATATTTTGATAGACCAATATGCCCTATCAAATAATGCTCCCATTACAGAATAATTTTATATTACACCACAAATCACTCATATATACTGTAAGAAGATGGGGAGCATGTTGAAATACTATAATATCTCTATTTAAGATTTTAGGGAGATTGTGGGGTCAAGCGCAGAACCACTAAGCAGCACATATCGATAGGTAGCACATATCGACAGAACACCTGTTAAGAAAGTGGCTGGTTTAAAAAAAAAAAAAAAAAAAAAAAAAATGTCTGATAGATTTTGGAATCCACCAGCCACAGCGGCAGGTGGACAAAAAAGTTAATTTCCAACACTGGAATCATCGGTAGGAAAAACCTTTTTTATAGAACATCTTTAAAATACACTATATAAAATATATAGTGTGTATCTTTTTATGACATGCATGTGCCTTGAGGAAAGCCTGAATTATTTGAATTGAGGTACTGAGAGACGGACTAAAGCATGGTTGCCTTTGATCTTTTCATGAGATTTGTTGACAATAATCAGAGTAAAGAATATTATTATATTTTTTTAATATTGGGGTTGGTGTCAAAGTGGGTGTTAGGCATGTGTGTTTTATTTTATTTGAGTTTATCTTAGCAGTGGTTGAAGAAGTATTCAGGTAATTTATTTGAGAAAAAAAAAAAGATACCTTCACAAATAAGAAGCCCTAGGTTCAAAATATTACTTAAAATTATTATTAAGTAAATGTGCATAAGTATTATGGACAAAATTTACTGTATCAGAATAAAAATTATTGTGCAGAATGTGCCCTCAGAGTGTTAGATTATTGATAAAGTAATAAGTTGGCAGTGTGAGTGTAAGTACTAATAAGTACTAATACGTTGTGACTGTTATGTTAACATAGTGTATGTTATATGTTAATGTTATGACTCTTTTCCTGTATAATATCTTTATCTGCACAGTAGTGGAGTAAAAAGTAATATTTCCCTCTGAAATCTAGTAAAAGTGAAGTCACACAAAATGAAAGTACTCAGTACCTCAGAATTGTACTTGAGAACAGTACTTAAATAGTAGGGCATCTCAGGTACTGCACAAAGAAGAGCAGAAAGTGTACCTGTAATTTCCAAGAAGAGAGAGAGAGAGAGAGAGAGAGATGGTTAAGATTAGATCAAAGTCTGGGCATAACTGATAGAGACCTATATTTCTGTGCTATCTACATACCCCCAGTAGATTCTCCTTATTTCGAAGGAGACATTTTTGAAACTCTCCACTCAGAAATTGCCTATTTCCAAGCCCAGGGAAACGTGCTTCTAACTGGACATCTGAATGGACAAACAGGAATTGAACCTGATGTCATCGACCCACAGGGCAACAACCATGTGTTTGGTCAGTCTACACTGTTTACCACACCAACCATCACCCCTCGGAACAACCTTAACTCTGAAATAAACTAAAGTGGCAGGAAGGTAGTGCAACTCTGTCGGGCCTTAGGCCCGTAAATAGTTAACGGTAGGTTCAGAGGGGATTCTTTAGGCAGATTCACATACTCCTCAGCCCTTGGGTCTAGTGTAGTAGACTATGCGATCGCTGACACAGACCCCTCCACTATCAGTGCATTCACTGTCAGACAGCAATCCCCCCTTTCAGACCACAACCAAATAAATGTGTTCTTTAAATTCTCAGATCAAATGAGTGACACAGAATAGGAACCCAGTAAGGCAGCTACTAAAGCTAACCTAACATTTTAAACAAATATAAACGTACAATTAGGAACAAAAAATAAAATTATACCCACAAGAAACTTGAAGATATTGAAAACGCCATTAATCAAAAACAATTCTGGGGTATGTGGAACAACTTCAACACAAAGCAACAACAAGCACTAACCATCCAAAATGGTGACGTCTGGAAAGCACATTTTGAAAATATGTACAGACATACCAATAAATCTAATTAATTCAGATCAATGTATTATAAAAGAAAACAAAACAATTAAAGACAACCAAAGCACCGTTGATTTCCCAATTACTTAGGAAGAATTGACCACACAGACAAAGTCTCTCCTGCCAAGAAAAGCTTGTGGTCTAGGCAGCATTAAAAACAAAATGCTCAAACGCAGCACCCCAGAGATGCAGGGTGCAGTGTTGAAGTTGTTCAATATCGTACTACAATCAGGATGTTTTCCCGACATCTGGTGCAAAGGGCTCATTTCCCCCATTCATAAGTGGGGACAAATCAGACCCTGATAACTACTGTGGCATCTGTGTCAGCAGTTGTCTAGGTAAACTATTTTGTAGTATTCTAAATAAAAGAATACTAGATTTCCTTGAAGAACACTCCATCTTGAATAAAAATCTAATTGGCTTCCTCCCAAAACACTGTACCATGTATACACCCTTCCATGGTCCAGAGACCATAACCGCATCAGGGAGTTTCAACATGGCAGTGAATGCACTAAAAGAAAAAGCTTGAAGAGCTCTAAATGCAATTAAGAGAAAATGTTCTGATTTCCAAATTCCAATTAAAATTTGGCTTAAAATATTTGATAGGGTCATCCAGCCCATTGCGCTATATGGTAGTGAAGTATGGGGTCCACTCTAGCTATAGCTGTACCCGTTGGGACAAACATCCAACAGAATCTTTGCGTGCAGAATTTAGCAGATACATTTTACACGTACACAGAATAACGCCAACAAATGCATGTAGAGCAGAATTAGGCAGATACCCACTGATAATTAACATTCAAAAGAGAGCGCTCACATTTTTTAATCACCTTAAATCCAGCCCCCTAGACACCCTCCATTCCAAAGCCCTCCAAACCCAAGAGCTGAGCCCAGAAAAGAGTCCCCTTTGTCAGCTGGTGCTGAGAATAACTGCCCTCCCTCAGACACACTCTGACCAGTCTCACAACAGCACTGCTTTCCAAACACCAATCAGAGTAAACCAAATTATAAAGCAATGTAAAGAAACCTATTTGGAACATTGGAAAGAAGAAACTAATAGCCAAAGTAGATTAGAACGTTATTTGGCCCTAAAAAGAGATTATGAATTGGCAGAATATCTCGCTACTGTCAGAGATAGAAAGCAGAGACAGATCCTAACAAAATACAGGCTCAGTGACCACAAACTGGCAATCAAAAAAGGAAGACTCAAAAATCATGGCAACCAAAGGAAAACAGAATGTGGTCACTGTTTGACAGGTGAGGTTGAGACAGAGATACACTTCCTCCTACAATGTACAACATTCATTGAATACCTCTGTAATCGCAGATTTCAAAGAGCTAAATGACCTCAAAATTTAAAATATTCCTAGGAGAAGGAGACAGGGCATATCTTGCTGCCCAATATATATCAACATGCCACAACCCAGGGACACCCACACACACACACACACACACACACACACACACACACACACACACACACACACACACACAAATGCAAGTCTACATTTTTAGAACTATTTTGCATACACATGGAGAGGGAGAGAAGAAGAGAGGAAAGAGGCGCATCATGTGAAGTCTCCCGGCAGTCTTGGCCTATCGCAGCATAACTAAGGGATGGTTCAGGACTCACCCAAGCCAGCCCTAACTATAAGCTTTATCAAAGAGGAAAGTCCTAAGCCTACTCTTAAATGTGGAGATGGTGTCTGCCTCCCGAACCCAAACTGGAACCTGATTCCACAGGAGAGGATCTTGATAATTGAAGGCTCTGGCTCCCATTCTACTTTTGGTGGCTCTAGAAACCACAAGTAACCCTGCATCCTGGGAGCGCAGTGTTCTAGTGGGGTAATAAGGTATTATGAGCTCTTTAAGGTATGATGGTGCCTGACCATTAAGAGCTTTGTAGGTGAGGAGAAGGATTTTAAATTCTATTCTGGATTTTACAGGGAGCCAGTGCAGAGAAGCTAATATTGGAGAAATATGATCTCTTTTCCTAGTTCTTGTCAGTACACATGCTGCAGCGTTCTGGATCAACTGGAGAATTTTAAGGGACTTATTTGGGCAGCCTGATAATAAGGAATTGCAATAATCCATCTTAGAAGTAACAAATGCATGGACTAGTTTTTCTGCATCATTTTGAAACAGGATGTGCCTGATTTTTGCAATGTTACGTAGGTGAAAGAAGGCAGTCCTTGAAGTTTGAGGCCAGGGCAATGCCATCTAGAGCAACTATATCTTTAGATAATGTGTCTCGAAGGTGTTTGGGGCAAAGTGCAATAACTTCAGGTTGCAGGTCATCCAGGTTTTTATGTCCTTAAGGCATGCTTGAAGTTTAGTTAACTGGTTAGTTTCATGGCTTTATCGATAGATAGATATATTTGGGTATCATCCACAATAAACAATGAAATGAAAGTTTATGGAGTGTTTTCCTAATAATATTGCTTAAAGGAAGCATATATAAGGTGAATAGAATCTGTCAAAGCACAGAACCTTGTGGAACTCCGTGACTCCTAACTTTGGCGTGCACGGTGGACTCACTGTAAAACATGTATGTAAATGTTGTGGATAAAGCGTATGATGGAATTCTCTGTATACGTTTTTGAACACCGGTGGTCACAATACTCTTATCATAATCTCTTGCTATTTATCCCCAGAAACCTCAACATGGAGACGGAATGCAGATTTTTTTCTTAAGCCATTTATTGGCGCGGATGTACTCTGCAGATGTAGACTCTGTTTATATTTGTGGTGACTTGAATAGTCGTATTGCAGATTTAAGAGATTATGTTGATTGTAGATGATATTTCTCCTAGAGTTATATTGAATGTGGATGTAAATAAGCATGGGGAGACCCTTATTGAATTTTTAACAGATTCTGAATGCTGTGTGCTTAACGGGAAGTTAAATCCAGAAAATTATAACTTTACATCTGTTTCTGTGCAGCGTAAAGCTGTTGTAGATTATATTGTGAAACCACTTGTTGATCTAAAAACATGTCTTGTATTTAACGTTTACACACCCTCTGATCTTGTGGTCAGGGTTGGATATGAAGATATTCATTTGATTGATGATCGTAGTAGACTTCCTGATTACTCAGTGCTGTGTCTACGATTCCAAACAGGAGCATTCTTTAACAACCATAACAGTGTAGACTTTCAGCAGCAATTAAAAAGACGAAATAGAAACTTCGCTATTCATTTTCTTTCTTCTGAGATGTGCTGTAAGGCTCTCATTGAGGTCACAGATCAGTTGGAAAATGGCCAGAAAGCGCAGGATATTAGGATTATAGTTACGATCTTTATGTCCTTTTGTATAAGAAAATGGATAACTATTGTGCTGTAAAAAAGGATGGTGTGAAGAAGTATTATAGAATAAAACAACCATATTGGAAAAATTAATTAAATAAGTTGTGGGTTAACCTGTGCTCAGCAGTGAAAACGTTTAAGTGTAAGGACCAGAGCAAGAGAAGGAACTTAAAAAATGTATTTAAACATTGTCAATTTAATTTTGATAGAAGGCTGATAAAATCCAAGAGACGTTTTAAGAGAGGACAAACTCTACAATTAGAGCAATAACAACACAGCAGTTTTGGAGGGACATATATAAACTGGGTAGAGGGTAATAGATAAAGCTAAATTAAATAAAGCTGTGGGTGTGGAGGACATCCCTGATGAGGTCCTTTTAAAGCCCCTAATATGTTGAATGTTTTACATTGTCAAACGTGCTTTCAGAATGGTATTATTCCATCTGTGTGGAACAAATCCATAATCAAACCCATCCCTAAATCTGCAAAAGCTGACCCTAGAGCTGACCCATTAAATTACAGAGGTATCAGCCTGATCAGTACAGTTTATAAATTGTTTTCAGGTGTCCTCAATAATAGACTTAATAATTACCTAGAGTCTCATGCGGTGTTGGTAGATGAGCAGAATGGTTTCAGGAAAAACAGGGCATGAATTCATCATATTTATGCCATATCCTCTGTGGTGAGAGCTAGACTACAAGAGGGCAAAAATACATTTGCTTGTTTTGTGGATTTTAAGAAAGCCTTTGATTGGATCTTTTGAAGTATAAGTTTATTTGCTCTGGTATTGATGGTAAATTTTACAATGCTATCAAAACCTTGTACAAAGCCCTTGTTGCATGTTTACAGTTAAATAATTTCAGGACTGGTTGGTTTCCTACTCCATTTGGCGTGAAGCAGGGAGACATGGTCTTCCCCACTTATTTGCCCTTTATGTAAATGATTTAGCTTAAGAAATCAAGGAGGCCGATCTAGGTATACCAATTGATAATGTGAACTTTAGTATTCTGTTATATGCTGATGACATTGTGTTGCTTGCAGAGAAAGAGATTCATTTACAAAAAATGCTGGATATTATGAGTTTATGGTGTAGTAAATGGAGACTTGCTATTAACATGGAAAAAACACAAATTATACATTTTAGAAAGCAATGTGAGCAGCAAAGTAACCATACATTTCAGTTTGGATCAATACCTTTTTTAAAGTATACCAGTTCTTATAAATATCTTGGTTTTGTCTTTTAATGAAATATGTGCTTTTCAGAGGGAAGTAAAGCATTGTCAGTCAGCAGGAAGAGTGTTAGGGTTTGTGATGAATAAAATGAAACTGTGTCCTGACCTTGGTTTTTCAACATTTTCAAAACTATATGATTTAATGGTTGTCTCAATTTTATTTTATGCTGCAGGAGTGTGGGGTTTTAAGGATACCCCTGACAGTAATGCTATTCAGAGTCGAGCCATGAGGTGTTTTCTTGGGGTGCATAAATAAATGGCTAAGCGGGCTATTGAAGGGGACATGGGATGGGTCTCATGTCTTGTAAAGCAGAGATGTGAAATAGTTCGGCTGTGGAACCGCCTTTTCCAGTTGCAAGAGGAAAGGCTAACCAAAAAGATATTTAACTGGGACAGAACACACGGTTACCCTTGGTCAAGAGAGGTCTCTGCAATATTTTCTCTCTCTGATTTACATTTTATTTTCAGCAATAATTAGCAGTGTAACATAAATATAGTCAAAGGAAAAACTACTAAAGATCCATAAGAAACAATGGAAGGATCAGATTTGGAATAAGCCAAAGCTCAGAAACTGTTCAAATCAAAGAGGATTACTACACTGAGCCTTATATACGATTACATTTACAGAGAGGGCAGAGGCCCCTGTGTGCTCAGTTAAGAAGTGGTATCTTGCCTCTGGCACTTGAGGTAGGTAGATATAAAGGTATTCCTGAGGAGCTGCGTTTGTGTTTTTTGTGATCTTAGTGTTGTTGTGGATAAATTTCATTTTGTTTTACATTGCCCCATGTACACCGATGTGAGGAATCATTTGTATGAAAAAATGCTGTTGAGGAACTCTGATTTGTTTTGGTTGTTAAGTTGGCTCTTTAATGAGGAGGTTTTTGCTTTAGCAAGATTTATAGAAAATGCATGGCAATTAAGAGAAAGAACACTATCCATCATAAGTCCTATTTGTTATGGAAAGTGAATGTTTTGACATGTTGAATTTGTGGAACTGTATGTTGTGATTGGTCATGTGTCCAGTGTCTTGTAAGCCCATACGGGCTGGGCACCATAAGGTGCAGGACGCTCAATAAACAAATCAATCAATCAAAAAATAAATCCAGTGAAACTTGAAGCCCAACCCAGCACCCAAAAGCCATCCATAAATAGTTAATTTTATTCTATTTCATCTTCTTTTCTATGCTCATGTTCTCTGAATTTGTATCCCTCTTACACTTTTAAAATCCATTTAGATTCTGTTGAGACAATTAAGCTTAAAACTTTGAAGGCTTACGAATTATAATTGTGATAACACAAGAGATGTACACATGTCTGCACAACCTACATTATCTTTTAATTTGATAGATCTTAAATCAAATAATGGAGCTGTATTCAAAGTGTCCTTCACCAGACTGCCTTCAAATGTTAATGAAACTTTGTTGTATTTCTTGTGTTGCAGCCAGAAGATGAGCAACTACCATGGGGGCCAGGGCCAGAATTACCATAGCAACTACAACCAGTCCCAGTCCAGTTACTACAGCAACAATAGTGGTGGGGGTCAGGGGGGTTACTACTCTCAGTGGGGTGGCTATGACCAGTACAGTGTCTACAACAACAGTGGCTACAACAGTGGCTACAACAGTGGCTACAACTATAACTATGGGCCCTATGGATACCCCCCACCAGGCCACATGATGCCACCACCTCCCATGGGGATGCCACCCATGTCCACTGATATGTCAGGAGCTGTAGAGGTGAGGGAAATACTCGACACCCATGCTTAAAGGAATAGATTGAGAAGTTTTGTATCTGTGCGGCCAGTAGAGAGACTGGTCCAGGATGTTACCTAGTGGAACACAAAGCATTGGTGTAGGGGAAGCGGGTAGCCTCCATCAATGAAGGTAAAATACACCTTGCAGCACTGCTAAAATTGTCTTGTTTTGTTATTCAGTAAACTAGTCACAAAGAGTCAGCTGAATTTGTGAAATGTGTGAATCTGGCAACATCACTATGACAGCAAAACTCCTGAGATATACTGCAAGAAGTTAACTGGGATCAGCTGTTGTTGGTCAGTAAATAGCCCTCATGAATAAGATTAAATGCCAATAAAACCACAGTCTCATTTTTCATTTTTAAATGTAAAGGAATAGTTTGGGAAATACGTTTATTCACTTTCTAGCCTGGCTCTGTCCAAAGGTAACAATCTATCTACCAGCAATGACAATTAGTGGTTTTATGGGATATTATGTACTGCTGGGCGCTGTGACTTCCTGGAGTCTCAGCTGGTTGCCTGGCAACCTCACAGTGACAACAATACTTGAGGACACTACTGTTCCCAGCCAAAGAATTGTCCAGCACATAACACAGATAAAACCACAAATTGTCATTTTTAGACTTTGGTTTTTGTACCAATTAAACAAATGAGATGTAACGTGTAAACTTTAGTCTGATTTTGTTACCTTTGGACTGAGCCAGGCTAGCCATTTCCCCGTTTCCAGTCTTTGTTCTAAGCTAACTATTGTTCTTCTCATTTAACTCTTGACAAGAAAGCAAATAAGCGCATTTCCCAAAATGCTGACCTATTCCTTTAAATACACACATACGTGTAAATCACAGACTGCTTTGGAGTTGCTGAAAGGCACCTTTGATGGAGCAAGTTTATAAATCCTCACTTCCAGATTTTGTGCTAAGCTAGGCAAAACATGCTGTGGATCTACCTCTGTGCTGAACAGAGATTAAATTGTTATGGAAAGATGGAAATTGTATGGTGCTACATTAGAGTATGACAGTGCAGTGCCAGTCTTTACTAGGACATCTTTGTGTCCATGTTTCTACATACGGAAACTGAAATCATCATGTAACACAACAGTTTGTACAAAAGTCTATTACAACTATTGTCTATTTCCAGACTTGGATATATACCTTTTTGGTCTTGTAGCATGATTACCAGGGTTCCTGCAGGGTTTTATTGTTCATGTAATAAATTCGTTTTCAATGTTTCAGAAATAATTCCCAATGTTTGTCTTTCCCCAGCAGAGCCATGGAGAGACTGAGTTTATAGAGGAGGATAATTCAGAAGGTAAGACCCTTTTACCATGATAATGCTCTTTTTTTTTTGTATTCCACTATTATCATACAGGGTATACTGTCAGCTCGTTAGTAGATATATTATAGTGTTGCCAATTTAGATGCTTTATACAGCAGTTTCCACCTATAAGGCTCTGGCTTGTTTTGGAGCACCTTGAACAGAATAACTGGTTATGGTAATTACATGTCTTTTGTGGCAATTGATGTGAAACGGCTGATTAAGTCTTTTCTTTTTGAGTGGTAGAAGTGAATACATCACACACATGACTTGATAAATCCTCAACTTCAGGGTTGGCTGGTGCCACAAAGAGGTCCTTTACTATCTGGGTAGCTAATAAGGTCTTCAGTGTTGTATAATATTTGCAGTGTTATTGCTTTGGCCAGTGCCCTTTGTTTGCATGCACAAATATATACCATATACTGCAGATGTGTACAAATCATTGCTTGGTGGTATTTTACAGAGCCCATCCCTGGATGTGACGTGGAGCAGTGGAACAAAGATTTTATGCAGCGCAGCGAGGAGCTTTACGACGCCATGATGAACTGTCACTGGGAACCCCTGGACTGTGTAAACTCCCCCATCCCGTCCCTCTCTTGATAATTCTTCTGCTCATGATCCCTCCCTAAACCTTAAGTATTTCATTTTTTTTTTTTTTAGGATTTTGTACTCCCCACAATCTGCTATGATCTAACCCATTGTCTCTGTACTTAATCTAAGCCTGAGAGTACATACAGATGTACTTGTTCCTCTTCATATACTCAAAGCACACAAATATTCACTTGATTTAATGTTTACCATGTTGGTAATATTCAAAAAGTTGTTTAATAATCAGTGAAGTTACTCTGTAGTGCATACTGTTTTGTATGAACTCCTCCATAAACCAGAGCTACAGGTGCTGAAGTTGCCTACTCTGTTGTTGACTGGCACACAGTAGCTGTAGCATTGGAAAGTGTCATGTGTCAATATTTAATGATGTCACTGAGGAACAAAGTCCACTGTCATTTACTTTTGTTGATCCATGTTGAAATGGTGACACCAGCAAAAGCTAACTCTGCTCACTGAATAAGGCCCTGACTTTTGAAGAATAGATTTTCTTCTGAAGACAACAGTTAAAACTATGCCTTAATTGCCATTGGCCATGTACTTCCTCTTAGTTTAGGATGGTCATTAGAATTATTATGTATATACAGGATATCAATCTTTCTTGTCTTGTTCATTTTTTTAATAAAGTAATTTTCCTCAGTTTTTTAAATTTTTCTGATAGATTTGATGAACATTATCTGGGTAGAAATATGGAAAGATGATATTGAGTTTACCCAACAGCAATGAACTACAAATGTTATTTATCACTGTTTTCCAGAAAAGAAGCTCAATGTCTTTCTATATAATAGACAAATGGTACAACCTCCCAATACGTTTGAGTGCCGCAAAATTGCATGTAATGATTTTGTGAGGTTAATAGCATTTATTTTCTGCTGTTTGATGGCTGATGATTTGTATATATTTTCTTTCTGGAGATGTTTTATCAATAAAACAAATTTAGGAGGAAAATGGTCTTGGCCTTCTGTCTTCTTTCTTAACAGGGAGAGCTCATTTTTTTCTTGTGAGTCTGTTAGGTACTGCCAGTAAGCATTTTAAAGTTTAGTAAATAAATATTGGTTCTATACTTTTTTAAATATAGATATTTAGGTATCTTAAATTGTTATGAGTAAGACCGCATGATTGCCAACAATGTCAGACACAGTAACACCTACAAAACTTTTTCTCTATTTTTCAGTTGCAATGTTAGGAAAAAAAGACACAATTTCCAGGCTCCTAATGGTTTCAATCAACTAAGTCAAATATTGTTTGAGATGCCATGACATGAGCATGGTTAACATACCTGCTAACATCAACATGTTAGCATGCTGACATTAGCATTTAGCTCAAAGCACTGCTGTTTCTAAGTACAGCCTCACGAGCTGCTAGCATGGCTGTAGAGTCTTGTTTACCTCCTGTATATTCTCTCACAGTGAATGAGCCGACACAACAGAAAGATTGAGAATATTGTAAGCAGAAGAATCAGGTGAAATCTACAATCAGCGACTGACCTTGTGTTATTTATTTTTTATGCAATAGCTGGGTGAAAAGTGTTAAGAAAACCAGGATTCAGTAAAAGTTAAGTGATTGTATTTGAAGTTTTAATCACTGTGTTTGCTGTTTTAGAACACAAGTGACAGCAATGCATCTGAACAATGGAGAAAAAATGTAATCAAACTCAACCAATGTCTCTGTTAAGATGCTTTCACACAGTGTTCTTTGTGGGCAAAAAAAGACACTGATAGAAAAACTAGAGTTTAGACACTAGCGTGTCTGTCGTCCATACTACTAGTCCATCTTGTTAATGGGTTTTACAAAATTGGAGTCTTTCATTACACAAGTTCTCCATTTACTTTGGGTTGATTTAGTTGTTAATTAGCGTGTCATATCCATCAAATCATTTCAGTTACTATTTTTTCTCCACATTGCTAGCAAAGTCCAAGTTGTGGGTTCAGTAAAGTCTGGGTTTCTCAAACATTTCCAGCC
Organism: Siniperca scherzeri; assembly: GCA_027580175.1. Classification (NCBI taxonomy): domain Eukaryota; kingdom Metazoa; phylum Chordata; class Actinopteri; order Centrarchiformes; family Sinipercidae; genus Siniperca; species Siniperca scherzeri. The sequence continues at coordinate 4,142,166 of CM050857.1, forward strand.
TCTGTCTAATTGGCAACTGCTGTCTCTTGTCTTGAATTCCTGTCTTGTGGAGACTCTGTCATCTACTGTTGGTTGCTGTTGGTTTGATGCACAGAGCACAAAGCCCACTTTGTCCATTTGTTTATTTAAAGTTTCAACAGGATTTCTTACTGTTAGAAGAGGACAACAAACACAAATGGACAGGTTTTGTGTTTGTAACATAATCTTCCAAATCATCATCCTAGAGCTAATGATTTAGTTCATCTTTGCATATTTGTTTTTTCAGTTAATTGCAGTGATCGTTGCTCAGTTGTCCTCTGCTTCAGTAGTGCTGGTCTTGGTGTTAAGCAGTCCCAGTCCAGGCCTCCCAGGGCAGTACCAGCTGGGCCCCAGGCGGTACCAGCCCTGGTACAGTCCCCTCCAGCTCAGACACCCCAGAGCGCCTCCTAGTAATTGGGTGGGGAACTGAGGGAAGTAAGCTAAGACACAGAGCAGCAGAAAGATCCAGAGCCCAAGCAGGAGAACACAGAACAGGAAGAGGATCCTCAGAGGGGCATCTGAGATCCCACCCAGGCTCAGATAAGGGCCAAACACGGCTGTTTCCTCAGCCAGCAGCAGGCAACAGAGACAGAGGAGGAAGACATCTTCTGAAACTTCATACCCTCTCCACAGCATCTCAGCTTTGAGGCACTCTGACTTACTCTCCCCTTCTCGCAACACCAACAGAGGCTGCCCATTGGGGACCTCTGGGCTGGTGACTAAAGGTTCGTAGCAGCTTCCTGTGGCATTCTCCAGAAGGTCCAGGAGTTTACAGAAACCAAGCCACAATCCACCAGCCACCCCGAGGCGGGAGAGGTGACGAATGGAGAGAGAGAGGGAACGACGGATGGAGAAGGAGAGGAGAAAGACAAAGGAGCCGACAAAGATGCAGGTCCAGCCCCAACCAGAGTGCAAGAACATCCTGGAAGAAGGACAGGAGATATGTGAACAATTTTAAGTTAGTAAGCTAAGAGAGTTGTGGAGGTTGTGGCTATACAGTGGTGTGAAAAAGTGTTTGCCCCCTTCCTGATTTCTTATTTTTTTGCATGTTTGTCAAACTTAAATGTTTCAGATCGTCAAACAAATTTAAATATTAGTCAAAGATAACACAAGTTATCCAAGTTTTTAAATGAAGGTTGTTATTATTAAGGGAAAACAAAATCCAAACCTACATGGCCCTGTGTGATTGCCCCTCCTATTAAAACATAACTGTGGTTTATCACACCTGAGTTAAATTTCTCTAGCCTGATTACTGCCACATCTGTTCTCAATCAAGAAATCACTTAAATAGGACCTGCCTGACAAAGTGAAGTAGACCAAAAGATCTTCAAAAGCTAGACATCATGCCAAGATCCAAAGAAATTAAGGAACAAATGAGAAACAAAGTAATTGAGATCTATCAGTCTGGAAAAGGTTATAAAGCCATTTCTAAAGCTTTGGGACTCCAGCGAACCACATTGAGAGCCATTATCCACATTATAAAAAACATGGAACAGTGGTGAACCTTCCTCACTTGCCTCAGTTAAGGTCAGTGTTCATGACTCCACCATAAGAAATAGACTGGGCAAAAATGGCCTGCATGGCAGAGTTCCAAGATGAAAACCACTGCTGAGCAAAAAGAACGTTAAGGCTCATCTCATTTTTGCCAGAAAACATCTTGATGATCTCCAAGACTTTTAGGAAAATACTCTGTGGACTGACGAGATAAAAGCTGAACTTTTTGGAAGGTGTCTGTCCCATTACATCTGGCGTAAAAGTAACACCGCATTTCAGAAAAAGAACATCATACCAACAGTAAAATATGGTGATGGTATGGGGCTGTTTTGCTGCTTCAGGACTTGGAAGACTTGCTGTGATAAATGGAACCATGAATTCTGCTGTCTACCAAAAACTCCTGAAGAAGAATGTCCGGCCATCTGTTCGTGACCTCAAGCTGAAGCGAACTTGGGTTCTGCAGCAGGACAATGATCCAAAACACACCAGCAAGTCCACCTCTGAATGGCTGAAGAAGAACAAAATGAAGACTTTGGAGTGACCTAGTCAAAGTCCTGACCTGAATCCTATTGAGATGCTGTGGCATGACCTTAAAAAGGCAGTTCATGCTCGAAAACCCTCCAATGTGGCTGAATTACAACAATTCTGCAAAGATGAGTGGGCCAAAATTCCTCCAGAGCGCTGTAAAAGACTCATTGCAAGTTATCGCAAACGCTTGATTGCAGTTGTTGCTGCTAAGGGTGGCCCAACCAGTTATTAGGTTTAGGGGGCAATCACTTTTTCACACAGGGCCATGTAGGTTTGGATTTTGTTTTCCCTTAATAATAACAACCTTCATTTAAAAACTGCATTTTGTGTTTACTTGTGTTATCTATGACTAATATTGAAATTTGTTTTATGATCTGAAACATTTAAGTGTGACAAACACTTTTTCACACTACTGTACATTCATCATCCAAATGAATGCTAATGTTGCTTTGTGGCTACTGAATGTGTAAATATTCAATTCAGTTTTATTTATATAGCGCCAATTCATAACAGAAGTTATCTCATTGCGCTTTTCCTATAGAGCAGGTCTAGATTGTACTCTTTATAATATTAATTACAGAGACCCAACAAATCCCACCATGAGCAAGCATTTGGCAACAGTGGCAAGGAAAAACTTCCTTTAAAAGCGCAGAAACCTTGGACAGAACCAGACTCAATGGTGGGCGGCCATCCGCTGCTGCCGTGTTAGGTTTTGAGAGAGAGAGAGAGAGAGAAGAGGGGTTTTGAGAGAGAGAGAGAGAGAGAGAAGAGGGGTTTTGAGAGAGAGAGAGAGAGAGAAGAGGGGTTTTGAGAGAGAGAGAGAGAGAGAGAGAGAGAGAGAGAGAGAGAGAGAGAGAGAGAGAGAGAGAGAGAGAGAGAGAGAGAGAGAGGGGTTTTGAGAGAGAGAGAGAGAGAGGGGTTTTGAGAGAGAGAGAGAGAGAGAGAGAGAGAGAGAGAGAGAGAGAGAGAGAAGAGGGGTTTTGAGAGAGAGAGAGAGAGAGAGAGAGAGAGAGAGAGGGGTTTTGAGAGAGAGAGAGAGAGAGAGAGAGAGAGGGAGGGGTTTGGGGGAAGGGGATAAGGTTAGGGAGACACAATGCAAAGACCACGTAAAACATTTTTTTTATATAGTAGAATAGTAATTATAGTGTTAATATTGATAAATTAGTAATAATAGGAATGACAGCTATAGGAAGAATAATGTCAGCATCAGTAACAGAGCCAATAACAACAACTGTAGTAGCAGTTGTCGAGCAGGAACACGGGGACAGCAGGTGGCCCACAACCACAGATCCAGACTCTGCAGCTCCGGAGGCAGAAATACCTGCTGAAAGCGACAGGAGGAGAGAGGAGTGAAATGAGAAAGCACAGAACTACGGGAGAGAGAAGATGTTGAGTTAGTAACATGCAGTAATGGGATAAAAATGCATACACATGGAGAGGGAGAGAAGGAGAGAGGAAAGAGGTGCATCATGTGAAGTCTCCTGGCAGTCTAGGCCTATAGCAGCATAACTAAGGGATGGTTCAGGACTCACTCAAGCCAGCCCTAATTATAAGCTTTATCAAAGAGGAAAGTCTTTAGCCTACTCTTAAATGTGGAGATGGTGTCTGCCTCCTGAACCCAAACTGCGACCTGATTCCACAGAAGAGGTGCTTGATAACTGAAGGCTCTGGCTCCCATTCTACTTTTGGAGACTCTAGGAACCACAAGTAACCCTGCATCCTGGGAGCGCAGTGTTCTAGTCAGGTAATATGGTATTATGAGTTTGTTTCGTGTGGGAGTTAAAGGATAAATCCTGATCAAAGATAACTCCGCGGTTCATTACGGTGCTGCTGGAGGCCAGGGCAATGCCATCTAGAATAACTATATCTTTAGATAATTTGTCTCGGAGGTGTTTGGGACCAAGTACATTAACTTCAGTTTTGTCAGACTTTACATCAGAAAGTTGCAGGTCATCCAGGTCTTTATGTCCTTAAGGCATGCCTGAAGTTTAGTTAACTGGTTAGTTTCATCTGGCTTGATCGATAGATATATTTGGGTATCATCCACAATAAACAATGAAATGAAAGTTTATGGAGTGCTTCCTAATAATACTGCTTAGAAGAAGCATATATAAGGTGAATAGAATCGGTCTAAGCACAGAACCTTGTGAAACTCCGTGACTAACTTTGACGTGCACGGAGGATTCACCGTTAACAAGTACAAACTGAGATCGATTTGATAGATAGGATTTAAACCAGCTTAGTGCGGTTCCTTTAATGCCAATTACATGTTCCAGTCTCTGTAATAGGATGTGATGGTCAATGGTGTCGAATGCAGCACTAAGATCTACAAGACAAGTACAGAGACAAGTCCATTGTGTGATGCAATTAAAAGGTCATTTGTAATTTTCACCAGTGCTGTCTCTGTGCTATGATGCACTCTAAACCCTGACTAAAAATCCTCAAATAAACTATTTTTATTTAGAAAGTCACACAACTGATTAGCGAATGCTTTCTCAAGGATCTTAGAAAGAAAGGGAAGGTTAGATATAGGTCTATAGTTGGCTAAAACCCCAAGATCAAGAGTGGACTTTTTAAGAAGCGGTTTAATTACAGCTTCTTTAACTGATTTTGGTACATAGCCTGTTAATAAAGACAGATTGATCATATCCAGTAAAGAAGTGCTAATTGTAAAACGTCTTTAAGCAGCCTAGTTGGAATGGGGTCTAAGAGACAGGTTGATGGCTTAGATGAATTAATCGTCAAAGTCAGCTGAAGAAGGTTGACAGGAGCAAAGCAGCCAAAACACACATCAGGCTCTACAGCTGTTTCCAAGGTTCCTGTGTTTGAAGACAAGTTGGCCCCGGTTAAAGGCAGGACTTGATGAATTTTTTAGTTAATTCATCAAGTGTTGAATAGTTAAAATTTTATCATTAAAGAAGCTCATGAAGTCGTTGCTACTGAGAGCTATAGGAATACATGGTTCAATAGAGCTGTGATTCTCTGTCAGCCTGGCTACAGTGCTGAAAAAAAACCTGGGGTTGTTTTTATTTTCCTCTATTAATGATGAGTAGTAAGTTGCTCTGGCATTACGGAAGGCCTTCCTATATGTTTTAAGACTATCTTGCCAGACTAAACGGGATTCTTCCAGTTTGTTGGAACGCCATTTCCTTTCAAGTTTTCGTGATGTTTGCTTTAATTTGTATGTTTGGGGGTTATACCATGGAGCTAACCTTCTTTGTTTTATTATCTTCTTTTTTAGAGGAGCGATAGAATCGAGTGTTGTTCGCAGTGAGCCTGCAGCACTATCAACTAGATGGTCAATTTGGGAGGGGCTGAAATTAATATAGGAGTCCTGTTATATTGAGACATAACATTGAATTAAATGCAGATGGGATCGCTTCCTTGAATCTAGCCACAGCAATATCAGATAGACATCTAGAGTAAGAATTTTTGCCTAATGGTGTTTAGTCCAGTAATAGCTGTTCAAAAGTTACTAAATAATGGTCCGATAAAGAAGGATTCTGTGGAAAGACTATTAAATGTTCAATTTCAATGCCATATACCAGAACAAGGTTGAGGGTGTGGTTAAAACAGTGAGTGGCTTCATGTACACTCTGACAAAAGCCAATTGAATCTAATAATGAGATAAACGCAGTACTAAGGCTATCATTTTCAACGTCCACATGAATATTGAAATCACCTACAGTAACCACTTTATCTGTTTTAAGAACTAAACTTGATAAAAACTCTGAGAATTCACATAAAAATTCAGAATAAGGACCAGTTACACTATAACAAATAGAATTGGCTGTCGTGTTTTCCAGGTTGGGTGTGAAAGACTAAGAGCAAGGCTTTTGAATGAGTTATAATTTAGTTTAGGTTTAGGGTTGATTAATAGGCTTGAGTCGAAGATGGCTGCAACTCCACCTCCTCGGCCAGTACCTCGAGGAATGTGAGTATTAATATGACTGGGCAGAGTAGATTAATTTAGGCTAACATATTCTTCATGACCCAGCCAGGTTTCAGCAAGACAAAATAAGTCAATATGATACTCTGATATTAAAATCGGTCACTAGTACAGCTTTAGATGACAGAGATCTGATGTTTAACAGTCCACATTTAATTCGCCTATTTTGTTGTGCTACTTCAGCGTTTTTGTTTAGGTTTTTATGTATAACTCCTCTTCTGTTAACTTTAGATTTTATTAATTTAAGTGGCCGGGGGCAGACACCGTCACTAAGGAGTTTTGGGTGGGTAAATGCTCTGGAAGTGCAGAGAAGCGTGTAGGACTGCAACTCTGCCTCCTGGTCTCAACTCTGAGTTGTCATGGTTTTGGTCCACTAATAAACTTGGCCAGATTTCTGGATATGAGAGCTGCTCCATCCAAAGTGGGATGAATGCCGTCTCTCCTAATCAGACCAGGTCTTCCCCAAAAAGTCAGCCAATTATCTACAAAGCCCACATCGTTTGCTGGACACCACCTCGACAGCCAGAGGTGGAATGAAGACATGCGGCTAAACATGTCATCACTGGTCAGGTTTGGCAGGGGCCCAGAGAAAACTACGGAGTCCGACATTGTCGTTGCAGATGTACACACCGACTCAACATTAAGTTTAGTGACCTCCGATTGGCGAAATCGGAGTCGTTATCGCCGACGTGAATAACAATCTTACTGTATTTATGTTTATCCTTAGTCAGCTGTTTTAAATAGGATTCAACGTTGCCCGCTCTGGCCCTAGGAATACATTTGAATATGGTCAACTAAAAGAAGGAGAGAGCTATGAGTGCTTGAGCAGAACTAGTGTAAGTTTATAGCAGATAGTTAATCACTATAATGAACAATTATTATTGAACGAAATTAACTGTGATGAGCTAGAGCAGCAGAAATACGCTAGTAGTAAAACACAAACACTGGTGACCGGAAATGACACAATACGCTTACTACAGCACGTCAGCACGTCCAGATGATCAGCATCAAATACGCAAATGTTTGCTATGAAGTTCACCACAACAACTTTATAAAAGGTGATAATGCATCCATGTTGTGTTTACAGCTTACTCGGCTGCCCCCAAGTGGCCAAACAAAACAAATCTATTAATGCAGCTTTAAGTTTAATTGGCAGTAGCTTTCCAAAATGGCAGTTTTTTTGATTTTATCAGTGTACAGTGGCTTGCAAAAGTATTCATACATACCTCTTGTACTTTTCCACATTACAACCACAAATGTAAATGTATTTTATTGGGATTTCATGTGATAGACCAACACAAAGTGGTGTATAATTGTGAAGTGAAAGGAAAATGATATGTGGTTTTCAAAGTTTACAAATAAAACTCTGAAAAGTGTGGCATGCAAAAGTATTCAGCCCCCCTGCGCCAATACTTTGTAGAACCACCTTTCGCTGCAATTACAGCTGCAAGTCTTTTGGGGTATCTTTCTACCAGCTTTGCATGTCTAGAGAAATTTTTTCCCATTCCCCGTTGCAAAATAGCTCAAGCTCAGTCAGATTGAATGGATAGCATCTGTGAACAGCAATTTTCAAGTCTTGCCACAGATTCGCAGTGGGATTTAGGTCTGGACTTTGACTGGGCCATTCTAACACATGAATATGCTTTGATCTAAACCATTCCATTGTAGCTCTGGCTGTATGTTTAGGGTCATTGGAAGGTGAACCTCCGCCCCAGTCTCAAGTCTTTTGCTGACTCTAACAGGTTTTCTTCCAAGATTGCTCTGTATTTGGCTCCATCCATCTTTCCGTCAACTCTGACCAGCTTCCCTGTTCCTGCTGAAGAAAAGCATCCCCACAGCATGATGCTGCCACCCCCATGTTTCACGGTGGGGATGGTGTGTTCAGGGTGATGTGCACTGTGAGTTTTCTGCCACACATAGCGTCTTGCTTTTAGGCGAAAAACTTAAATTTTGGTGTCATTTGACCAGAGCACCTTTTTCCACGTTTGCTGTGTCCCCCACATGGCTTTTGGCAAACTGCAAACGGGACTCCTTATGGCTTTTTTCAACAATGGCTTTCTTCTTGCCACTCTTCCATAAAGGCTGGATTTGTGGAGTGCATGACTAATAGTTGTCCTGTGGACAGATTCTCCCACCTGAGCTGTGGATCTCTGCAGCTCCTCCAGAGTGACCATGGGCCTCTTGGCTGCTTCTCTGATCAATGCTGTCCTTGCCCAGCCTGTATGTTTAGGTGGACGACCATTTCTTGGTAGGTTTGCAGTTGTGCCATGCTCTTTCCATTTTTGGATGATGGATTCAACAGTGCTCCATGAGATGTTCAAAGCTTGGGATATTTTTTTATAACCTAATCCCACTTTAAACTTCTCCACAACTTTATCACTGACCTGTCTGGTGTGTTCCTTGGGCTTCGTGGTGCTGTTTGTTCACTAATGTTCTCTAAACAAACCTCTGAGGCCTTCACAGAACAGCTGTATTTATACTGAGATTAGATTACACACAGGTGGACTCTATTTACTAATTAGGTGACTTCTGAAGGCAATTGGTTGCACTGGATTTTATTTAGGGGTATCAGAGTAAAGGGAGCTGAATACTTGTGTGTGCATGCCACACTTTTCAGAGTTTTATTTGTAAAAAAATTTGATAACCATCTATAAGTTTCCTTCCACTTCACAATTATGCGCCATTTTGTGTTGGTCTATCACAATAAATCCCAATAAAATAGATAGAATGTTTGTGGTTGTAACGTGAAAAAATGTGGAAAAGTTCAAGGGGTATGAATATTTTTGCAAGCCACTGTATGTCTTATATAATTCCCTGTAAGTAAAGTGTATTAATTTCTGTTATAGGTTACTAACAGCCAAAACAGTATACTATGCAGATTAGTACATAGTGTATACTTAATATGCAGTATTACTATGTAGGCTAGAAGGTGGATCACATCTGCAGTAGAACAGAACTGACTGTGGCAAATACACAATGGTTGGTTTAGATTTGTCATGGCAAACCAATGAAAATTACTCTGGTGTTATGTCAACAGTTTAAAGGTCCAGCGTGTAACATTCAGGTATGTTTTCATTAGTGTATAATCACCTGAAAATTAGAATCATTGTATTTTCATTACCTTAAAATAAGCCCTTTATATCTACAGAGGGAGCGGGTCCCCTTCCACGGAGGCCATGCCAACTCACTGGCACAATAATATCACTGGTTCAAAGAAGACAAGTGAGTAGGAAGTAAACAGGAAGCAGCCTCACCTGTAGAGGAAGTGGCTTCTCTTGGCAAAGACGCTGTACTGGGAGACCCAGAGGCTCAGTGCGGGGCCGAACATCACCACTGCTGACAGCAACAGATGGAAGTGCTGCCGGAACACAGTGTTAGCCAGGAACTGGGCCGCCAGGTCCGACAGGACCACCAGCACTGTGTTGAGGAACATCTGGACCCAGAACCAAACCTCTGACCGGATCTCTAAATAAATTAACTTTATTTTTCTAATATAAATTGACTGCTGCTGGCTCTGAGTGCAGCAGTGTGTTTGTATAGATTATCCACCTCAGTTTAAATAGCAGGCACTGTTTCATGTGATAAGACTGTAATCCTGTCTAGAATGCATTTAACACACTGTGGATTATCTCTGTTGCACATGGGAATAATCCAGCATCTTCTGTAGTCCAAAAGTCTGGTTGGAGTCAATCAATATATACAAAATTTCAAATTCATTTTTCAAAGTTTGAGATTTGATCCATTGGTGCATTGATGGAAGATTAATCCAGATCCAGACATCTAAAGATGCTGACTGTGTAATAAAAATAGTTGACGTCCACTGGTGTTAGCTGCTAGTGTTCAGCACCCATGCGAAGAGTGTACTCTATAACATGAATTAAATGATAACTGGCCCCTAGCGTTCAACAGACTGCAAATATGTGCACACTGAAATCCAACTGTGGAACTCTTCAATCAAGTAGGCACTTCTCCTGACTCAGTACAGTATATTGTATCTACAGCTCTCAATTTTCCAGTTTTCACACTTGAAGGCAACAATGCAACCAAACTGCATAATGTTGCTTAGCTGTTTTTTGTTGCAGCTGCAGAAATTGAGGTGAGCTTCAATCTTCTCTGACCTTGTATAGCAAGTTTCCCATGTGTCTCCTTCCTGTTTTCCTCTTGTTGTGCAGTGATTGTCGTTGGCCACCTCTGCATTACTTCTGCAGAAATACAATTGCCTGTGTTACACTGAGAGACATCCAAGAGTTGTAGCTTCAGAATACCTCCCCTGTTCGAACTATCTCCGCAGTAACTGTAGCTTCTCTGCTCTTCTCTGTCACTGACACCCACCCTCTCACACATAAAAATACAGAGTATGTTCTTGCCCTGTCACATGCCTCCTGGGGCTGTGTCACATTGCTCCTACTGAGATGACTGAAGGGTACAGAAAGGTTGAACCAATGACATTGATTCCTTGGTGTGGATATTGCATGGTTTCTGATTAATTTAGTCTTAAATGCCAGCAGAGTTAGCGGCTGAGAGTAGGCTGAGAGTAAGCTGAGCAGCGCCAACAGAACCAGTGTTACAGAAAAGTCATGAATTAAATGTAAGCAATGATGTGAAATTAGATGCCGTGTGTTGCATTATGTGTGTGTGTATATTTGCGTTCATGTGTATTAATAGCAATAACCTTTGTACTGTATCTGGGCTGAGACTGTTGCAGCAGTCTGTCTCTGTCAATCAGTGAATGGTAACACACACACACATACAAACAGTCCACATTTACTTATTTTTCTCTCCTCTTTCTCTTCTCAGATATCACCCAGTTTCATTTAGTGTCTTGATTTGACCCTGACCAAGTTAATTCCATCAGCTAACTAATTAATAACCTTAAATCCAGAAGCAAGTTCAGTTATACAGAATTACCTTTTAACCCTTATCGTAGAAAAGGTTTCAGTCGTAGTCATCTGGACACTGTTTTCAGAATCAAGACGTTTCGGCTCCCATCCGGAAGTCATTCTCAATTGTGAAAAATGGACCGGGAACTCAGAAATTTAAGCTACTCTGTGTTACTTAAGCCCTGCCCTCAGGAAGGAGTCTTTCTGAGTATCTGCTGATTACTCTGCCTAGTTTCACCTGAAACTGACCTAATTGTTTCCATGATGGCCCAGTAATCAGGCCTATTGTTTTCTCACTGCACCTCCCCTGTACCTGATTAGTATATGATTGGCGTGACCAAGGTGCTAATACACTGTGGTAAACGTTGGGCAGATTGAATCTCAGACCACCATTTCTGTTCAAAGAGGGGTTTTCTTTTTTCACAAAATGGCTTCTTTGATACCTCTTTCAAACCAACTCTTCTCTCTACTTAGAATCTTCACCTCACTGTCTTCAAATGTGTGGTTTGTAGCTTTTAGATGCAAATGCACGGCGCATTACACGAGTTAGCGTGTCGTCTGTGCTGATAGTCTTTTGTGAAGTGGCTGTTTAGTCTCACCTATGTACCGTTCTTTGCAGTTTTCCTCATCCACGGTACCAATGACTTGGTGGTGTGCCCGGGAACGAGGACAATGCCTTCTTCACAAACTGTTCCATGTAAAGGTTGGCCACGATGGGAGAGACCGGAGAGCCCATAGCACAGCCGTGAATCTGTCTGTAGAAGTGTCTCCGGAATTGGAAGTAGGTTGTGTTAAGACTAATAGACTGTCTAATAGTTTGGAGATGTGTTCAGGTGTAAGCTTGGTCCTTTCCTGCAAGGTGGAGTCCTCCTGCAGTCTTCTCCTCACCGCTGTCACTGCTTCTGAGGTCGGAATGCAGGTGAACAAGGACACAACATCATTCGAAACCATTACGTCATCTGGGTCCAACTGGACTTTGTCCACAAATTTCTGTGTGTTTTCCACATGATGTACTGTGTTCCCCACCAACGGAGCCACAATTGTAGTCAAATGTTTGGCTACGTTGTATGTGATGGAATCTGTGCTACACACGATGGGTCTGAGTGGAACATTCTCTTTGTGAATTTTGGGAAGGCCATAGATGCAAGGAATGGCTTCCCCAGGGTATAGTCTGTAGTACAGAGGCCTGTCTATCACCTCCTCCTTCTCAAGCTTCTGTAGACAGTCTATAATCTTCTTCTTGTAGCCATTAGTTGGATCTTTTTTAAGTTTTTGATATGTGGTTGTGTCTTCAAGAAGGTTGTTGACCTTGGTTTCATAATCGGCTTTGTTCAGAATCACAGTGCAGTGACCCTTGTCTGCTGGTAGAATGTTTATGCTGTGATCCTTCTGCAGTGCTGTGAGTGCCCTCCTCTCTTCGGATGTAATGTTAGAAGGAGGCAACTTGGCACTCTTTAGTGTTGCTGTGACACGTAGCCTCCGGTCTGCAGCCTCTGCTTCTGTCATCTTGTTCTTCCTAATGGCTGTTTCTGTGGCTGTGATGTAGTCCACTGTAGGGATGTGGTTGGACGTAACTGAAAAGTTGAGCCCTTTGGAGAGCACATCTTTTTCTGCCTGTGTCAGGATGCGGTCTGATAAGTTTTTGATCCAATTGTTTCTGTTAACACATGTCTCCCTTTGTTGAGTCCCTGCTCTCCTGTTGCGCTGGTCTTTTCCTAGATTCTTCTTATTCAAAAGGATGTTAAATTTCTTAATTTGCCGCTTCTAGCTCTTCCTATGTTGTGCTCCCTGTGCTACCTGTGTAAAATCCATCACTCTCTTGAGGATTTCTTCTGGGACAATGCTTGTTAACTTCTTCTGCAAAAATTCTGTTCTGTTCTTCAAATTGTCTATTCTTGAGTTGTTTTCCCTGATCCTTTCACTAAGCATCTGGGTCAGGTTTCTTCTCCAGATCTTCTCTGCTCTGTGTCCTTTTACTAGTGGTTTAATCTGTAGGCTCTTGGGAATAATCTTGCTCTGCCTGCATTAGATTAAAATGGAGATGGTTCCTGTGGTCTGCTAATTTCCTGGCTGTGTTTTCGAGTTCCCGAACCAGAGCCAAGGATTTCTGCCCACAATTCTTCAAAATAAGGTGGTGTAGTCCCTCATTCGTCCAGGAGTGTTCTATCGTAGAAAAGGTTTCAGTTGTAGTCATCTGGACACTGTTTTCAGAATCAAGACGTTTTGGCTCCCATCCGGAAGTCATTCTCAATTGTGAAAAATGGACCGGGAACTCAGAAATTTAAGCTACTCTGTGTTACTTAAGCCCTGCTCTCAGGAAGGAGTCTTCCTGAGTATCTGCTGATTACTCTGCCTAGTTCCACCTGAAACTGACCTAATTGTTCCCATGATGGCCCAGTAATCAGTCATTTTTTCACAATTGAGAATGACTTCCAGATGGGAGCCGAAACGTCTTGATTCTGAAAACAGTGTCCAGATGACTACGACTGAAACCTTTTCTACGATAGAACACTCCTGGACGAATGAGGGACTACACCGTCCTTTTAACCCATAGCCTACATACTGTCTCTCACATCATGCCAAAAAACGTAATGTATCTACATTACTTCATGCTAACAAGACATGAAAGGTTGTACTGTATAAGCAAGCACTAGTTGTGTTGAGCATAATTAATGAGAGTTAGTGATTTATGATTGCTTCAGTCAGTGCTTCCGAAAGGTGCAAGGTTTGTGCTGAAGTCACCTGTGCTAGGTGGTATCTATTTCAGTCATTTAGAGTGAATTTGCCCATAGCAAATTAGTCTCACATAAAGGAAAAGACATTTTGGGAAATATGTTTATAGCTGAGATTCAGATGAGAAGATGATACAAAGCTAGAGCCAGCAGCCAGCTAAGTTAGCTTGGCATAAAGACAGGAAACAGGGGAAACAGATAGCCTGGGTATGTCCAAAGGTGACAAAATCCACCTGGACCGGCAGGATAAATCTGGGTGGGGAAAGTGAAAAGTAGCGTTTGCCCCCCATTACTACGACTGAGGTGCCCTTGAGCAAGGCCCTTAACCCGAACTGCTCCAGTGAAGCTGCTCAGTGGCCAGCATATCAGACTGTGGTTGTACTGGGACACTAGGTTAAAAAAAAAGAAAACAATCCACACCGCATGCGGAAATACCTGTAGAAAGCGACAGAAGGAGAGAGGAGAGAGATGAGAAATCACAAAACTATGGGAGAGAGAAGCTGTCGAGTTAGTAACATGCATTAATGGGATAAAAATGCATACAGATGGGGAGGGTTAGGAGGAGAAGAGAGGAGCTCAGTGCATCATGGGTCATCAGTCTAGACCTATAGCAGCATAACTAATGGTGGTTCAGGGCTCACCTGAGCATTTCTGCTTTGTGAGCTCACAGAACAGTATCCGCAAGCAGAAAAGCGTGAGGGAGCATTTCTGCTCCCCATACACAAATGCGGTCCCGCGAACACAGGGCTGTGATGAGCGCTTGTTTGACCCTCCCTACACACTTGCCACTGCTCAACACTCACTCGCTCGTCAAGTTGGCTTCCATTCTACTTTTGGAGACTCTAGGAACCACAAGTAACCCTGCATTCTGGGAGCGCAGTGTTCTAGTGGGGTAATAGGGTACTATAAACTCTTATGACGGTGCCTGACCATTAAGGGCTTTGTAGGTGAGGAGATGGATTTTAAATTCTATTCTGGATTTTAAAGGTAGCCAGTGCAGAGAAGCTAATATTGGAGAAATATGATCTCTTTTCCTAGTTCTTGTCAGTACACATGCCGCAGCCTTCTGGATCAAGTGGAGAGTCTTAAATGCATGCACTAGTTTTTGGGCATCATTTTGAGACAGGATGTGCCTGATTTTTGCAATGTTACATAGGTGAAAGAAGGCAATCCTTGAAGTTTGTTTCATGTGGGAGTTAAAGGATAAATCCTGTTCAAAGATAACTCCAAGATTTCTTACGGTGGTGCTGGATGCCAGGGCAATGCCATCTAGAGCAACTATGTCTTTAGATAATGTGTCTTGGAGGTGTTTGGAGCCAAGTACAATAACTTCAGTTTTGTCAGAGTTTAACATCAGAAAATTGCAGGTCATCCAGGTTTTTATATCCTTAAGGCATGCTTGGAGTTTAGCTAACTGGTTAGTTTCATCTGGCTTAATCGATAGATATAATTGGGTATCATCCGCATAACAATGAAAGTTTAGGGAGTGTTTCATAATAAAATTGCCTATACAGTGGTGTGAAAAAGTGTTTGCCCCCTTCCTGATTTCTTATTTTTTTGCATGTTTGTCACACTTAAATGTTTCAGATCATCAAAAAATTTCAACATTAGTCAAAGATAACACAAGTAAACACAAAATGCAGTTTTTAAATGAAGGTTGTTATTATTAAGGGAAAACAAAATCCAAACCTACATGGCCCTGTGTGAAAAAGTGATTGCCCCCTAAACCTAATAACTGGTTGGGCCACCCTTAGCAGCAACAACTGCAATCAAGCGTTTGCGATAACTTGCAATGAGTCTTTTACAGCGCTCTGGAGGAATTTTGGCCCACTCATCTTTGCAGAATTGTTGTAATTCAGCCAGATTGGAGGATTGTCGAGCATGAACTGCCTTTTTAAGGTCATGCCACAGCATCTCAATAGGATTCAGGTCAGGACTTTGACTGCTGCAGAACCCAAGTTCGCTTCAGCTTGAGGTCACGAACAGATGGCTGGACATTCTTCTTCAGGAGTTTTTGGTAGACAGCAGAATTCACGGTTCTATTTATCACAGCAAGTCTTCCAAGTCCTGAAGCAGCAAAACAGTCTCAGACCATCACACTACCATCACCATATTTTACTGTTGGTATGATGTTCTTTTTCTGAAATGCAGTGTTACCTTTACGCCAGATGTAATGGGACACACACCTTCCAAAAAGTTCAGCTTTTATCTCGTCAGTCCACAGAGTATTTTCCCAAAAGTCTTGGGGATCATCAAGATGTTTTCTGGCAAAAATGAGACGAGCCTTAATGTTCTTTTTGCTCAGCAGTGGTTTTCATCTTGGAACTCTGCCATGCAGGCCATTTTTGCCCAGTCTCTTTCTTATGGTGGAGTCATGAACACTGATCTTAACTGAGGCAAGTGAGGCCTGCAGTTCTTTGGATGTTGTTGTGGGGTCTTTTGTGACCTCTTGGATGAGTCGTCGCTGCACTCTTGGGGTAATTTTGGTCGGCCAGCCACTCCTGGGAAGGTTCACCACTGTTCCATGTTTTCGCCATTTGTGGATAATGGCTCTCAATGTGGTTCGCTGGAGTCCCAAAGCTTTAGAAATGGCTTTATAACCTTTTCCAGACTGATAGATCTCAACGAATTTGTTTCTCATTTGTTCCTTAATTTCTTTGGATCTCGGCATGATGTCTAGCTTTTAAATATCTTTTGGTCTACTTCACTTTGTCAGGCAGGTCCTATTTAAGTGATTTCTTGATTGAGAACAGATGTGGCAGTAATCAGGCCTGGGTGTGGCTAGAGAAATTGAACTCAGGTGTGATAAACCACAGTTAAGTTATGTTTTAACAGGCGGGGCAATTACTTTTTCACACAGGGCCATGTAGGATTGGATTTTGTTTTCCCTTAATAATAACAAACTGCATTTTGTGTTTACTTGTGTTATCTTTGACTAATATTTAAATTTGTTTGACGATCTGAAACATTTAAGTGAGACAAACATGCAAAAAAAAAAAGAAATCAGGAAGGGGGCAAACACTTTTTCACACCACTGTATAAGGTGAATAGAATCGGTCCAAGCACAGAACCTTGTGGAACTCCGTGATTAACTTTGGCGGACTCACTGTTAACATTTACAAACTGAGATCGATCTGATAGATAGGATTCAAACCAGCTTAGTGCAGTTTCTGTAATGTCAATTACATGTTCCAGTCTCTGTAATAGGATGTGATGGTCAATGGTGTCGAATGCAGCACTAAGATCTAACAAGACAAGTACAGAGACAAAAATACTTTATTGATCCCCGAGGGGAAACTCTTTTGTTACAGCAGCTCATTATCACGTCAGTGCACACATAAGACGACGAGACGGAGCTACGGCAACAGGCAGCATGCACGTTGGTGCATGCACACTAGATTAGGTTAATTATATTTGATACGTACATATGACACAAGTCAGAAAACCAAACTTTATATTTCTCTTCTGATTCTTGGTTGTCAGTGTTAAGGGACAAATAAGACGACTATGAGTATGGCCTTTTACTGAATAATCTACATTCTGACAAGCAAAAATGCCACTAATGTCTTCCTGTGATTTGATTATTGTATATATTGATATAAAACTTAGTTCCAGATATATAATGTACGAGAAATCAACTGACTTAGAGCAACAGTTTAGTAAATGACTTTACTGCACATTAAAAATAGTAGTAAAAATGTTTTAGGATCTATCAACACACAGAGGTGGACCAAGGTCAAGGTGGGCTTAATTATCCTAAAACAAATTTACATACTGAAATGAGGTAGTAGGCTTTCAGTGCTACATTACGAATAATAATAAGTATCAATAAATAAAAATAGTTGACATGATAACACACAGTATAGAAATAGTAACATTACTTTTATATGTAGAGTTTATATGCATAGTTTAAAAAGACAGAACTGCAGTCCATATAAGTACTGGAGGCTGGAGTGGAAAGGGAGAAGGCATTAGGAAAAGCACAGCTGGTTGAACACTGCTATGGCTACAAGTGTTATTTTCAATAAAAACATACAACATTAAAATCGATCAGCCATGACATAAATTATGTCTTGGCCAAGTGATGGGCTTAACAAAACAAAAGAAATCCTGTAATGGTTGACTTCAACAATGGAGAAAATGTCAGGCATGGACACTTCACCATTTTTGGAGTTGGGCACTTAGCAATTCTGTGTAAAAATACTGTTTACTGTAGGGATTACATGAACTTCATCACACAAAAATTGCCCAGGAGTGCCAAACCTTATGTGATGGTGATGTACAAAGCTGCCACTTAAGCAATGAAGAAATGTAGCCATAATGCTGTTCACAAACCTGCGGTCCTTGTCTGTCTTCCCTGGACTGGCAGCAGCTGTTCCACCTGCATTGCTTGGTGACCAACCCAGATATCATCCACACCAAGGTTGGTCCTCATGGTCTCCACAGCTCTCTAAGCCCCACGCTGGACTGATGATCCAGGCTGGCTGTGGATGGAAAATACATTGCAGTAGTACCTGATGTATGCTGAGGTGGGGTAGTGACAAAAAGTAAAAGTTGGAAAACCCTGACTAGCTAGCTACCATATGTTAATGTAGTCATTATAATTAAATTGCTCTTTTTAAAATTCTGACGAGTCACCATCTCCCCCTCTCTGACTCGTCACTCGTCACTCCATCTCATTTCTTCCTCACCTTGATGAGCCCATTACCAAACACAAAGTTAAATATGCCAGGGAAGTGTAGCTTTAATCCAGCAAATTAGATTTAGTGTGAAGTGTAGATCTAATCCAGTAAATTGATCTTTATAGTGATTGGCTTTTGTCTGCTCTGTTGTATACCAACTGCTGACTCCTCACTCCTCCTAACCGGCAGCAAGTGATCAACAACTGTTAGGCTAATAACAAGGCTTAACGTTACCTAGTCTGTTGCAGGTCACATTTTGGCATTTGTGGTGGCTCAAAAACTGACATCCATAGATCCATAGTTTGGTCTCAACTTGAACCGGAGCATTTGCAGATTAATTTCTTACCCAAAATGTTATGATCCACTGAAGTTAGACACGATACGAGATGAATACACCACCGTTTTCGTTAGCTTCGCCACCATCTTGACTGGAAAGGAGCCTGCTCTATGCATGGATGTATTATTTAGACAGTCTGACAGTGGCCTACCACTTTCAAGTGCCACCTGCCGTTAGGAAACAGTATGTGCCGGTGAAACACAAGCGGCATATGCTGCTGAACCACTAGTGGCATACCATCAGCCACTTTTCGATCTCGGCATCACTATATTACAGTAACATTAGGTTACAGGCTCCCGACTGACATAGCAGCCCCTGGGTGGCTAGCGTTGTAAATTAGTTAGCAACCAATGGTAGACTTAAATAACTTTAGCTACTAACTTACTTTGATAGCATTAGCTTAGGTTGTTAGCAAGCTATTAACTTAACCCAGGCCTAGCTAGCATTAGCTTATAATGCCTCTGTAACTAGCGTAGAAAAGGTTTCAGTCGTAGTCATCTGGACACTGTTTTCAGAATCAAGTCTTTTCTACGAAAGAACACTCCTGGACGAATGAGGGACTACACCGTCTCTGTAGCTAGATAAACACAAAATGCCAACAACTGCCCTACTGTAATAAACTAATGTCTGATCATCTCTATTCCATTTCTGCTCCTTTTCCTTTTGCACTGCCACCATTTCACCATTCCTCTCCATTCTCTTAGCAGCTTCAGCGTATGACATTCCCTTTTCAGCTCTGATCTTATTTACTTTTACTTCCCTAACTCTTTTTGGGCACTGTGCTGATTCTGTATGGTGATTTCCCTCGCAGTGCAGGCACTTTGCACTCCTCCACATTACAGTTATCCTTCCCACATCTCTCACATCTTCTGACTCCTCTACATACTGCAGCAACATGTCCATATTCTTGAAACATCTGAGAGGAGCTCTTTTATATGGCCTCACCCTGTAACACACATAATCTAGATACACTCTTTCCAGCAAGTCCCCCTCAAAAGTCGAACACACTGAATTACTGTCCTCTTTCTCCCCATTTGGGAATCTTGTTAGCCTTCTTGCCTCACACACACCTTCAACGGCCTCTACTGTCAGAGGCACGCCACTTACTACTCCCTTCTTCTTTACTTCTGATCCAAGTGGGAGGCAAGTCACACTGCTATGATCTCCAAATGCACAAATCTTCAGGGCTCTATCTTTCTGACCCTTTGATATACAATCAATGATAACCTTCCCACTTCTCGTTATGCTCACTGATCTTACATCACCAAGCTTTCCTCCTACAAACTTTCCGACATCATGTGGATCCTCCAATGTGGCTGAATTACAATTCTGCAAAGATGAGTGGGACGAAATTCCTCCACAGCGCTGTAAAAGACTCATTGCAAGTTATCACAAATGCTTGATTGCAGTTGTTGCTGCTAAGGGTGGCCCAACCAGTTATTAGGTTTAGGGGGCAATCACTTTTTCACACAGGGCCATGTAGGTTTGGATTTTGTTTTCCCTTAATAATAACAACCTTCATTTAAAAACTGCATTTTGTGTTATCTTTGACTAATATTGAAATTTGTTTGATGATCTGAAACATTTAAGAATGACAAACATGCAAAAAAATAAGAAATCAGGAAGGGGGCAAACACTTTTTCACATCACTGTGTATATATATATATATATATATATATATATATATATATATATATATATATATATATATATATATAAGAGGCAGATGACGTGCTCAGTGAATGTCTCAGGCAATGGGGAACAGAGGAAGAGGTGCTGGAGGAGGGACCATCATGGGAGGACAAACCCCTACATGGGATGTACCACCGTAACATAACTGAAGTGGCTGATATCAAGAAATCCTACCAATGGCTAGAGCGGGCCGGACTGAAGGACAGCACAGAGGCACTCATCACAGGAGCAGACCCTGAGCACCAGAGCAATAGAGGCCCAGATCTACCACACCAGACAAGACCCAAGGTGTAGGCTGTGCAAAGAGGCCCCTGAGACAATCCAGCACATAACTGCATGGCACGGAAAGCATACATGGAGTGCCATAACCAAGTGGCTGGCATAGTGTACAGGAACATCTGCACGGAGTATGGACTGGAAACCCCAAGGTCAAAGTGGGAAACACCTCCAAAGGTGGTAGAGAATGACCGAGCCAAGATCCTGTGGGACTTCCAGATTCAGACTGACAGAATGGTAATGGCGAACCAACCAGACATTGTGGTGGTGGACAAACAGCAGAGGAAAGCCGTTGTGGTTGACTTGGCAATACCAAGTGATGGCAACATCAGGAGAAAGGAACATGAGAAACTAGAGAAATACCAAGGGCTCAGAGAAGAGCTGGAGAAGGCCTGGAAGGTGAAGGTGACAGTGGTGTCCGTGGTCATCGGAGCACTCGGGGCAGTGACCCCCAAACTGGAGGAGTGGCTACAGCAGATCCCTGGAAGAACACCAGACATCTCGGTCCAGAAAAGTGCAGTACTAGAAACAGCAAAGATACTGCGCAGAACCCTCAAGCTCCCAGGCCTCTGGTAGAGGACCCGAGCTCGAAGGATGAGACCACCCGCGGAGGGTGAAGGACGAAGTTTTTATATATATATATATATGTAGGGCCCTCACCACGTGTGGGGAACAAAAGACAGGGGCCGAGATGGGAAAGGCAAAGCCTTGACCAAGGGGCCTGAATGGGAAACAAAGGCCAAACAGTGAAATGTCGCCAAATCTCCACCAGCTGTTAATTCACGCCTAGACACGCCTATGTTGTAAATTGTGTTTTGCTTATTGTGGGCAGTAACGGACCGCCGTGTCCTGTTTTGTTATGTGTTTTTGTGCTAAGCATGTTCCATTGTGTATCGGTACCACGCTGTTGGACAGTTTAACTGTGTTATTGTAGTCACTGTGGAAGCTAGTAACTGTGCTTTATCAGACCAAAGTCCAGTGACATGGCTGTTGAATGAAAGTTTGCTACTGGGTTCCTCGTTTGAGTTTTGCGGGCCTGCCCGCCATTTTAGCTCTGTGTGTGACGAAGACCGACGTGGTCACGTCCGCCATTTTCCTCGCACCTCCCTCTCTATTTTACCACACACACACACACACACAGTTGCCTGTGGTTATTGTGTGAATAACCTGTTTGGTTATTGGTTAATGGTTTTATGGTGCCCCGTAATTATTAATTCATATTAATAATTTTGATTACATTAATAATTTTATTAATATTGATAAATATGTTTATTGCTAATAACCAAACCTGCCCTACCTGAATCCCAACATATATATAAAAACTAAATAAATGAAAAGTGTGTAATTCAACATTAGACAGGTTGGTTGATTACTGAATAATCTTCTTCTGTTCCTTGCTGTGCTTTGTATTTCTAAAATGTCTTAGCTGAACTCTTCTGTCCATCTGTCAGTTTCTGTTTTGACCCTGCTTGTTGTCTGTCCAGAAATAAAAGTTGACCTGGTTTTCGAGGTGTTAAATGTCTCCTTTCTCTCTTTCCAACTGCGTGCAGAAAGGCTGAACAGTCAGCTAAGTTACAGACAGCACTCGATCCTCTAACCACTTTATTTGTTACATCATCTATGTGTAATATAAAATAATGTCAGTGTGTTGCAGGTGTAAAGAAGGGAGGACATAGTTACCCTCTTTTTAGAAAAGTTAAAAAATTTGAGGCAATGTTTCTACATGTTTGAGGACACCAAAGTATTTGAGGTTTGTTTATTGGCCAATCTATAATTAACAATCAATTAGTGCAACAAGTTTAATTACTTCCATATCAAAGGGTCATACTTTTTTAGGATATTCCAATGGTGATCATCAGATTACAGGAAACTGCATTTCTTACTTCCAATGAACGTCTAATGAAGGTTATTTTACTGTTATAAGTGATCATCAGATGTTTAAAGGTCCAATGTGTAGGATTTAGTGTCATCTAGCGGTGAAATTGCAGATTGCAACCATTTGAATACGCCTCACCCTCCCTTTATAAGTGTGTAGGAGAAACTACGGTGGCTGCGAAAAATGTGAATGGCCCTATCTAGAGCCAGTGTTCCATATGTAAATCCATATTTAAATAAAGACAGCTTATTCTAAGGTAATGAAAACACAGTGATTCAGATTTTCAGGTGATTATACATTAATGAAAACATTTATAAATAATATTTACCATTTCTGCCAATAGCTCCTCCTAAATGTTACACACTGGACCTTTAAGAGGTCTATCTGTATAATTTGTCTCCACTGCCTCACTCACTCTGCAGCCAGACTTCACATAAAAAGCTATAAATAACAATGTGCACACAGTGACCAGACAAATAGAAACACTTCTGCAAGGCAATGTAACATATTACATTAGCCCTGCAATAGATCCTACTTTTGTGAAGATAATTGTTTTTACAGTTTCAGAGAAATGTTTAATCAAATTTATGATCATTTTGGAGGCTGTAGGACTGCACTATGTTGAAAGGTTTTTCTAATATTTTGTTCTTTCATATGTGTAAATGGGAGTGGAGAAAACATTTGAAACACTTCTCAATACAATGCATTCCACTATAATAATAAATATGGGCTGGAAGATAACCATAGAGTTCACCTCCTTTCTGTCACAGTGTCAATGGGAACTGTCCATTATAGTAAATTTGAGAAAGGTAAGATAATTGCAGTGCTGTTCTGTTGGGCTGTTTTGTACATTGCACAAGAACATCTATTTTTCTGGTCACATAGTGCAGTAATTCTCAACCAGGGCTACATGTTCCCTGCAGTTGCCAGGGGCTGCATGGAAAGACTGTAGCTCAACTATTTTAAAATAATTGAAATTTTAATTTGATTAACAAATATATTGTACAAGCTTTGACACCTGAACATTACATGCTGAGATTGAGAGTATGTGAAAACTTAGCAAGCGAGCAGAGAAGTCTAAACAATTAGTAGGATAAATGGTTGAAAAACGTAATGAATCAACATTTCAAAACTGTAATGGATAAACAGCTGAAATATCAAAAAGTTTTGGGAATATGGTTAAACTAGCTAAAAGTAATGGATAAATGGTTAAAACATTCAGCGTCTGCCACTCCAAGTCATAGTAGTACAAATTCAAACTTGACCAAACCTAAACACTGACAATTCATTTGTATGAAAAATTATTTTCATATGACTCTTATATAATCAATAGTGTTAAATAACATCCAGTTTAAAATCAGTTTGAATTAACACATGTAAAACATGGTGGTGCAGATAAAGGGCTACTTTAGTCCGGCTGGCAGGGCTGTGGACAAAACAAAAACAGTTAGGAACCACTGATACACAGCTGATCACAGTCAGCACAACAGCAAACTGAGAATCACTTTTTATTGCTTTTACACAAAATGCATTTAATGACCACATCTTTCAAATTTCATGAACTGTTTTCACACTCAAACTCAACCAACCAAACCTCTGTGAATATACACTCCATTTTGCACGTTTACATACTATTGTAAAAAACGTTCAAAATAATTACTGAAACTAAAAACCAACTAAAAAGAAATTTAAAACTTTTTTTATTCCTAATTCAGCCTTCAGCTATCAAGCTCCTCGCCTGTGGAATCGTATCCCAGTTTGGGTTCTAGAGGCAGACACATTCTCCACATTTTAGAGTAGTTAAGACTTTCCTCTTTGATAAAGCTTATAGTTGCCCATGATGCACTGAGCTCCTCTCTCCTCCTCTCCCTCTCCATCTGTATGCCTTGTTATCCCATTAATGCATGTTACTAACTCAACATCTTCTATCTCCCGTAGCTTTGTGCTTTCTCAGAGTCTGAGTCCACCCTGAGTCTGGTTCTGCTCTAGGTTTCTGCCTCTTAAAAGGAAGTTTTTCCTTGCCACTGTCAAAAAGTGCTTGCTCATGGTGGGAATTGTTGGGTCTCTGTAAATATTATTATAAAGAGTACGGTCTAGATCTGCTCTATAGGACAAGTGCAGTAAGATAACTTCTGAAAAATTGAATTGAATTAATTGGGACAATATTTTCATTCCTCGATGACCTGTATAAAAGACTTGTGCCAGGTGAGGAAAGGGAGCAGGTGAGGACGAATCTAGAGGGTTTTGTAATTGTATGAGACAATGTGGCGTTTTACCATTCTCTTCCATTCACAGTGTGGTTTACAGCCCATTTCGGGATGGTGTCACTTTTCCTTCCACCTTACTCTCCATTCCTCAGCCTCAGAGGACATCTTTTCCTCATGGAGGTGGAAAGTTTATGACCAAAGTTTATGTGGATGAGAACTTGTGGCCAAATGCAGAAGGCAGGGTTGACTAGCACTGTTGTAGTTCTATATCTGTAGTTATCCTATACAAGTATGTATAGTAAATATGTATAGTTTTGTATTGCATTCCTGAGAAATTACTTTAGTTTCATTTTGTGCACTTGGAATTACTCTATGCAAAAATGGCAACAAAAAAAAAGCCTATTGAAGCGTATTGCAACATTTCTGATTCTTTTCTGTAAGATAGCACAATCCATGCAATAAAGAAGTGATCTTATTTTATTGTAATGGAATCATGGTTTATGCTACATAAATTAATAAAAAATACTTTTATAAAGACAATAGTGACACAAATTGTAATGCTACCGGTTGTTGGTGATTTTATTTTTACAGTATATATATATATATATATATATATATATATATATGAGTGACAAAGTGTTACTATTGGCAGACAAATGCTGTCAGTGTTTGGGTACACAAGTTGATCCTGAGATGTGTATGAAGTGTTTTGGTTGCATTAGTTTGCATTTTGGATGTGAGATGAACTGTTATGCCGAGCTGCATGTCGGTAAAGAGAACTGTGTGAATAGTTTCAAAAAAGTGAACTCCCATAGAGAAATGTGACTTAGCAATTATAAAAAACTGTAGGATGAAAACATAAAAAACTTGGGGGTTCTTATTTCAATTCAGCATGTGTTGCTGACATCCACAGGAATTAGAGAGACTTTCCATATGTTGGCCAACCGTGAAATGTCACCAAGTTACACACATGATATTGGAAACAATATGTATTTGCTGTTTATAATACACACATAATACAACCTTTCAAAATTTGATAGAAACCCCAAGTAGAGAGAAAGATGCTGAGTAGATTTGGTGCCAAGATACAGTAAGTACTGAATTAACCATGCCTTGATAAGTTTTGGGGGTCTGGTGGAGAAATATTTAATCAGTGGTGTTACCTGGGGTTAGATGTTTGATGTGCCCAAGTGCATCAGAAGTGATACATCTATAAATTCACTCACTGATTTTAAATCACAGACAGACATAATGTGATCACAAGTTTACATTTAGCCTCCCTCACTTAAATATTTAACTTTAGCATCAGTATTTTTGTCCAAACACATTTGCTAACCAGGTAATATGATGCATTATGCATTATTATGTCAGTGTGTGCTGCTTTAGTCTTTGTCAAACAAAACCAATTGCCAAATTGGTTAGTTTGGTCATCAGACATATTTTAGTCACAAGAATTACAATTTGCTGTCTTTAATGTTGTATCACCAACAGAGCCATCAACCAATCATGCCTCACCTGAGGTGTCCAGTCAGGATTCAGAGGTGACTATCCCTTGCCACCCTAAATACAAACCTGCAAGTTAGCATGGGCAGTAAGAGCCACCATGGCTAAACGGACAAAGAATGCCTCTTACATCCCTACTTCATCTTCCCCTTAAGCATTCCTGCTTCAGCTTCCAGACTGAGCTATTCCTTAAAGAGGCTACACTGCTCTCATAACACTCTGAAAGAATAGGACATCACAGCAGTGGACACTGTTGGAAAGACAAGTCATCTCTAGGAAGTGAAGAGAAGAAACACCACAGCAGCCAAATTTACATAACCTTTAAAGTAGGTAACAAAGTAACATGCTGTTACTAATAACTGACAAAAGTGACTGTAGTCAAGTCACAGTGAGAAGTCACAGTCATTACACATGAACCGAAGAACTCATGCGCTTATCCCATTCCAGTTCCCACAATCTTTCACCTGCTCATAACTTGTGATTCTGGGAATATTCTGCCTGCTGTTGAACACACTGTTCAATTCCCACGTCCTACTCTCTGTCACGGATACGCCAGGCTCCACCATCTGTTAATCATCCACACCTACTCCCCATCAGCACCCAATCACAGCCAGCATAAAAACCCAGCACTCACCTCAGCCAGTGTCCGACCGCGTTTGAAACAAGGACTCTCCATGCTACTCTGCATAACCCCTATCTCCCTCTCCAGCGATCTCCACACCAGCAAGTCTTCCCTCCAACAGACTCCCCCATCTCCATACCTGCACACCTGTCCTATCAGGCTATAACCTAATAAACAACTATCTGTCTCCATATCGGTGTCCCCTGCCTGTCTGTCCCTAACAGAAGGTCGGACCTTTACATACCAACACTCCCTTAGTCTCTCCGTCACTTCCCACTTCACCATGCCAAGGGCCAGACCGGTGGCTTTCTTCGATTCGGTGGTGGATGACAACGGCGCACTGTGGCTCTATCCATTGACGCTAGACACGCAGCCCACAGGGCCAAATCCATACCTGGGCACCTGTCTGGCTCAAGGTGGTCCACGCAGTCACCAGATTGCACGCCGAACTGCCAATCATCAGCCGACTAACCAGCTACTCGCCTGCACCGCTGCCCAGCTGCCCGCCTGTATCGCCGCCCACCTGTACCACCTCCTCGCTCCTGGACTCTCTGCTGGATCGCAGTCGCCTCCTTTCCCGGCTGGATCGCAGCAGCTCCCTGGACTCCCTGCCGGTTCGCAGCAGCATCCTGCTCCCAGACTTCCTACTGGATCGCAGTCGCATCTTCTCCTGGCTGGATCGTAGCAGCACCAATCCCTAGCTTATGCTGGATCGCAACCACCTCCTCTTCCGGTTGCATCGCAGCACGCCGCTAAACCGTTGGCTGCGTCACAGCCGCAGCAGTACCCTCCTTCTCTGCCGGAGTGGCTCCCGGACACCACTGGCCCAGCCCACTGCTCTACCAATCTTCCCATCGTCGGTTTCCTGTCCTGCTGACCCGTCGCCGGCTTCCTGTCCTGCTGACCCGTCACCAGCTTCCTGTCCTGCTGCCCCGTCGCATGCTCCCTGTCCTGCTGTCCCGCCGCCGGCTCCTGATCTGGTTCACCGGCCTCCAGAGGGTTCCCACCTTTGTCTCCGGTCTCCAGAGGGTCTCCGCCTTCACCGCCGGCCTCCAGAAGGTTCCCACCTTCGTCTCCAGCCTCCAGAGGGTTCCAGCCTTCACCTCCGGCCTCCAGAAGGTCTCTGCCTTCACCGCCGGCCTCCAGAAGGTCTCCGCCTTCACTGCCGGCCTCCAAGGAGTCCCCGCCTTCGCCTTCGCCTCAGGCCTCCAAGGGGTACCAGCCTTCGCCTCCGACTTTCCGCCTGGCCTCTAGATGACGTTGATCTTTGTCACGGACCGCATTTGGTGAGATCCACACAGGGACAGCCCTCGGGTTGTCCAACCAAGGTCCCCAGCTCCACACCAGGCCAGTCCCCAGGTCATCCACCCGAGGTCCTCAGCTCCACCCTGGTTCAGCTACTGGGTCGTCCGCCCGGGATCCTCCGCAACACCCAGGTCCAGGCTCCGGGTCGTCCGTCCAAGGCTCACAGCTCCAGACCTGTCCAGGCCCCTGGGTCATCCGTCCGAGGCTCCCAGCTCCGCACATGCCCAAACCCCGGCCGTCCGCTCGGATCAACCTGCTCCCTGTGGTGGAGGACAACCACCATGTCGGTGGGGTTTTTTGGCCCTCAGGCTCCACCATCTATTAATCATCCACACCTGCTCCCTATCACACTCCTGCTCCCCATCAGCACCCAATCACAGCCAGCATAAAAACCCAGCACTCACCTCAGCCAGTGTCCAACCGCGTTCAAAACAAGGACTCCCATGCTACTCTGCATAACCCCTATCTCCCTTTCCAGCGATCTCCTTCTCCAGCGATCTTCCCCTCCATTGATCTCTCTCTCCAGCGATCTCCACACCAGCGAGTCTTCCCTCCAACAGACTCCCCCATCTCCATACCTGCACACCTGTCCTATCAGGCTGTAACCTAATAAACAAGTATCCGTCTCCATATCAGTGTCCCCTGCCTGTCTGTCCGTAACACTCTCAACCATGTTAGGAATGTATGTTATAGGTTCTGAGAATTACACACAAACATTTTGGAACAGCTTTTAAGTTATGTAAGAAGAGGAAGTTGATGTCCAAATACAGAAAGAGGGAGGTTTCTCAATATAGAATGCTATGTATCATTTTTGTTTTTTCAGTTGCTCTGCAGACCAACTCGGCTTTTGTTACTTTTTAAAACAAAAGTCTATTATTGAAGAATTCAAGTCTTGTTGCTAATCTCCTCTCCACCGCCAAAATTGCTGGGTAGTTACACTAAGAATAGGACTGAATAAGGCAGGGAGTGGTGAAAATGACTACTATAGATGTCATGATCTAGAAATACAAGCTTGCTGGGGTAAAATGTTTATGGTGAAGGCGGCTTGCCGCTGTATAAGACAGGACTGTGTGGACGGTAGATTATCTGGCCAGGCAGCTGTGGTG
The DNA here is from genome assembly GCA_027580175.1 of Siniperca scherzeri. NCBI lineage: Eukaryota > Metazoa > Chordata > Actinopteri > Centrarchiformes > Sinipercidae > Siniperca > Siniperca scherzeri. Next base: position 4,171,373 of record CM050857.1, read on the forward strand.
GAGCAGCTAAGACAGCATCTATAGGGCTGTGATCTCCCGCTTGAGAGATATTGGGTTCTGGCAATAAGGCCCTGGGCAGGAAAGACCCTAAAGCTGAGATTTAAAAAGTAGTAAAAATTGTAAAATATATAAAAGGTGTAAGAGTAACACTAATGGGAATAACTTTTCTTACACTATTTGCAGGGACATTGTGGAGATAGTTACAAATAAAATTAGAACAACTAAAGTAAATAACAAATAGCCTACTTCAGTAGAAAATATAAATCAAGACGAAATTTAGCTCTAACTATAAAGGGATTTTCAAAACATTTTTGGAAAAACAGCTCCAGACAGGAGCACAGCACCCCTGATCAAAAATTAGAGGGGAAGTGAATCAATAAAATATAGTAGTAGACAGTAACTAAAGCACACTTACTCAAGTATTGCATCTAAGTACAGATTTGGGGTGCTTGTACTTTACTTGAATATTTTCTTTTTATGCTGTTTTCTGCTTCTACTCCACTAAGTTTTAGAGGGAGATATTGTACTTTTTGCTCTGCTGCATTTATCTGACAGCTTCAGTTACTAATTGCTTTGACAAATAAGTCTTTTTTTACATATAGAATATAAGAAGAGTTTTTAATATGATGTTTTGTTAAGAATTGAACTACCTCACTGTTTATATGTGTACAAGCTGAAACGGTTAGTCAGTTGACTAAATTAATTGACGATTAATGATGTTGTTGAAATGTTTAAGTAATTTTCTCATGTAAGATGCTTCATGGTTCCAGCTTTATAAATGTAGGGATTTGCTTTGTTTTCCTTTGAATCATTTTAATAGTTTAATGTATTGTTAATAACTTTGAGGTTTGGACTGTTGTTTGGAGAAAATAAGCATTGTGAAGGTGTCACTTTGGGCTTTGTGTGATTGTGACAGCATTTCTAACTATTTTCAGATTTCGTACAAACCAAAAAATAAATTAATTAATAGAGAAGATAATCAACAGATCAATCCACAGTGAAGGTTGATAATTAGTTGCAGTCAGATACAAAAAAGTTCAGAATAAGCTCCACCTCAACCAACTACAAGAGAACAATCCTGCTTTTACATTAATGTATGAATAATGATAATCAAATAATATAATATTTAACAGTATAACAGTTACTGGGGATATATTTCTTTCTGCATTAAGTATTTTTCACCTTTAATATTTAAGTACATTTTCCTGACTATACTCACATACTTTTGCTTAAGTGACATTTTTAATACAGAGTATTTTTACAGTGTGGTATTAGTACATTTACTTGAGTGGAGGGTCTGAATACTTCGTCCACCACTGTATACACCCAGATAGCTAGTAGCATTGCTTCAATACCTGTAGCAGCCACAAAGAATTGGTTGTGTTTTGAAAAAAAAGGGCATTACAGGAGCAATAAAGTGAGGCTGAAGGGGGAATACCAAAGAGCTGTGTGCAGTCATTGAAAGATCCCTCAAAAGGAGCTGAAATTTAGACAGAAACTGACTGCTTGTAATTACAGGACTATAAATAAAATCTTATGTGAGTCAGACCTATAATTTGACTAAATTTGGGGAGAAGAGCAGTGTTGAGATACAGAGTACTTACTGGTTTTGATAAAAGCAATCAATAATAATAATAATAATAATAATAAATAAATAAATAAATAAATTAAAATTAATAAATAAATAAATAAATTAAAATTAATAAATTAATAAATAAAAAAAATAAAATTAATTACAGCTCTAATAAGTAATAGTGATAATATACTGTCTTTAAGTATAAGAAGACTCTTTAATTCAAGAGACAATGTCAACTTCAAGAACAGCAGAGGATGTGCTGTGTGCCAGATGCCCACTCCTTGGAGCAAAAACAAAGGAAATAAATAAAGAGGTGGCAGAAAAGAACTAAAGACATGATTACACAGTGGCCAGAGGGAGGCACATTGGACCTGGTGAGGAAATCCGCATAAAAATCACAAACCCAAAGGAAAATCAACAAAACGAATGAAAAAGAGAGAAGAATTACAAGTGTTAAAGCTATATCAAGAAGAAGTAAAGAAATTGTGTGCCTCAATAAAAAAAATAAAGTGCAGAGAACTATTAAAGGAAAAGCAAGTGAACAAGGAAAACTTGGCAGAAAAAACTATGCAGCTTCTCCACCATATCACCACAGATGCCAAACCTTCATAGTAAGAAAGAGAGATGTAGGACAGATGGTAGAGGAAGGGTAGGATAGGACTACCTGTCCTACCCTTCCCGGCCAGGACAGGTAGTGAGGCCAAAGGTTAAAAAAGTGATAAAAGGAAACAGCGGGCAGAAGTGGCTCCCCCATTAGGGGAAGGAGCCTATGCAGAGGTTAATAAGGAATTGAGCAGAGCAAGGCAAGTGTGAGTGGGAAAAAGAGAAAAGGTATGGTAGGCATGAAGGAAGTGTAGCTTTTAAGGAGGAACAGATAGGTTTGGGAGAGATAGAGAGAAGCCTGGTGGAACTAAGGCAGGAAGTGTTAGGCGAGGTACATGAAACATAGGACAATTTGAGGATCTGAAGCTAAGAGAGCATGAACTAGGCAGAGAAGACACTGGGCACCTAGGGGCTAGGTCCAAAAAAAACACCTGCACTCCTGGCACAATGACAGGGACTCTAGTCCCCCCCCCCCCCCGAGATGAGATTGGAAGGAAGACAGGACCTGAACAAACATATACAATGGATGACAAGGGATCTGTAGGTCTGTCTGCTGATATGGGCCCCAAGAGCATGCAGGGTCCATTATAGGTAAAGCGGGCCAACCTGCATTATGTGCCATGGACTACCATGGAAGGACTGGTGCAGAGACTACCAAATGTTCACGAGGGGGCGAACAAGTGGGACAGTTGCTTGTTGTAGGAGACATGAAAGCCATACTGGCCACAATGCTGGGGGTAGGGCACTGATTGGACAAACCCACATGAGGCAGCAGTTTCCTGTCCGAATCCAGCCTGGTTGCCCAATGGGACAATGAAAATCTGGCTTTGAGGAAATGGAGACAGGAACTGGGACAGAATCCGGAGGAAGATCCACTGCAGCAGGCTCTGTTCAGAGACAGTGTGGTGAAGGGACTTCTGGGACCTGCCAGAAGCAGACTGGATGACGCTAGGCTCCATGCCCTTTGCTAACAGTTCAATGTCCGGGCTACAGATACTCTGCTTGATAGTAATGTGACCAGGGATACACCATCTGTTGTTGACCAGAACAGCAAGCCCGCTACCTTTCCATTTACCGCTCCTGGTGTGATCCCTGTTGGCCCGAACAGTCTGAAAGCCGTCGATGGAAACGTTATGATCCGGGATATCCTGGTGTAGCCATGTCTCTGAGAAGTACTTCAAACTACATTCACGGAACTCCATCTGACTCCGGGTTAACGCTGTTAGCTCGTCCATTTTATTCGCCAGTGATCTCACTCCCCTCTCTCTTCCCTCGCCGCTTTGTTCCACCTCTGCATCCTTGGTGTGTCCTCCTCCCTATCTCAGTGGGGACATCAGTTGTCCTGGGCGCCGTGCCGCTCAGCTTCAGTGTGATTAGCTGTTCCCTGGTGTAAACAATGTGGCCAAACAGCTTTTTTGTAGCAGTGCCCTGACCGAGTAGCAGGAGAAGAAGTTTCACGGCGAAAAAAAACAAACAAATCACTCTCTACTCTCATTTTCGTAAAGGCCGTAGTTTAAATTACACTTACACAAAACTTTAGTTTTAAAGAAAAAGGAAAGCTAAAAGTTGGTAAAAGTAAGACGACGAGACAGAGCAACGGCAACAGGCAGCATGCACGTTGGCGCATGCACACTACTTTAATAGTCTTTCCACAGAATTCTTCATTATCGGACCATTATTTAATAACATATGAAGTCCTATTACTGGACTACAAGCCATTAGGCAAAAACTCCTACTCTAGATGTCTATCTGATAGTGCTGTAGCATAATTTAAGGAAACGATCCAATCTGCATTTAATTTGGTGCTATGTCTCAATATAACAGAGGGCTCCTATGCTAATTTCAGCTGCTCCCAAACTGATCATCTTGTTGATAGTGTTGCAGACTCACTTGTTTCTTTCACCCCTCTGAAAAAGAATATAATTAAACAAAGTAGGTTAGCTCCATGGTGTAACCCCCAAACTAATGCAAACTTTGCGAAAACTTGAAAGGAAATGGTGTTCCAACAAGCTGGAAGAATCTTATTTAGTCTGGCAAGATAGTCTTAAAACATATAGGAAAGCCCTCCGTAATGCCAGAGCAGCCTACTACTCATCATTAATAGAGGTAAATAAACCCAGGTTTCTTTTCAGAACGGTAGCCAGGCTGACAGAGAGTCAGAGCTCTCTTGAGCCATGTATTCCTATAGCCCTCGGTAGTAATGACTTCATGAGCTTCTTTAATGATAAAATTTTAACTATTAGAGAAAAATTCATCACGTCCTGCCCGGTATGTGAGTTTGTGTGAATGAGTTAGTTTCTTTGAGCTGTTGGCATCTGCCATCAGTGAATGAATGGGGTGAATGTGATATGTAGTTAGTGTGAAGTGCTTTGAGTAGCTGAAAGAGTAGAAAGACGCTATACAAGTACAGTCAATTTTCTTGTCTTGTTAGACCTCAGTGCTGCATTTGACACCATTGACCATCACATATTACAGAGATTGGAACATTTAATTGGCATGAAAGGAACCACATTAAGCTGATTTAAATTATATCTATCAGATTGATCTCAGTTTGTATATGTTAACGATGAATCCTCCATGCACACCAAAGTTAGACACTGACAAGAACTAGGAAAAGAGATCATATTTCTCCAATATTTGCTTCTCTGCACTGGCTTCCTGTAAAACCCAGAATAGAATTAAAAATCCTTCTAGTCACCTACAAAGCTCTTAATGGTCAGGCACCATCGTATCTTAAAGATCTCATAATACCTTATTATTGACTAGAACACTGCGCTCCCAGAATGCAGGGTTACTTGTGGTTCCTAGAGTCTCCAAAAGTAGAATGGAAGCCAGAGCCTTCAGTTATCAAGCTCCTCTCCTGTGGAATCAGGTCCCAGTTTTAGTTCGGGAGGCAGACACCATCTCCACATTTAAGAGTAGGCTTAAGACTTTCCTCTTTGATAAAGCTAAAGCGTTAGGGCTGGCTCAGGTGAGTCCTGAACCATCCCTTAGTTATGCTGCTATAGGCCTAGACTTCCCATGATGCACCTCTTTCCTCTCTCTCTCCATCTGTAAAATTCTATATTTGCATTGTGCTACTCTACGCCTTTCCTCCAGTTCTCTCTCTCTTTCTCTCTCAACCCAACCGGCAGCGGCAGATGGCTGCCCACCCTGATTCTGGTTCTGCCTCTTAAAAGAATATTTTTTCTTGCTACTGTCACCAAGTGCTTGCTCATGGTGGGAATTGTTGGGTCCCTGTAAATAATATTATAAAGAGTACGGTCTAGACCTGCTATATTGGAAAAGTGCAATGATATAACTTTAATGCCAATGCACCTTCTTCTTCTTTTCCTTTCGGCTGTTCCCTTTCAGGGGTCGCCACAGCGAATCATGTGCCTCCATCTAACCCTGTCCTCTGCATCCTCTTCACTCACACCAATTAACTTCATGTCCTCTCTCACTACATCCATAAATCTCCTCTTTGGTCTTCCTCTAGACCTCCTGCCTGGCAGCTCCAACCTCAGCATCCTTCTACCAATATATTCACAGTCTCTCCTCTGAACATGTCCAAACCACCTCAATCTGGCCTCTCTGACTTTATCTCCAAAACATCTAACATGAGCTGTCCCTCTGATGTACTCATTCCTGATCCTGTCCATCCTCGTCACTCCCAAAGAGAACCTCAACATCTTAAGCTCTGCCTCTTGTCTTTTCTTCAGTGCCACTGTCTCTAAGCTGTACAACATCGCTGGTCTCACCACTGTCTTGAACACCTTTCCTTTCATTCTTGCTGATACTCTTTTATCACACAACACACCTGACACTTTTCTCCACCCATTCCAACCTGCTTGCACTCGCCTCTTCACCTCTTTTCCACAGTCTCCATTGCTCTGAACCATTGACCCTAAGTACTTAAAGTCCTGCACCTTCTTCACCTCTGCTCCCTGTAACCTCACCGTTCCTCCTGGGTCCCTCTCATTGACACACATGTATTCTGTCTTACTGCGGCTAAGCTTCATTCCTCTGTTTTCCAGAGCAGACCTCCATCTCTCTAGATTTTCCTCCACCTGCTCCCTGCTCTCACTACAAATCACAATGTCATCCGCAAACATCATAGTCCATGGAGATTCCTGTCTAACCTCATCTGTCAGCCTGTCCATCACCAGAGCAAACAAGAAGGGGCTCAGAGCCGATCCTTGATGCAAACCCACCTCCACCTTGAACTCCTCTGTCACACCTACAGCACACCTCACCACGGTCTTACAGCTCTCATACATGTCCTGCACCACTCTAACATACTTCTCTGCCACTCCAGACTTCCTCATACAATACCACAGCTCCTCTCTCGGCACCCTGTCATACGCTTTCTCTAAATCTACGAAGACACAATGCAACTCCCTATGACCTTCTCTGTACTTCTCCATCAGCATCCTCAAAACAAATACTGCATCTGTTGTACTCTTTCTAGGCATGAAACCATATTGCTGCTCACAAATGCTCACCTCTGCCCTTAGCCTAGCTTCCACTACTCTTTCCCACAACTTCATTGTATGGCTCATCAGCTTTATTCCTCTGTAGTTGCCACAGCTCTGCACATCTCCCTTGTTCTTAAAAATTGGCACCAGTACACTTCTCCTCCATTCCTCGGGCATCCTCTCACTCTCCAAGATCTTGTTAAACAAACTAGTCAGAAACTCTACTGCCACCTCTCCTAGACACTTCCATACCTCCACAGGTATGTCAACCTGGTATGTCAACAGGTAGGACCAACTGCCTTTCCACTCTTAATCCTCTTCAACGTCCTCCTAACTTCACTCTTGCTAATCTTTGCTACTTCCTGCTCCACACCAGTCACCTCTTCTACTCTTCGTTCCCTTTAATTTTCCTCATTCATCAACTCTTCAAAGTACTCCTTCCATCTTCCCATCACACTCCTGGCACCTGTCAATACATTTCCATCCTTATCTTTAATCACCCTAACCTGCTGCACATCCTTCCCATATCTATCTTTTTGTCTGGCCAACCTGTACAAATCCACCTCTCCTTCTTTAGTGTCCAACCTAGCATACAAGTCCTCATATGCTTTTTGTTTGGCCTTTGCCACCTCTACCTTCACCTTATGCTGCATCTCCCTGTACTCCTCTCTACTCTTTTCAGTCCTCTCAGTGTCCCACTTCTTCTTAGCTAACCTCTTTCTCTGTATACACTCCTGCACTTCCTCGTTCCACCACCAAGTCTCCTTGTCCACTTTCCTCTTTCCAGATGACACACCGAGTACCCTCCTACCTGTCTCCTTGATCACATTAGCTGTAGTGGTCCAGTCATCTGGGAGCACTTCCTGACCACCCAGAGTCTGTCTCAGCTCCTCCCTGAAAACTACACGACATTCTTCCTTTTTCAACTTCCACCACTTCGTCCTCTGCTCTGCCTTTGTCCTCTTCATCTTCCTCACCACCAGAGTCATTTTACACACTACCATCCTGTGTTGTCTGGCTACACTCTCCCCTACCACTACTTTACAGTCACTGGTCTCTTACAGATTACAACGTCTACACAAGATGTAGTCCACCTGAGTGCTTCTACCTCCGCTCTTATATGTCACCCTATGTTCCTGCCTCTTCTGGAAGAAAGTGTTCACTACTACATTTCCATCCTCTTTGCAAAGTCCACCACCATCTGTCCTTCTGCGTTCCTGTCCTGAAGACCAAACCTGCCCATCACATTCTCATCACCTCTGTTCCCTTCACCTACATGCCCATTGAAATCTGCACCAATCACCACTCTCTCACCTCTGGGGATGCTCTGCATCACTTCATCTAACTCACTCCAGAATTTCTCCTTCTCTTCTAACTCACATCCTACCTGTGGGGCATAACCACTCACAACGTTGAACATCACCCCTTCAATTTCCAGCTTCAGACCCATCAACCTGTCAGATACTCTTTTCACCTCTAGAACATTCCTCACAAACTCCTCTTTCAGGATAACTCCTACTCCGTTTCTCTTCCTAAGCTTCTAGCCTTGCTACCTTTCCACCTGGTCTCCTGGACACACTGTATGTCCACTTTCCTTCTCTGCATCATGTCAATCAACTCTCTAACCTTCCCTGTCATAGTCCCAACATTCAAAGTACCTACTGTCAGTCCTACATTCTTAGCTTTCCTCTTCTCTCTCTACCTACGAACACACCTTCCTCCTCCTCTTCTTCGTCTTTGACCAACAGTAGTCCAATTTCCACCGGTACCCTGCAGGTCAACAGCACCGGTGGCGGTCGTTGTTAACCCGGGCCCCGACCGATCTGGAATGGAAGTCATTGTCACGATTCGCATTTTTAATTTGGCATGTGTTTTACATCGGATGCCCTTCCTGACACATCCCTCTGCATTTATCCAGACTTGGGACTGGCACAAGAAGACACTGGCTTGTGCCCCCTTGCGGTTGCATTGCCAATGCACTATATAAATAAAATTGAATTTAATTGAAATTTAATTGGCATCTATGTGGCGTCCAAGCAGCCAGAGGGACTGTCAGCTGTAGGCTCTCACCTCTAATCCTCCATAAAACACTGACTGAAAACACAAACAGCTGCCTGCCTGATCTGCTCTGCCCTGTCCCGCTGTTGAAAATTTTCCAAAACAGAGAGCCAAAAAGAAAGGACATGGATGGACAGGCTGGAGGCCTTGTGTTCATTCCTACCAAAAGACAAAAATATGTCTGAATGTTTCTTATTGACTGGATTCAGTTCTAATATAATATAGTGACTGATTACTTACTGCACTTACAAAATCAGTGCTGAATAGTATGGGCACACTCACATACATCACAGCTATACCCCTCGCAATATAAAAGCAATTTACTCCGAGGATGATTCGCATAGAAAACCAGTGGTTCATGAGGACACTTATGTAACTAAAAACTGTAATTTTTAACAATATTCATCAATATTTACAAATGGTCAATGTCATAACAGCACTGTAAAACCTTCAGTGTCTGAAACATACCAGCCAAAATATGACTGAGAGAATAAACAGGAATAACACTTATATCTGTTCAAGTCCTTTGTCTAGCCATGGTGGTTATTTTTTCCCCATGACTGTGACTTCTGTGCATGGCTGAATTCAATTCTAGTAAAAGTTAGCCCTTATCTCCCTGGCTACTATCAGGCTGAAAATGCCACTGATGGTGTGACCACTAAACAGACTCAGACACAGTTTGTGTGGTCTGTCTATGCAGCAGAAGGCAGTGAGCTCAGGCAAGGTATCAAACAAAACGTTTATTAATATCCATCACACCGAGAGTATTAATAAACTGCACACATGCTTAATACCAAAATGGTGAGTGCAGCTTTCTCACTGTCTAGGAGTGGACTAAGACTTTACCTTTATAACTCCTGGTAACTGAAAAAGTTGCTGTAATATATAATGCATGCCCCCAGTAGATGGAACAATGACACTTAACAACAATGTTCACTTAAAAAGAAGTAGCTATAATTGTATACCCTCTGCTTGCCACTGTTCTTTGGTTTCAGTTAGGTATTTCCTGGGAGCACAGATGTGTCCATACCCAACAGAACCTTTTTCATTAATTTATTGTAAATTATTAGGACAAAAACTGTGACTCAATTACAGAGTATTAGTATTAGTCTTAAATTACTTGGTACCCTCTCAAAGCTCAAAGATTAAAAATGTTGCTATTAAAAAGTTTGCTGTAAATCAGCTCTTCCTTTTCATGATAAAAGATCTTCTTTGAACCAATCAGCCAGCAGCCAATCGAACTGAATGTGCAGAGAAAAAGCTGCATTTGTCAATGGAGAGCGGAAAGAAGAATTGTACCAAAGATTATTACATTATACAAAGACTTTGCTGTCGTCAACAAAAAGCAAAAAATTACAGACAGCAATGCAAAAATTTTAACTGTGCTCGACATTTGAGGTTGTACAAAGAACAGTAAGTTGAGACTGATTAAGTGAAATTAGCCAGTGAACGTTAGGGCTTAATAGTTTAATTCAATTCAGTTCAATTTTATTTATGTAGCGCCAAATCACAACAGTTATCTCAGGACGCACTTTTCATATAGAGCAGGTCTAGACCGTGCTCTTTATAATAATATTTACAATTCCCACCATGAGCAAGCACTTGGCGACAGTGGCAAGGAAAAACTCCCTTTAAACAGGCAGAAACCTCAAGTAGAACCTAGGCTCAGGGTGGGCGGCCATCTGCCTTGACTGGTTGGGTTGAGAGAGAGATAGGGGGCGAGAGAGAGATAGCAGGAGGAAAGAGAACGTACAGTTGCACAATGCAAGTTCCACATAGAGATGTAAAGTAATAGTAATGGTAAAAATATTATTATTAATAATGATAGCAGTAATAATACTAATAATAATAATAATAAGAATAATAATAAGAATAATAATAATTGTAGTAGCGGGTGTTGAGCAGGAACATGGGGGCATGTGGCTAGCGTCTATTATCCCACAGGCTGGGATAATGTTGGACTAATGTTGTAATATTGAGGGACAGTCAAGAGAAATTGTGTGAATGTTAAGCCTCATTTGAAGCCAATAAAATAACCAGAGTAGTAGGTTGGATGTGGGTTCCTGTTTTTACACGTGGGTTTTTGTGGAACTTCATACTGCACTGTTAGCTCAGCTGGCTTTGTTGTTACACAAAAGCCCCCTCTGCTCTCGCCGGTGTTATTACACCTCACAGTATGCAACACCTTTCTATCTTCTTTCTGCCAAAATCATAGAGGCAGAGTAGTTTGTGAAATTTATGCACAATGCAAATTCCACCTAGAATTTTAAAATAATAATAATGTAATAGCACTGGTAATATTATTTTAATAAAATAATAATAATAATAGGAATGGATCGTGATAGGAAAAATAATGATAATAATAGTAATAAGACTTATTCTTTTCTTTTCGGCTGTTCCCTTTCAGGGGTCGCCACAGCGAATCATGTGCCTCCATCTAACCCTGTCCTCTGCATCCTCTTCACTCACACCAATTAACTTCATGTCCTCTCTCACTACATCCATAAATCTCCTCTTTGGTCTTCCTCTAGACCTCCTGCCTGGCAGCTCCAACCTCAGCATCCTTCTACCAATATATTCACAGTCTCTCCTCTGAACATGTCCAAACCACCTCAATCTGGCCTCTCTGACTTTATCTCCAAAACATCTAACATGAGCTGTCCCTCTGATGTACTCATTCCTGATCCTGTCCATCCTCGTCACTCCCAAAGAGAACCTCAACATCTTAAGCTCTGCTACCTCCAGCTCTGCCTCTTGTCTTTTCTTTAGTGCCACTGTCTCTAAGCTGTACAACATCACTGGTCTCACCACCGTCTTGAACACCTTTCCTTTCATTCTTGCTGATACTCTTTTATCACACAACACACCTGACACTTTTCTCCACCCGTTCCAACCTGCTTGCACTTTGTCTGGCCAACCTGTACAAATCCACCACTCCTTCTTTAGTGTCCAACCTAGCATACAAGTCCTCATATGCTCTTTGTTTGGCCTTTGTCACCTCTACCTTTATGTTATGCTGCATCTCCCTGTACTCCTCTCTACTCTCCTCAGTCCTCTCAGTGTCCCACTTTTTCTTAGCTAACCTCTTTCTCTGTATACACTCCTGCACTTCCTCGTTCCACCACCAAGTCTCCTTGTCCACTTTCCTCTTTCCAGATGACACACCGAGTACCCTCCTACCTGTCTCCCTGATCACATTAGCTGTAGTGGTCCAGTCATCTGGGAGCACTTCCTGACCACCCAGAGTCTGTCTCAGCTCCTCCCTGAAAACTACACGACATTCTTCCTTTTTCAACTTCCACCACTTCGTCCTCTGCTCTGCCTTTGTCCTCTTCATCTTCCTCACCACCAGAGTCATTTTACACACTACCATCCTGTGTTGTCTGGCTACACTCTCCCCTACCACTACTTTACAGTCACTGGTCTCTTACAGATTACAACGTCTACACAAGATGTAGTCCACCTGAGTGCTTCTACCTCCGCTCTTATATGTCACCCTATGTTCCTGCGTCTTCTGGAAGAAAGTGTTCACTTCTACATTTCCATCCTCTTTGCAAAGTCTACCACCATCTGTGGTACTACTCACTACCTGCGTTCCTGTCCTGAAGACCAAACCTGCCTATCACATTCTCATCACCTCTGTTCCCTTCACCTACATGCCCATTGAAATCTGCACTAATCACCACTCTCTCACCTCTGGGGATGCTCTGCATCACTTCATCTAACTCACTCCAGAATTTCTCCTTCTCTTCTAACTTACATCCTACCTGTGGGGCATAACCACTCACAACATTGAACATCACCCCTTCAATTTCCAGCTTCAGACTCATCAACCTGTCTGATACTCTTTTCACCTCTAGAACATTCCTCACAAACTCCTCTTTCAGGATAACTTCTACTCCGTTTCTCTTCCTATCTGACCCATGGTAGAACAACTTGAACCCTGCTCCTAAGCTTCTAGCCTTGCTACCTTTCCACCTAGTCTCCTGGACACACAGTATGTCCACTTTCCTTCTCTGCATCATGTCAATCAACTCTCTAGCCTTCCCTGTCATAGTCCCAACATTCAAAGTCCCTACTGTCAGTCCTACATTCTTAGCTTTCCTCTTCTCTCTCTACCTACGAACATACCTTCCTCCTCTCCTTCTTCGTCTTCGACCAACAGTAGTCCAATTTCCACCGGTATCCTGTAGGTCAACAGCACCGGTAGCGGTCGTTGTTAACCCGGGCCCTGACCGATCCGGAATGGAAGTTAATGTTCACGATTTGTATTTTTAATTTGGCATGTGTTTTATGTTGGATGCCCTTCCTGACACAATCCTCTGCATTTATCCAGACTTGGGACTGGCACAAGAAGACACTGGCTTGTGCCCCCTTGTGGTTGCATTAATAATAGTAATAAGACTAATAATAACAATTGTAGTAGCAGTTGTCGAGCAGGAACACGGGGGCAGCAGGTCAATCACAGATCCAGACTCTGCAGCTCCGGAGGCAGAAATACCTGCTTAAAACGACAGAGGGAGAGAAGGGAGAGAGACAAGAAAGGACAAAACTATGGGAGAGAGAAAATGTTGAGTTAGTAACAAGCATTAATGGGATAAAATGCATACAGGTGGAGAGGAGGAGAGAGGAGCTCAGTGAATCATGGGAAGTCTCCTGGCAGTCTAGGCCTATAGCAACATAACTAAGGGATGGTTCAGGACTCACCTGAGCCAGCCCTAACTATAAAGTTTATCAAAGAGGAAAGTCTTAAGCCTACTCTTAAATGTGGAGATGGTATCTGCCTCCCGAACCCAAACTCCTGATTCCACAGGAGAGGAGCTTGATAACTAAAGGCTCTGGTTTCCATTCTTCTTTTGGAGTCTCCAGGAACCACAAGTAACCCTGCATTCTGGGAGCACAGTGTTCTAGTGGGGTAATAAGGTATTATGAGCTCTTTAAGATATGATGGTGCAAGACCATTAAGAGTTGGTGGGTGAAGAAAAGGATTTTAAATTCTATTCTGAATTTTATAGGGAGCCAGTGCAGAGAAGCTAATATTGGAGAAATATGATCTCTTTTCCTAGTTCTTGTCAGTACACGTGCCGCAGCATTCTGGATCAACTGGAGAATCTTAAGGGACTTATTTGGGCAGCCAGATAATAAGGAATTGCAATAATCCAGCTTAGAAGTAAAAAATGCATGGACTAGTTTTTCGGCATCATTTTGAGACAGGTTGTGCCTGATTTATGCAATGTTACATAGGTGAAACAAGGCAGTCCTTGAAGTTTGTTTCATGTGGGAGTTAAAGGATAAATACTGATCAACGATAACGCAGAGGTTCCTTACGGTGATGCTGGAGGCCAGGGCAATGCCATCTTAGAGCAACTATATCTTTAGATAATGTGTCTCGGAGGTGTTTGGGGCCAAGTGCAATAACTTCAGTTGTGACAGAGTTTAACATCAGAAAATTGCAGGTCATCCAGGTCTTTATGTCCTTAAGGCATGCTTGAAGTTTATCTAACTGGTTAGTTTCATCTGGCTTCATCGAAAGGTATCATTGGGTATCATCCATATAACAATAGAAGTTTATGGACTGTTTCTTAATAATATTGCCTAAAGGAAGCAGTAGGGTCTAGACCTGCTCTATATGAAAAGTGCAATGAGATAACTTCTGTTATGAATTGGTGCTATATAAATAAAATAGAATTGAATTGAATGAAGAGATCATTGAATTTAGTTGAAGGAGGTCGATAGGAGGAAAACAGTCTACATATATATCAGATGTTACAGCTGTTTCTAAGGTTCCTGTGTTTGAAGATAAATCGGTACCGGTTGAGGGCAGGACGTGATGAATTTTTTCTCTAATAGTTAAAATTTTAACATTAAAGAAGCTCATGAAGTCGTTACTACTGAGGGCTGTAGGAAAACATGGCTCAAGAGAGCTCTGACTCTCTGTCAGCCTGGCTACCATTCTGAAAAGAAACCTGGGTTTGTTTTAATTTTCCTCTATTAATGATGAGTAGTAGCTGCTCTGGCATTACGAAGGGCTTTCCTATATGTTTTAAGACTATCTTGCCAGGCTAAACGAGATTCTTCCAGATTGTTGGAACGCCATTTCCTTTCATGTTTTCATGACGTTTGTGTTACGGGTCCGGTCTAGGGGGCAGACCCGCCCAGAAGAAAACCCTGAATATACAGGAAAATAAGAGACAACAAGCAGTGAGCTTCGGTTCCGTGCAGCCTCGCTTCATCGTATGAAAGAGAGCAGCACAATACGTATCAAGAAGGGCCTGGCTGGGAGACCCGCCACTGGCTCACTACACTGCCCCCTTGTGGTGCACCCCAAGATGCAAGAATACCTCATGATTAAACAAAAGCATATTAATAAATCAATTCAATGAGGATTTAGTGCATTTTATCAGCAAAGGAGCTACTTACAAGTGCAAATAGACATAGTCCAATTATAAAATAACATAAAATGTGACTGCACGTTTTGTGTGCGTCACATTTGCGTGTGTTTGGGCGTTATACCATGGTTGTGTGTTTGGGCGTTATACCATGGAGCTAACCTTCTTTGTTTTATTATCTTCTTTTTTAGACAGGCAATAGAATTGAGTGTCGTTCGCAGTGAGCCTGCAGCACTATCAACAAGATGGTCAATTTAGGAGGGGCTGAAATTTGCATAGGAGTCCTCTGTTATATTGAGACATAGCACCGAATTAAATGCAGATGGAATCGCTTCCTTAAATTTAGCTACAGCACTATCAGACAGACATCTAGAGTAGGAGTTTTTGCCTAATGGTGTGTGGTCCAGTAATAGGACTTCAAAATTTATTAAATAATCGTCCGATAATGAAGGATTCTGTGGAAAGACTATTAAATGTTCGATTTCAATGCCATATACCAGAACAAGGTCGAGGGTGTGGTTAAAACAGTGAGTGGGTTTATGTACACCCTGACAAAAGCCAATCAAATCAGTACTAAGGCTAGCATTTTCAATGTCCACATGAATGTTGAAATCACCTACAATACTTACTTTATCTGTTATAAGGACTAAACTTTAATTTGACCATTACTTCAAATAGACATATACACAACACCTTGACAGGATGGCTCTGCTCTTAGGTATGCTCCATGTGGCTGTAGTGTAGCAAAACAGTACAGAATACACATGAATTACATAAAGAGTACATTTTCAGTAACCCACAAGGGTGAACTGGGAACACCCACAGATGTTCCCAGTTCACCCTTTGTGTTTAATGTGTCATTTAGAAGTTGTTAACTGAGCACCACCTGATGTGTCAGATAACAACTTTGCTCCTCCCATTACCGAGTGTCCAAGACATACAGCCGCACAAGTTGATCACCAATCTAAGGTCTTAAGTGTTCTTACCAGATAAACGTATCATCACACGAGGTGTTTGTTATGGACAGTCCATGACCAGGACAGATGTCCAATAAGAACACCCCACTCAGAGTTAGATGAGATAGGCTTTTCCTACCAATCACCCCCTCCAGAAATGAGGTGTTCAAGTATCTTGGTGATCCCAAATCAGGGTAAAAATACAGTTCATGGTGGCAGAGAAAGAAAAGGGATCTTCATTTGTCTGCTAGTATACAAGTGGCCTCAGTAAGGTTTCTCCACAGGATATGGGGTCACTCTCTTGGGAGGGTCAGGAGCCTTGTGGTCTTAGCAAGAATTGTGGTGTTGAATCACTGCTCCCCTACTTTGAGATGGGCCATTGTTATTATTCTGTGGATATAGTTATGGAGGCGTACTGTCCCATGCACAACTGACTGTAAGATGACGCAGGACACACTCGACTAGCAGATCTCCCAGAAAGTTGAAATATTAAAAAAGGGGTTCTGCACAACCCCTTGATTGTTTCATTTATTAATAATAATTTTATTTCATTTTGTTAATATAGTCAAATTAGTTCAAATATCTTATTACACTCTGCCTCTCTTTTCTCCTCCTCACAGGCAATAAATAGAATCTGGTTTCTGTCCATGACCAGTCCTCACTTGGAAAAAGAATTTAGCACGAGATGAGAGAAAAAAGTGTGGTAGAATTAGAGATAGAGAGGCTATGCTTGGGTGAGTCACCGACAAGTTATGCAGGAGAAAGTTCCTGGCGCTGCTCCCAAAAAATCACATTATTTGGATGTGAGTAGAGAGGGCGGCCAGACATCAGAGAGCCCTGTCATACGTGATGAAAGTGATGGCGATTACCACAGTGTGTGGGTGTGAGGGTAAAGGGGTATGTGTGGGAGTAGTGTACCTGTTGATGTGTGTGTGTGTGTGTGTGTGTGTGTGTGTGTGTGTGTGTGTGTGTGTGTGTGTGTGTTAGTTAGCAGGTCAGGGTGGTGCCCTTGGCCTTGTAAGGCAGGGTTATGGTTATATATTTGATCCCTGCCTTCCCTGCAGGTCTAGCAGCTGCTTCCTCTTCACCTGGCCTTTGTAAGTCTGCACAACTGGTTGTATTTTGTATTCATGCTGTTTTGATATTGTATTTTTCCATTGTCTAAACTAGAGGTAAATATATTTGAATATGATCTCATTTAACAAAATAGAGATGGGAAGGTACACTTTTTAAAATTTGAAACATAGCACAAGAGTGACATACTGTACGTGCTTAACAAGGTGTATGCCACACCAAATTAAAATATTTTTGTCAGATACTGTATATTTGAACATTTGAACTAACTAGGTTAAACTATTTATCCAAAATACTAGAAAGAAAAACAAGACACCTGTTATTTCCACAAATGCTGATGTGAGTAAGCTACAGTAATTCAGACATTTTACAATAACCTTAAAATATCCTACATTTTTTCTGCCCACTTCAGGTGGATCACTAACTTATACTCTGAAGTCTGAGCTCACCTGTCATCCGAGTTGAACCCACCGGTAAATTCTCCTTTCCTAATTCTTTCATAGAAATTCATATTATATATGAGTTTAAGACTGATATATATGTTCTTCTGTAGAAAACAAAGATGGATTTGTAAATAGTTCAAATCCAAATGCTACAGAAAGAGTGATAAAAATTCCTTTAAACCAACAGTTGAAAAATATCGTAATACCGATGTTAAGGTGAAGTGTCAGGTACAGATTGAGGCCTTTATCAATCATCAATCAATAATAAAGAGTATGGTCTTTAACTGCTTTATATGAAAAGTGAAATGAGATAACTTCTGTTATGAATTGGCGCTATATAAATAAAACTGAATTGAATTGAATCACTTTAACTATATGTACATTAGTGCAGCCATGGGGGATGCAGAGATGTCTGTGTTTGGGGCGGCTGCCCCATACCTGAGGAAATCGGACAAGGAGCGTATGGAGGCGTCTACACGTCCTTTCGACATAAAGAAGGAATGCTTTGTTCCGGATCCAGTGGAAGAGTTTGTGAAGGCAACCATCATCAGCCGAGATGGAGACAAGGCCACTGTAGAGACGCAGCATGGGAAGGTCAGTGATTACATTTTACCATTCAGACATTTAGTTTATATTATTAACAACACATATGGTCTTATCATAGCTGCAATGATAAAATTACTATCAACCTGAAGCTTAAGCTTAACATATCAGCTTGTATAAAAATAAGTGTAAGCACAATGCTGAAATACAGCAATAATCTGGGGACAACCAGAGGTACAAGGCAGGCTGTGGACAGAGTTTGTAAATTGGTAGAGATAAAAGTTATGTCATACTATGTCAGACAAATCTGTGCGAATTAATTCACAATGAAAAAGATTTGCCTTAACCTACCTAGCATGCCAAAAATAAAAACTGTCAAATCCAGAGACTGCTCCACTTCATTCATCAGTGCCCTTGAAACCAATCTGTAAAAGTAACAGAATGCATTTAATCATTTTGATTAACTGGGCCACTCCAGTCACCAGGGTCACTTAGAGCAGTACAGAAAACACATTATATGTAAGTTTGAGTGTGAGTCTACGTGGGAGCCCTTGTCTGGGAGCAAGTGTTAATCTGAGTGTAAATCTATGTGTGATTTAAAGCATCTATCCTTTAGTGAATGTAAATACAAGTTCAAATGGGAGCCTGAGTACTACTGCAATTAAAGGGTCTCCAGTCACTACAGTGAGCAGCTGAGTGATTAAATAAGGCATTGCTGCCATCTGGCAATAGCAATGTGTGGCATGCTTTGCAATGTTACACAAGCAATGTTGACAATAATAGGGTAGCACATGCAGGTAACAAAAACAACAGAAACTGTCTCAATGTTTTTACTCATAAAAATAACATTTCCAGGTTAAATGTATGTGACCATTACATATTAATCAGAAAACTGCATTCATTTTCATTAGACAGTGACTGTCAAAGAGTGTCAGGTTCTGCAACAGAATCCTCCAAAGTTTGACAAGATCGAGGACATGGCCATGTTGACCTTCCTCCATGAACCAGCTGTGCTGTTTAACCTCAAAGAACGTTATGCAGCATGGATGATCTATGTGAGTAACCTATAATCCAATAAACAAGATTTGTCAATAAACTGTACTGCACCACTTAAAGCATGGTTCATAAAAGTTTGGTTCCACAAACCCAAACTGTGTTGAATAAGCCTTGTGCTGAATCTGGATGAGATAGAACAGTACTTTTACACTCAATGTGTTCATGGTTAATTTTGCACCTATTTTTAAAATAAATATTGTTCTATTGGCACTAGTTTTCTCTTTAAGATGTGAACAAAAACAAAATAATGGACTGAAAGTCACAAGTACAGGAATCTCTATCAGGAATGAGAGAATAGTTCATCTGAAACCTGAACTCACCTAAATATCCCATTAATTTCATTTATAAATGGCACATGGTTGATGTTAAAAAAGTAATACTTTTTCTGTGAATCTCAGACCTACTCTGGGCTCTTTTGTGTGACTGTCAACCCCTACAAGGGGCTGCCAGTCTACAACCAAGAAGTGGTCGTTGCCTATAGAGGAAAGAAGAGGAGTGAAGCTCCTCCTCATATTTTCTCCATCTCTGATAATGCCTACCAGTACATGCTGGCAGGTAAAAACTAATAAGACAGATAATGTTTTAGGTAACTTTTGTTACATTTAACAATGCTGAATCTTGATACTAACAAAATTGTACTCTCTGCTTGTTTTTGTAGACCGCGAAAACCAGTCAATTCTGATCACGTACGTAATATCCTATACTGTACTGGAAAAGCATCCATGACACTATATGCTATTCTACATTATGCCACTGTATTGATCATTGACTTTGCAATTACAGTGGAGAATCTGGTGCAGGAAAGACTGTCAACACAAAGCGAGTCATCCAGTATTTTGCAAGTATTGCAGCTGGAGGCATAAAGAAAGACCCCAATGCCAAAGACAAGGTAAATAATAAGCTCTGTCAAATGAGTTGTTGGAGGGGTTCTGGGGAGTCTTAAACTGGCTAAAATTACAAATAACATAGGTACAACAAAAAGATGACTGTCACCACCAACTCTTACCTCCTTTAACTGAAATAGAATAGATTTGCCTTACTTGCCCAATTAAATTCCTGGTGTAAAGGGACACTGAAATCTTGTCTGTGCACTGGTGACAAAACAAACTTAAAAATCACAAATTCACCAACAATGGCTTTCAGATTTCCCCTTTTAATTTGGAGTTTTTGATTTTCAAAGTCTGAAAAACTGAAAACATATCACTTGACGCCACCAGAGGCTGCTAAATTATCTTTGTGTATCTTTAAACATGAATTGCAGATTGAGCATATGCAATGTTCCTCTTTGACAGGGTACCCTGGAGGATCAAATTATCCAGGCTAACCCTGCTCTGGAGGCCTTTGGTAATGCCAAGACCATCAGGAATGACAACTCCTCCAGATTTGTGAGTGTCTGATCTTTGTGTGACTGAATTGTGCTCACAAAACACAATCCGTGGCAGTAGCAGATATCAAAGTTTCTTTATAAATACAAACTTTATTCTTTCAGGGTAAATTCATCCGAATTCATTTTGATGCCAGGGGAAAGTTAGCTTCTGCTGATATTGAAACATGTAAGCTCAAACACCCTTATCCTACATAGAATAATAATGTAAATATAATTTGTGTTTTATAACATAGTAATAGATTTTACACATGGCAGTTTTTTCACTCTTGTATTTGTCACTTGTCAGACCTTCTAGAAAAGTCTCGTGTGGTCTTCCAGCTCAAGGCTGAGAGAGATTACCACATTTTCTACCAGATCCTGTCCAACAAGAAGCCTGAAATCCTGGGTTAGTACATGGCTGTGGTACATTTGTGTCTCAGTGGCAGTCATCTAAAATAAAACAAAACAAAACATGGCTGCCATTGGCTTTTTATTGCAGTTGTGTGTCCATCTGTCAGATCTTGTCTCACCCTGTCTCTGTGTCCTCCAGAGATGCTGTTGATCACAAATAATCCCTATGACTACGCCTTCATCTCTCAGGGGGAAA